>CM054134.1:84843392-84845892 GCA_028751875.1 Rapana venosa | reverse complement strand
TTTTTCTTTCTTTCATTTTTTCCTACCTTTGGTTTTTCCCTGTCTGTCTGTCTGTCTGTCTGTCTGTCTGTCTTCTCTCTCTCTCCTCTCTCTCTCTCTCTCTCTCTCTCTCTCTCTCTCTCTCTCTCTCTCTCTGTGTGCTTCCTTTTATCCTTCTTTCTTTCTCTCTTTATTTCTTTCTTTCTTTCTTTCTTCGTTCTTTTTCTTTCATCTTTCTTTCTTTCTTTCTTTCATTTTCTTCTTTTCCCCCCTTCTTTCTTTCGCTCTTTGTTTTCTTTCCTTTCTTCTTCCAGTCTTTCCTTGCTTTCTTCTGTCTTTTGTTGTTTTCCTGGGAACCAGCACAGAAGCCAGGGCTTACCGACTGAGGGTTTTCTTTTGTGTAATGTTATTGTTTTGTGCTTTTTTGTTGTTGTTTGTTTTGGTTTGGTTTTGCCGCTCCCATGGTCGCCTTGTGAAGCACGTGCTTTGTGGTAATGGCGGAGACATGCATTTAAAGTGGACATTACTGCATCTACAGTATCACATGGTCTGAAAACTGACACACCGATTTGTTAAGTGTGTGTGTGTGTGTGTGTGTGTGTGTGCGCGCGCGCGCTAACACGTGTATATCGCTATCGGAATGATGCGAATCTGATGAAAAACTCGAGACATTTTCTGAGCAACCTCTGCTCATTTTAAAAGATCATACTCCTCGACACTCATTTCTTAGTTGCCCCTTTGGCAATGTTTGGATTCTGGCTGACAATAACAGCAGCACCACCAGCACCACTACCACCACCACCAGCAACAGCAACAACAATATTGATAACGACAAGTTAACCAGTTACCCACCTGCCTACCCACCCACCCACCCAACCATCCAACCAGCCAATGTTTGATTCATTATCATATTGGCAGGGAAAGTTGGGGTAACTCTGTGTCAGCGAAAACATCGAGAAGGACGGGGGGGGAATGAAAAAGAAAAGAAGGGGGAGAAGAGGAAAAGATGGACGGGAAGAAGAATCTGCACACTGGCTTGTCTCCTCTTCTCTAGGGGACGGAATAGCTCAGTGGTTCAAAGCTCTTGCTCTCCCCCAAGCTAGGTTCCCTTGATGAGGAAGGGTGATCGTTCTTGCGCCTTGGCTTCAGTGCAGTCCCCCAGTTCACCCAGCTGTAAATGGGTACCTGTTCTCTTTAGGATCAGGGAAGGTAAATCAGTGTGTGTGAGAGAGAGAGAGTGGGGGGGAGGGGGGGGGGGGGGGCGCCACGCTAAAAAAAAAGAAAAAAAAAGTGCAGGCCCATACATCGAGAAGCTGAAGTTTCTAAACGCCTCGTTTCCCCAAACGACTGCACAGGTTGTGGGACATAATCTCCCCAACACAAAAGGTGTATTGCCTCTTTTGACAGTATTTTTTTGCTTTTGTTTTTTTTTCTCCCCCGCCCCATTTCTTTTGTCTTGTTTTGTTTTGTTTGTTTTTGAACATTGTTTTGGTTTTCTGACACGTTTTCTCCTGACAGCTGCGAGGCCTACCGTGTTCAATGTTCAAAAAACAATGATCCGCATTCACACACGTTAGAGAAGCCTGCTGAGGAAATGTCGATACGACCAATTTGACAAGAACCGAGTCCCAGAACAAAAACAATGAACAGCAATCATGCTACACTGCAGGCTTACAAACAAAAACTATCAATAGCATCCGTTCCAAAGGAACAAGCCGCCGACGCCCCAATGTTTTGGCAATGACGGTTGAAGTGTTGCCAGTGGGGGGGGGGGGAAAAGAAAAGAAAGAAAAAAGAAAAAGATCGCGCGGACACACTCCGAAGCCTAACAAATACAGAACAAAACAAGCAATGAATAAGTAAGAAGAAAAGAAAAAACAAATAAACACCCCAACCCAGCAACAACAAGAGAAACCCATCGTCACAGATGAACAGCGCACTGTAGAACAGAATAAAACATCACAGAAACATAGTAGAGAAGTAGTGGCAAAACACGTACACACACGCACGCGTGAACATACACACACACAGGCGCGCGCGCGCGTGAACACACACACGCGCGCACGCGCACCTACGCATACATATACGCAGGTACACACACACACACACACACACACACACACACACACACACATACACACACAAACCATCATCACCACCACCACCACTCCAATCATCACCACCGCGACCCCAGCTATCATCATCACAACCATCACCACAACACACACACACACACACACACACCACACACCACACACACACACACACACACATTGTAACGCATGGTGAATAAAAAAACAAAACAAAAAACCAACAACAAAACCAACCGAAACTCCGCAGAAATCTGTTTCCATATTTCAATGTCAGGATCAGCCCGTTATTTCAGCTTAACCCGCTTCTAGACTGACAAGTCTGAATCTCTTGTCTTCAGAATTAGCCGAACATGCCCGCAACATGAAGAGAGAGAGAGAGAGAGAGAGAGAGAGAGAGAGAGAGAGAGAGAGAGAGAGAGAGAGAGACA
>CM054134.1:84825892-84828392 GCA_028751875.1 Rapana venosa | reverse complement strand
CATGATTATACGGAACAGCAAACCATCAACACAGTATGTCAGTAAACAAGCATTCCCTGAACCTAGCCATTCTACCATTCCAGGCTTTCATGGATTCCCTTCTACGCGAACAAATCCAGCGATAAACACCTTGAAGTCTTCTTTTCGAAAGGCTCAGACAGCAACGATTGTTCCTCTGTATAATATAGAGAAGATTGCGTGGACCTGCGTAAGCCCTGACAAGTAGCCCAGGCATCCGACTCGCTGCTTGTAGTGTGAAAGAGAGTCTCAGCTTCTTAGATAATGAAGCTAAAAAACAACCTGAATGTTTTGTTAAAAAATCTCGTAGTATCCTATGAATAGTTGACGGGGTATAACATGTTTAAGCAGGAGATTGACACGGAAACAGTCGTAAGCAGGATTGTTCACAGGATTTTTAACATGTCATACGGACGGGAGGACTAGCCAGTGGCGAACAGCACTCGCTTTTCCCACAAGTTCATGCGTCGAGCGTGGGTTTCCATTTGGAATGGGATACGTTTCTCGAGCCTTTGCTTCGAACGTCCCAGTTCACCAGCTGTAATGGGAACCTGTCTCTTTAGGGAGTCAGGGAAGGTAATCGCTGGTGTGTAGTGGATGGAAACTCAGCCTTCTAAATAAGCAAGCTAAAAATGAGGTTTTGAGTCTCTCTCTCCTACGATCCTGAATGGTTATCGGGAACTCTTACTTTTTAACATGTCGTAAGCAGGAATTGTTGACGGGATTTTTAAAATGCGTAAGAGGAACTGTTGACGGGATTGAACATGTCGTAAGCAGTTGAGAGAGCTGGCAAGGCAGTGTTCAAACAGTGATGACCAACATCTACTAACAAGTATTTCCGTCTAATATCACTAACACTGAACAATGTAAAAAAACGAAGGACACATTTACTTTCACCTCACCATACTTTTTAGTTTTCCGCACACACAAAAAAGTCTTAGTCTTCAAACGGTGCATGATCCGGACAATAGAGTTGTATTCAGAAACTGGCAAGATGTAGATAACTTGATGCCAAACCGTCGAGCAAGACTTGAATGCTGTCGATTCTTGCTGGAATATTTGTTGGACACATCTTTGGTGAGAATGGAATAAATAACCTGACTCCCCGAGTGTTCTGACTGCTTTATAGCAGTCAAGAGTAACTAACCAGCCAATTCAGCTGGGTTGGTATGGCTTTGAGGGGATAACCTCCCTTCTAGCCCTGATGAATCGTCACTGATCTGTCAGAAACGGATGACAATTAGCGAGACACAAAACACACAAACTAGAAAACAATATCTATAAATCCAAGCAAAACAAACAAAGCTCTTACTTCTTATCTTACCCTCTTTGTTTCAGAATAAAGCCTTAATTACACATGGATGATGATGATGATGGATGATGATGACGACAATGATGATGATAATGATGATGATATGATGATGATGATGATGATGATGATAGTCGTGACGTGACGGTGATTAGTTGCATTATTGTAAATGCAGTATTCGTAGTAAAATACGACAAACTGACCACCAACAAAGACCTTATATCTTTTTTTCTTTCAAGCCTATCAAGCTCACCTGAAAACAAAGCTATTTTCCCCCCAAAGTTCTCTAGCTCACTCCAACCCGCACCCCCCCCCCCCTCCCGCCACACACACACAACACACACACACACACCCCACACACACACACACACACACACACACACACACACACACACCACCCCCAACCACCTCCACCGCCCCAACTCACCCCTCCTCTCTCCTCTAACAGTGCACTTTACACGAGATAATGGGAAAGAAAACACAGCTACTCTGTCTGCCTGTCTGTCTGTCTGTCTGTCTGTCTGAACTGACCCACTTCTTCCCCTTCAACGGCCTTCAACCTGTCAGGCAGCCACGCAGCAGCAAGCAGCAAGCAGCAGCAGCAGCAGAAGACGACGACGACGACGACGACGACGATGATGATGATGATGATGAGCAAACAAGTTCCCATCGATCTGTCTCCGCCGTCATCAATTGAGTCCGTTTCTGCTATACTGCTGCGGCTGCTGCGGCTGCTTTCCGCCGCCACCACTCAGTGCTGCTTGCTTGCTTGCTGCTTGCTTGCTGCTGCTGCTGCATTCTGCTGTAATCAATGGAACTTTGGGGAAGAAGATGGAGAGCGAAGTAAAGGTGGAATGCAGGGTTGTCTGCCATTCACTAATAACCCGTGTGGTAAGAATGAGAACCTGAGCTGACGGCAAGGCTGCTTGCCGCTGATGCTGGCTGCGGGTAGGAGAACTAAACATCATTTTACTGAAGGGAGTAGTAGGGGTAGGCTATGGGAAAGGCTGTGGAATTTCCATTGAGAAAATATGCGGAGAGTTTGAGAGTGGGGAGAGAGAGAGAGAGAGAGAGAGGTGGGGTGATGGAGGTGGCAGGGTAAGGCGGGGGGGGGGGGGGGGGGGGGGGGGGGGGGGGGGGGGATGTGTGTGTGGGAGAGAGGGGAGAGAGAGA
>CM054134.1:84820892-84823392 GCA_028751875.1 Rapana venosa | reverse complement strand
CTGGAAATTATTTTAAACTGCTTAGCACATCATTTGATATCAACACACATGAAACATCGACCCAAAATAGTAGCAATACAAAAAGATAATACGTTTTTTTAAAAAAAAGTCAGTCGAGACTGCGTACATCAAACGAGTACCATACTCCCTTACTTTTCTCTGAAAATCCGTTGTTTTACCCGATTTTTACGCTCACAAAGACAAAAGGAATGGTCAGATTTGGAATCGGTTGTCTTGCAATTTGCAGTCTGTGCATTGGCAGCCCACCTGGTGAAGGAAAGGAGCAGGTCAGCTTTCACAGGAAGTTTTCAATCCTGGGCAGAAGTGATTACATCGCTTGAGTCTGTCCACCTTTGGACAATAACCACTTAGCGACAAAACATAGGTTCGAATCTTTAGCGGTTACTGAAGACTAAGTCTAAACTGTGAATCCCTTTAAAATGATTGTAGAACTTTCGCCGATCTCCGCAACATATTCATCATATTAATCAGATAACTGTCACAGAACTATAAATCATCGGTAGAAGTGGAAGAATCTCACATTTTACGTGTTCATCTTTTAAGTTAAAACCTGATAGACTGGGTTGTAACATCATGGTTGAAGATAGACAAATTCAAATGTACAACTAAAATCACGTCAGCATGCTACATACTGCACATGAATTGAATATTTGTTGTAATGATGGGGATGTACATGCTTGATGAAAGAATATAACTTGCAATGCAAAGAACCAAACAAAAAAATCAAACGAACAAACAAAAGTCTTCAACAAATCCACTAAAAGCGGAATATCATCTCCTCTGAAGCTAACAACAACAACAACAACAAAAGGTTGCCGAAGGTACTCAGAAATTCAATTGCCTTTCGAAGTATTTTTCAACGCCACCAACAACATTATACACTCCTGTTACTTAAAAAAAAAAAAAGGTAAAGGTGTCCCATAATCTATGTGGTCGTAGGGGAGCGAGGCATCAGAGACCTCACTTCTCTAGGGGCCAGCATATTGAGGGTGGCGCCCATCTCCTCTCCCTCGCTGCTTTACCTTCCCTGACCCTAAAGAGGACAGGTACCCATTTACAGCTGGGGGAACTGGGGGACTGCAATGAAGCCAAGGCATGTAAACAGTCACCCATCCAAGTGGTAACCACGCTCGATGCTGCTTAACTTTGGCTTGGGGAAAGCGAGTGCTCTGACCACTGATCTGTCCTGTCCCTGTATGGTTTAATATCCATACCTAAAAGTGCAAGCCAAAACATTTAAACAAACAAACAATCATCACACACACACAGAAAAAAGGAAAACAACAGTACAAAAAAGAAGAATGAAATAAACCAAGACAGAAAGAGGAAAAGAAAGAGACACCCTACCCCCCCCCCCCCCCCCCCCTTAGAAAAAAGAAACAAAAGAAACAAAAAGAAAAGGAAGGAAGAAAACACTCAGAGCCAAAATGCTAGCGGAGTGGACAACGCCCTGAACATCAACGAATAAAAAAACAACAACAAAAGATTAACCACAACAAAAATAAACTAAAAAAAATTAACAAAAACAAAAAAGACGGTATGACCTGGATCCTGCAGGTCTGGTCATGATGTTCTCATATTCCACACATTCAGATCTGTCTGTCTCTAGCCAGACAGGTTCATCAGACGACTGGGGTCGTGAGGGGTGCGTTCGGGGGAAATTGCTGGACATACAATACAGCAGGTTTTCTAATTCCAACTCTTGGCTAACCACGCAAATTGTGGCATGAACGAACCGGAGAAAAAAATAAAAGAGGAATATATATACATGATGGGGCCGGGTAGATAAACACACAGGGGAAGTGTGACAGGGTAGCAGGTTTTCTTTAGTTCTTGCTTTTTGACCGGTCAACTAACTACTCGTCTGATTCTACGTTAGGAGAGCGTTTCGAAACTTGGAGAGTGGAGGGAGGTGGGAACAAAGCAACAACAACAACAACAACAACAACAAAGTAACAACAACAACTGTAAAGCTTGTTTTCAAGAAAGCATACACAAAGATTTCATAGCCTATAATTCTACTTCTTCCTTTTTTTTGGGGCAAGAATATTTCACAGAGTACTTTCTTTCTTCTCTTAATATCAGTTTTTGGTGGCAGGAGTGGTAGACCACAGGATTATCTTATTATTTCTGTGAGAGCAAAATCACCTATGTGTTTTAGAGAATTGTTTTTCTATAAGGTACCACGGATGGTATCCTTACGTTAAGGGAGAGAACTCCTTTCCAGTACACGCGCGCTGCGCCCATTTGTATGCTACAGTAACCCAGTAGTGGGTGATACGGAGGGAAGGATGATGGTTAGTTTCCCAAAAGTGGATTACCCGCTGGGAAAAAAAAGTTTTAAATAGCTCATCCAGGAGTTGAAACTCGAGTCAGGTCGGGCAAATCAAGTGGTCCTCACTGCAAAAGAGTCTCCAAGCTGTCACCAGTTTTACATGAATGATAAATTTATTTTTTTCAAATCTTTGGAAGCATTTTC
>CM054134.1:84808392-84815892 GCA_028751875.1 Rapana venosa | reverse complement strand
TATGAAATCCAATGTTGGAGATTTCTTCATTACACTACCCCCTTCCCCCTCCCTGTGTGTGTGTGTGTGTGTGTGTGTGTGTGTGTGTGTGTGTGTGTGTGTGTGTGTGTGTGTGTGTCAATGTTCACCAGACAGGCTCAAACTAAAACATCGTTCCATTATGCACGCTTGAACTTCTAATTCATCGACCAGGAAGTTTCAAAATAAGAAAAAAAGGATAAAATACAACAGATAAAACAAAACAAAAAACAAAAAAAGATAACTATGCATTAAGAAGTATGGTTTTGTATCTTTTCTACCTTCTCCAGGACTTTAAACTTTTTGATCATTATTATTATTTTTTTTATTATAGATGTAATGTCTCACATATTGGCTGCTAAATCCAGTTGCTCAAAGCCAGGTTTCTGAGCTCAAATAGAAGCACCACCTGACAGCTGAAAAAAGGTGAATATGTTGCATCCTTCCTACCAACAGGTGGCAAACATGCTAGCTCCTGATCTTCCTAAAGCTCACCACACACACACACATGCAGAAGAACGAAAGCATTAACCATCTCACTCCTTGTCTGGGTATCAATAAACCAGGCTATAAACACACAAAAACAGCCTGCACATGCGTCAATGACGTCAAAATTATCCCTAAATTGATGCCAGTGGTGTGAAAAGAAAGACAGAAAGAAAGAAAAAAAGGAGCAAACTGCTTTCCTCATTGTGGAGGACAAGGTGTCTTGACATGCAGCTTAGATCTAAACGGCATCTGGCAATATTCTTTTCCTTTTTATTTGTTTAATGTCAGTTTAATCCAAGGAAATGTAAACACTTCTGTTTTCACATTAATGTCTCTCTGTCCACGAAAATCCCAGATTGCACACACACACACACACACACACACACACACAATGTCAACAAATGCCTTCAGTAAAACAAAGAACAGACAAGCTTTGCAAACAGCCCAGTAGAGGGTTGAAGGCCCCACATCAAAGCCGTGGCTTTATTTTTAGCTCCGCTCGACCTTGCTTCCTGACAGCATGTAGGTTAATTAATGAACAGCCCTGCTTTTCCCCTCAGGCTTCCACATGCTCGCTGCTCATGCTTAAGGGAGGGCAGACACGCAAGCTAGCTGATCCCAGAATGCCAGCCAGACAGATCATCCTTGGACCCCAATAGTTCAATTAGGATGAAGAAGAGGGAAAGAGAAAAGGATGAAAGATGGGAGTGCAGAATGGAAGGGTACATAATTATAGTCAGCTACAGTACAATCTCTTTCTCTCTCTCTTTCTCTCTCATCTCTGTTTCTCCGTCTCTCTCTCTCTTTCTCCCCCCCCCCCCCAGGGCCCCCCCCCCCCCCCCCCAGCCCCAACCAAAAGTGATCATAGGGTTGCTGCACTAATAAAACACCAGCTGTTTCCTTGCAAAACAATTGTTTTGGGGGATAAATTTGAACAGATGTACCATAAAATGTAAGTTAAAAAAATGTTATGTCATAATGTTTAGTGAAGTTGAGCATGCATATGAACACACTGTTGTTGTATAGCATAACAGTTACCTAGACACAAAACTGTAACTGTATGCAGTTGTTCCATGTTTCCTCACTCCCCTACCCAGCCACCTGAAACGTGTGTGACCTTCCTCTCAAATCCAAGTTACTTAAAGGCAATGGGAAAGTGTATACTTATGACACTGTTACATATATGTGACATTAGTACACGCTTTTGAATGCTTCAGGGATCTTGATGTAGTCACCATGCCAGAGAGGGAAGGAAGCAGGGAGCCAAGAGGAAACAATCAGAGGCAAACGACCAGTGTGTGTGTGTGTATCGCACTGACGGGGTTCAATGTATGGCCCAGACACCACTCTGAAATACCTGTCTAGCCTTTATTAGCAAGCAGGGGAACGAAACAGCTCAGTGGTCAGAGCACTCCCGCTCCCCAAGCTAAGGTGAAGCAGCGTTGAACGTAATTATCATCTTGGATAGGTGACAGTTCGTGCTCCTTGGATTCAGTGCAGTCCCCGAGTTCACCCAGGATAGTGCCCTCTTTAGAACAGGGATTGGTACTGCTACTACTGCTTCTGCTGTTGCTGGTTCTACTACTACACTCAAAATGCTCCCTCCCCCACCCCCCCCCCCCCCCCCCCCCACTAGAGAAGCTAGGGTCTCTGACACCTCGCTCCCCAATGACTGCATAGATTACGGGAACACCTTTACCATTTTATTGTTTGTTTTATCAGCCAGCAACTTCACTTTCTTTCCATTTCCAGTTTTCTCACAAAGGTCTTGCTGCGCAAGGAACAATCTATAAACATCACATAACAGTTGCTGGATCAGCTCCACAACTCTATACATGGGGGAAAGTTTGCATGCAAGCAATGTAACTTCGTGTTTCTGAAACTCACGATACAAATAATTACAGGATCTTCGACGTGCATAGTTTGATCTTGTACACGTGCATACACAAAAAGTGGGAGTAACTATGGTACAGTCATGCCTGCACGAAGGCTCAAAGAATGAATGGGGGGACGGGCTAGCCTAGTGGTCAGAACATTGCGCTCGCAATCTGACGACCCGGGTTCGATTCCCGTTAAAGGGGATATTTTCCCTGGAGTTAACATCAGTGCAGACTCCAATTTCCCCCAAAGTCCTTCGGATGAGACTATAAATCGAGGCCCCGTGTGCGAACGCACGCAGAACATCTTGCACACACGTTAAATCCTGTTCTGCTTTTCGTAAGAGTAGGCCATTGTGTGCCAGTGGGAACCAGATGACAGAATTTACAAAACCGCATACACACGGGGGCTGGATGTAAAAAAGAACATAAGTGCTTATTCTATTATCCTCGATATAAAAGAATAAAATAAATAAAATAAAGAAATAAATGAACATCTACGCACTCGTAGGAATGGCCACAGCGCTGAAGCATGCAGACACTACAGGGATTAGAACCAGTAACCTGTGACTTGAGGGCTGGTAAGACTAGACACCCGTTGCCTCAAGTATCTAGCGCTATTTTCTTGTCTGTTATCATCAATGGAGGAATGGAGGGAACTGGTTGTTGAGTCTTTGAGGGTGCCCCCACGGTCGTCAGACTACGGGACAGATAGATAGATAGATAGATAGATAGATATCATCAATGAGAATCTTACAGCGTAGTCATAGGTCATCCGAACTAAAACAGAGAAATGATGCATTAATTGTATACTCTGAAATTGTTAATAGGTCAGGCATAAAAGAACCCCAAACTAGCCCACCAAGTGACTGATTGATTTTTCTCAATAACATGGTGTAAGTGTAAAGCATTTAGGGCCTATCAACTAGATTTCCTTCTTGATATGGTGGAAACGTTTGCAAGAAATAAAGGTAACAGTGTTCCATAACGTATGTGGTCGTATGGGAGCGAGGAGTCAGATACATCACTTCTCTAGGGGCCAGCATATTGAGGGCGGCGCCTACCTCCTCTCCCTCGCTGCTTTACCTTCCCTGCCCCTAAAGAGGCAGGTAGCCATTTACAGCTGGGTGAACTGGGGGACTATACTGAAGCCAAGGCGTGCAAACGGTCACGGTTTGGAAAAAGGAAGAAAAAAAAGAAAGAAAGAAAGAAAGAAGAAAGAAAGAACCAAAAATTGAAAGAAAAAGAGAATGAAGAGAAAGTAGAAAAAAATGAATGAAAGAGAACAAGAAAGAAAGAAAAGAAAGGGTAAAAAAAAAAAAAGGATAGAGAGAAACGCACAAGACACAATCTGAAGTTGGTAAGATAAGCATACTGGCAAACTCCCATTCATTGTTGACTTTTGATTCTATTGCTTTATTTTATTCTTTTATTTCGAGGATAATGGAATAAGCACTCCTGTGCTTTTTCTCATCCACTCCCCGTGTGTATGCAGTTTTGTCAATTTTGTCATCCGTTCCCACCGGCATACAATGGCCTACTCTTCCGAAAAGCGGAACGGGTTTTAACGTGTGCGCAAGATGTTCTGCGTGCGTTCGCGCACGGGACCTCGGTTTTTAGTCTCGTCCAAAAGACTTTTGGGGAGAGTGGAGTCAGCACTGATGTTAACTCCAGAGGAAAAATCCTCTTGAACGAGAATCAAACCCGGATCAGCAGATCACGAATACATCACTCTAACCACCAGACTATCCTGTTTCCCTGATAACTGATACACTTGGCCCCAAAGCGCCAATGTTTTGCTCAAGAACTGGAACAAAGAGCACATTAATTTTTCTCCAAATGTGGAGAAGAGAGAGGGAAAGAAATCGACTAAAGATTAGCCCAGAGAAGGAAGAGGAACAACTCATAATTATATCATAGCATCTTCAACCTAAAGTGTCGGGAGTCCAAAACTCGCTGCCAAGTCAAACCTTTAAGTTAAACCTTTAGTGTCCTTTGTAACGGGGTTCTTAGTCTGTTCGTCTGCCTTGGTCTGGTTTCTCTCTGTTTCTTTCTCTGTGTCTGTCTCTGTCTCTATGTCTCTCGTTGTCTTTTGCGTATGTCTGTTCGTCCGTCTGCCTGTTTGTCTGTCTCTGTCTGTCTGTCTGTCTGTCTCTCTCTCTCTCTCTCTCTCTCTCTCCCCTCTCTCTCTCTCTCTCTCTCTCTCTTTCTTGCTTATGTTTTTCTTTTACTATGTGAGTGTATGGGTATTGGGTGTACTTTATTATCATATGATGTATCTCTAAGGGCGGGGACTGAATGTAAAATAAAAAAAAGCACATGGGTGCTTATTCATTATCCTCGAAATAAAAAAAAGAATTTGTCATTGTCATTCTCTCTCTCTCTCTCTCTCTTCTCTCTCTCTCTCTCTCTCTCTCTCTCTCTCTCTCTCTCTGTGTGTGTGTGTGTGCGCGCGCGCGCGTGTGCGTGTGTGTTTGTGTGTTATTTTTCCTTATTAATAATGATTCCTATTCAGGACAAGGGCCGGAAAAAAAGTAAGCTATTACTTACCCGTCACCCTTGGACATAAAGGCTATCAAGCAATAAATATCTCTCTCTCTGTCTCTGTCTCTCTCTCTCTCTGTCTCTGTCTCTCTCTGTCTCTGTGCCCTGTTGAACTTTTGGGGGGCAAAAACCTACGTCAACACAATTAGTGCATAAACGCCTCTCAATCCTGGTGCATGTATGTTTTATTAAATTAATATTCCACCTGCCGCCACCTACAGCTGTGTTTTTTTTTTTGTCTTTGAAGTGAAAGAAAAGATTAGTGGGCTGTTGAGGCAGGAAATGAGCTAATATGTTATCTATGTTTGTTTTTATTTTATTCTTTTATATCGAGGACAATGGAATAAGCACTGATGTGCTTTTTTATGTGTATATGCGGTTTTGTCATCAGTTCCCACCGGCAACACAATGGCCTACTCTTACGAAAAGCGGAACAGGATTTAACGTGTGTGCAAGATGTTCAGCGTGGGTTCGCACACGGGGCCTCAGTTTATAGTCTCACCCGAAGGACTTTTGGGGAGAGTGGAGTTTGCACTGATGTTAACTCCAGGGTAAAATATCCCCTTGAACGGGAATCGTACCCGCGTCGTCAGATTGCCAGCGCAATGTTCTAACCACTAGGCTATCCCGTCCCCAATATCAAGATAAAAGGCCACCTCCACTACTACTACTACTACTACTAGTACTACTGCTGCTGCTGCTGCTGCTGCTGCTGCTGCTGCTGCTACTACTACTACTGCTGCTGCTGCTGCTGCTACTACTACTACTCTTGCTGTTGTTGTTGTTGTTGTTGTTGTTGTTGTTGCTGCTGCTGCTGCTGCTGCTGCTGCTGCTACTACTACTACTACTACTACTACTACTGCGGCTGCTGCTGCTGCTGCTGCTGCTACTACTACTAATACTACTGCTGCTGCTGCTACTACTACTACTCCTGCTGTTGTTGTTGTTGCTGCTGCTGCTGCTACTACTACTACTACTACTACTACTGCGGCTGCTGCTGCTGCTGCTGCTGCTACTACTACTACTACTACTGCTGCTGCTGCTACTACTACTACTCCTGCTGTTGTTGTTGCTGCTGCTGCTGCTGCTACTACTACTACTACTACTACTACTACTACTACTACTACTACTACTACTGCGGCTGCCGCTGCTGCTACTACTACTACTACTACTTCTGCTGCTACTGCTGCTGCTGCTGCTGCTACTACTACTACTACTACTACTGCTACTTCTCCTCTCCCCTCGCCCTCCCCTTCCCCCTCCCCCTCCTACTTTCACTCTTATTTTTTCTTCTAACTTTCATCCTGACAACCGTTTGTTCTCACGCGTGATATTATTATTATTTTTTATAATACTCACCATCAACATACTTTTTATTATTATTATTATCATTATTATAATTTTTTAAAATTTTTTTTTACGATCTTCACACTACAGACCTTAAAGCAAACACATCATTTCTCCATCCCTTGATTTCTCTCCCAATATCTTCTCCTCCCCCCCCCCCTTCCCCACTACTTCCCTAACCTCCCCTTCCTTCCGTCCCGCCCCTCCCACCACCTCCTCCACCTCTCTTCTCCATTGAACGTTCTCCCCCCCCCCCCCCCCCCCCCCCCCCCCTGCTGGACATAAGGTCATTGTATTGACGCACACGTGCCTGACTCAACGAGGATGAAGAGTAATGGAAGGGAGGTGGTTGGAGGAGTTGGGGGTGAGGGGGTGGGGGAGGAGGAGGGGAGGAGGAGGAGGAAGAGAGAAGGGGGAGGTGGAGGAGGAGGCTGGAATTTGTGTCGGCTCCCTACTGACCCACTTTCTCTCTCTGTGTGTGTCTGTGTGTGTCTGTGTGTGTCTGCTTCTCGGTCGCTGTGTCTCTGTTTTTCTGTGTGTGTGTGTGTGTGTGTGTGTGTGTGTGTGTGTGTGTGTGTGTGTTGTTTGTTGTGTGTGTCTGTTGTTGTGTGTGTCTGTGTGTGTCTGTGTCTCTGTGTGTCTGTGTCTGTCTGTGTGTTGCTGTGTGTGTCTGTTGTGTGTCTCGGTCTCTGTCTGTCTTGTCTGTCTGTGTCATTGTCTGTCTCTGTCTGTTTCTATCTGTTTCTATCTCTGTCTGTGTCTATGTCTCTATCTCTCCCTGTCTCTTTCTCTGTCTGTCTCTCTGTCTCTCTCTGTCCTTACACTTCCCCTCTCTTTCTTCTGTCTGTCTGTCCCTGTCTCTCCGTCTCTGTGTCTGTCCGTCTGTCTCTCTCTGTCTGTCTCTACCCCTTCTGTCTGTCTGTCTGTCTCTGTCTCTCTGTCTCTGTCTCTGTTCTTTCTCTAACCCCTCTGTCTGTCTGTGTGTCTGTCTATGTGTGTCTGTCTGTCTGTCTTTGTGTGTCTGTCTGTCTCTGTCTCTCCTGTGTCTCTCAATCTCTCTCAGTCAGAGAGTGACCCGGCAGGTCGCGAAAGAGTAAACATTATTCCCATCGATCCCCTTACCAAACCACGTCAGCCGCCTTTCTTGTCTGTGTGTGTGTGTGTGTGTGTGTGTGTGTGTGTGTGTGTGTGTGTGTTTGTCTGTGTGTGTCTGTGTGTCTGTGTG
>CM054134.1:84793392-84805892 GCA_028751875.1 Rapana venosa | reverse complement strand
AGAGAGAGAGAGAGAGAGAGAGAGAGAGAGAGAGAGAGAGAGAGAGAAGAGAAAGGTCTCTGAATGGCAGAAAGGTGTTTGATTGATCTCTGTCCTGTCTTCTCTCCCTCAGTGTTTTATCATGATGCTTATTGTGACCAGGGCCTGATAGTCAGATACTAAAAAAAGGTAAAGGTAAAGGAGTCCCATAACCTATATGGTCGTAGGGGAGCGAGGCGTCAGAGACCTCACTTCTCTAGGGCCAGCATATTGAGGGCGGCGCCAATCTCCTCTCCCTCGCAGTCAGATACTAGGGGGAAATTATAAGACTTAGTAGTACTGGAGGTGGAAAGGATCACACGAATGATCGAACAAAATGTTCTTTCATGAAAACAGTAGATTAAGTAAGTATGGGGATATTTGTTCATCCAATCCTTACCCCGCCTGCCTCCCACCCGCACCCGTACCCCTACCCCCAAACCCCACAACAACAAAACAATAACAACAAAAACAAAGGAAGAAACTTCACAAAATGAACAAAAGAAGGGGTACATGCGTGCAAAGCAGCAAACACACACACACACACACACACACACACACACACACACACACACACGCACGCACGCACACACACACACACACACACACACACACACACACACACACATACACACACACACGCACGCACCCACGCACGCACAGCGAGAGAGAGAGAGAGAGAGAGAGAGAGGAGAGAGAGGAGAGAGAGAGAGAGAGAGAGAGAGAGAGAGATCCAAAATAGGTATACATAGCTAACTGAAAACAATAGAAGCCTAATGCATTTTTAGGCCGAAACAGGATAGTCAATAAAAAATAATGTTCATACATTGTTTTATCAGAATAAAAGACGCAATGAAAATATAACCACTACATCATACATTATTTCGTCTTGCGTTTAGCTCTACTTAAAAAAAGATTCCACTCCACACAAACCCCCCAAACCAACATCAACAAAACACCATCAAAAAACAACCAATCTCTCGACTTAACACACACACACACCCACACATCCCCACCCTCCAACCAAACCCCAAAGCAAACACTAAAAAACAAACAAACAACAAAAACACAAGAAAAACAAACAAAGCCGAGACAGTCTTTTTGCGTGAGTCGCCCCTATGGTCAACAGGTGTGCAAAAGTGCGAGTCCCTAGCTAGTCGGCCTCATATTTATTTATCCACGTACAGAAAGGAGCTCCAATAACAGCCCTAACGATTTCGTCTAGGCCAGGTGTAAACGAGACACCTGGGGTATAAGGCAGTAGTCGGTACGTGCATTGCTGACGTCGAACTTCAGCAAACTGACGACAGTTGTAGGAACAGACAAAAGAGATTACGTCGATAATGATGAGCAACGCGTTTTGCAGCCGTGAGGACAAGACGGCTGGTCCAACATAGGGTATAGAAGTCCCCATTGTGTATGTGTGTGTGTGTGTGTGTGTGTGTGTGTGTCTCCAATCACTCTCTCTCTCTCTCTCTCTCTCTCTCTCTCTGTGACTTTCTATTTGTGAACGGTTGCACGTGTAGGAATGATTGGAATGCAAGCCCTTTGGATTTGTTTGCTTTACAAGATTCAGCGCTAGACAAAAAAAACACCAAAAACCCATGTATTATTATTATTATTATTATTATTATTATTATCTGGCAATTCCTCGCGTTTGTTTTTTGTGTTAGTGTACTCCTAGGTGATTAAGACGCGAAAAACATTCAGTTTAATGTATTTCTTTCCATGAAAGTCTGTTTATACATTAAAAAACCACACACGTTGTAACTGTACTTCCAAAACAAATTTAAAAAGAAAGAAGAAGACAAGCAGGTTTTACAACATCGCAACAGGGTTGAAGAACACCAGAGTCATGTCTTTATTTTTAACCCTGCTCAACCTTTCTGACAAAATGTCGGTTAAATAATAGCCATGCCTTTCCCTTCAGGTTTACACATGCTGATCCTCGTACCTACTTCTACTGCTACTATTGCTACTGCTACTACTACTGCTGCTACTACTGCTGCTACTACTACTACTTCTGCTGCTGCTGCTACTACTACTACTACTACTACTACTACTACTGCTGCTGCTACTACTACTGCTACTACTACTACTGCTGCTGCTGCTGCTGCTACTTCCACTACTACTACAAACACACATACACATGCATGTGCGCGCGCGCGCACACACACACACACACACACACGTTAAATGAATTTGAACACACACACACACAACACACACACACACACACACACACACACTACGCCAGTAACTGCTGCAACAATGCAGCTAAGATCATCCTTGGATCCAAATAGTTCAGTCATA
This sequence comes from Rapana venosa, assembly GCA_028751875.1. NCBI lineage: Eukaryota > Metazoa > Mollusca > Gastropoda > Neogastropoda > Muricidae > Rapana > Rapana venosa. Next base: position 84,803,561 of record CM054134.1, on the reverse strand, counting down.
ACGAACAAAAACACATGAGAAAGGAAGGAAGTGGGGAGTGGGGGTGGTGGTGAAGGGAGGACTGGGGGAGGATAGGGTCTTAAGTTAGAGGCAAAGCATCTCAAATTTGAATAATCTGAATTTGCCGGAGATGATCATCATGGCAGAGTTAACATCGACCCAATATCAATATTGTCACCATGGCAGAGTCAACTTTAATCCAACCACATGGTATCATCAACACGATTTCATAGTAGAGTTAACATTAGTTCAATCACGTAATGTCAGCAAAATGATAGTCAATCATGATTAAATTGAAAAGAAACAAAGATATTCACAAGTAGACCCTTTTCCACATTCGTGAGCCAAAATAGATGCTAAAATTTCGTGCAAATTTTGTTGGGGGGGAAGGTGGGTGCAGATCTAGCCAACAAGAGAAGTAAATTAACAGCCTGCTTATTTGATTTGAGATTATATTATAGTCCCAGCGGGATTTCTCCCAGTTAGGAACTGTGGACCACACTTGACCGCCTGGGGCCACCCCCAAAATAGTACAATTCTGAAGGAGCTTGTGCCAGGCCCTGGCAAGCACAGGAGTGATGCACAAGCCTACAGCCACTTAACAGCATTTCATGAACTTAGACACACTCATTGACAAATTCGTGCCATTCGGTTTAAATAGTGTTTTTTTTAAATTCAGAAATGAGTATAAGCATTGAAAACAAACAGCATTTTGGAATCCATAGCAACAACAAGCTTGTAGCTTATGGTGTGCTCAAATAAACATTGAAGATCAACATGAACATAACGGCTGCTGAGCTGCCAAATGTAAACCAACAATAACAAACATTTTCATCAATTGCAATCTTGGCTAATGTAAGAAAAAAGGAAAACAACACAAAGAAACACAAATTCTCAAACGCAGCTGTAACTTGATGCAGGCAGTCTTACCCCCTCCCTCCCCATCGTTTACTGTGCTATGCGTGACCTTCTGTGAAATCTAAGTTAATCAACAGCAATTGGAAACCTGCCTATACACACAGCTTCCACATGTGCGTAATATTAGAACACACTCCTGATTGCTACGGGGATCTTCGTATAATCACCAAGGGAGAAAGAATCAATTTGAGCCAGGTGTGAAAAGTTAGAGGCAGGTGACCGGTATACCACGCGATATAGTAATAAGTTTTGCTGAAGCATCAGTCTGAAAATGTAATACAAGTTGCTTTCATAACTTAGCAGGGTTTTTTTTTTCTGTTTTCGGTTTTGCCATGGAGGCGTTATCACATGGGGAACAATCTACACATGCTTCATCACTTTTGCCAAGAAATCCATTTACAATCTACACACGCTACATCATTTTGCCAAGAAATCCATTTACAATCTACACACGCTATATCATTTTTGCCAAGAAATCCATTTACAATCTACACACGCTACATCATTTTTGCCAAGAAATTCATTTACAATCTACACATGCTACATCATTTTTGCTAAGAAATCCACTTAGCAGATGATTTACTAGCTGTATGAGCCATTCGCTTTCCTCAGCTTAGGTTAAGCAGCATCGAGCGTAGCTACCAATTGGATGGGTGACCGTTTGCGCGCCTTGGCTTCAGTACAGTCCTCCAGTTCACCCAGCTGTGAATGGCTACCTCCCTCTTTAGGGTTAGGGAAGGCAAAGCAGGAGGGAGAGGAGATGGGCGCGGGCCTCAATACGCTGGCCCGTTGAGAAGCTGAGGTATCTAATGCCTCACTCCCCTACGACCACATAGGTTATGGGACACCTTTACACAGTAATAAATTTTACCGTAGCATCAGTCTGAAAATTGCCATCATAACTTATCAGGGTTTTTTTTTCTGTTTTCAGTTTAGCCATGGACGTGTTATCACATGGGGAACAATCTACAACGCTTCATCATTTTCTGCCGAGAAATTCACTTAGCAGGTGATTGACAAACCGCATGAGCTTTTCACTGGGTCTGTCAGGAACAATGGAAGAGATGTTTTAATGTTGGTGTCTTACTCTGAATAGGACTACACAGTTTTAACCTGAGCTTGAATGGACGATGAAGTCATCGCCTTGACATGGTCTGTGTGGTTGACAGGGCTATATTTATTTATTTATTTATCTATTTATTCTTTTGTATCGAAGATAATGGATAATATAAACAGTATGACTGGACTGGCAGGTCTGAGTCAGGCAGTGTACTTTCGTGTTTCTGCAATCCACTGAATGCTAACTTGAATTTGTGGGTCTTTAATTCTTCAATGTGCATGCATGATCTCCCATATCTGTATTTGCATGAAATAAAGAAAGGCAACCACAGGGTTGCACATACATTGGTTTCAAAGACGAAAACTGCTAATATCATCCTCCTCAGTCTAGCTGTTTACCTTGGTTCCAAGCAGGAAAACAACGACTTTGAGACCAGTAGGGTGAGGTGCCTCTCCATTCATTACTTAGCCGATGGGGATCACCTCTGATAAGCAAGACTCTTCACAAGTGCTCAAATAGTTTTAAAAAAAGAAAAAAAAGGAACAGAAGAGAAAAGAAAAGACAAGACAAGAAAGAAAAAAAGGGCAGAAAAGGAACAAAGTGAGACAACAGAAATACAAAACACAACGTGAAATTGCAAAGCTGAACAGACAGACAGTATCTTCATTTAAAATTGCAAAGCTAAACACAGAGACAATACTTTCATTTAAAATTGCAAAGCTGAACACAGAGACAATACTTTCATTTAAAATTGCAAAGCTGAACACAGAGACACAACTTTCATTTAAAATTGCAAAGCTGAACACAGAGACAATACCGTCATTGTTCACTTAAAAACTAATAATTGGTTCCCGGAAGCCTATTGTTTTGCCTTAAGGGTGAGATACTCTAGCATAAAGTATTGGTTGTTGCCAAGCGTTCCTCCAGCCTAAGTGCCTATGGGGCCACCCAGAATATACAACCTGTCTCACCCATCCCTCCTGGGATCCTGGTGACATCCTACCTACATTCTGGATGAGAAATTTGCGTGTATGGCCATTTCCAAGTACTTGCCATATAGGCAGCCGTATACCAACTGCAGAGGCTTTTTTTTTCCTATAATGGAAAATACAGCATCTTATGCTGAAATTGTCATGAATGAAGACAATTGCAACATAACATTGCAAAGCTTAAGAACATTGTCATGGCCACCTTGGCAGTGTGCTTCCATCCACGAGTGAGGAGCTTTTCACCTGGGCCAAGTTACTGACATAACAGCGTTCATTGAATCAGAGAGAGAGAGAGAGAGGAGAGAGAGAGAGAGAGAGAGAGAGAGAGAGAGAGAGAGGAGAGAGAGAAGAGAGAGGAGAGAGAGAGAGAGGAGGCTAAACATGACTTTCACTTAAAGAAGGAAGGGAGGGAACTGCAGATACCTACACTAATCAAAGTAGATCAGCTCTCACTACATCAGCTAAGTCTTGTTACACACCGTGTAGTTTTCTTTGCAGCTTCCTTTGTAGCTAGCACTCCTTGTTTATCCTATCTTTCTGCTTGAGTCCGTGTGTCTTTTTTTTTCTTTCTCCCTGTTAAGGCCTTTGGGCAACAACAACAAAGTATGTTGGCATAACTGATTAATCCTGCTCTCTCACTCTCTCTCACTCTCTCTCTCATTGCTCCACTGTTTTGGTGCTGCTTTGAGTACAATTATGCCTTCTTTTCTGCAGCTGCTGCTATTGCTACTGCTGCTACTGAGGCTGCTGGTACTACTGCTACAACTATGACAATCACAGCTAGTGCTACGTGTCTAATGTGACACTTCTATAACTGTTGCTGGCACTGGGGTGTTGCTGCTGCTGCTGCTGCTGTTGCTGCTGTTGCTGCTGCTACTACTACTACTGCTGCTGCTGCTGCTGTTGCTGCTGTTGCTGCTGCTACTACTACTACTGCTGCTGCTGCTGCTGTTGCTGCTGTTGCTGCTGCTACTACTACTACTGCTGCTGCTGCTGCTGTTGCTGCTGCTACTACTACTACTGCTGCTGCTGCTGCTGCTACTACTACTACTGCTGCTGCTACTACTGCTACTGCTGCTGCTACTGCTACTGCTACTGCTGCTGCTGCTGCTGCTGCTGCTACTACTACTACTACTACTACTACTACTACTACTCCTACTACTAGTACTACTACTACTAATGCTGCTGCTGCTGCTGCTGCTACTACTACTACTACTGCTGCTGCTGCTGCCGCTGCTGCTGCTACTACTGCTACTGCTGCTGCTGCTGCCGCTGCTGCTGCTACTACTGCTACTACTGCTACTGCTTCTACCACCTCTATTGCCCGTTTTGCAGCTGCAACAACAACAACAACTACTACTACTACTACTACTACTACTACTACTACTACTACTACTACTGCTGCTGCTGCTGCTGCTGCTGCTGCTGCTGCTACCACTACCACCACTACAGATTCTCATGGCGATTTTCGTTTCACCACCGTCACCTTATTACTTTTTTCTTACTTCTTAGCACGAAAGCAAACATACTTTTTATTCATCCCTTCTTCCTCTCCCACACCTCCCCATCCCTCCTCCTCCTCCTCCACCTCCCCCTGAACAAAAAGGAAAGGTCATTGTATTGACGCAATCACGTCTGACGTGACAAGGGGAGGAGGAGGGGTGTGGGAGGGGATAAGGGAAGGAAGGAGGGAGGGGGTGGCTGGTGGAGGGAGACAGGGTGGGAGGAGGAGGAGGAGACTGGTATTTGTGTCCCTTCCCTACTGACCCACTTTCTCGCTCTACTTTGCCATCAGGACAGTACAGGCTGTAGGAAGGGGGGGGGGGGGGGGGGGGGGGTGGAGGTTGGGGGGTGGGTGGGGGGAGAGAATAAACAGGTTTCTTACCAATCCATTACCAACAACGTTACGTCAACCAGTCTGTCTCTGTCTCTGTCTCAGCTTGGTGTGGCTTGCTCTTGGTGCAGCTGTTGCAGCTGCTGTGGCTGTTGTTGTTGTTAATGTTGCTGTTGTGGTTGTTGTTGTTAATGTTGTGGTGTGGCTGTTGTTGTTGTTGTGTGGCCATTGTTGTTAATGTTGTGTGGTTGTTGTTGTTGTAAAAGGTAAAGATAAAGGAGTCCCATAACCTATAAGGTCGTAGGGGAGCGAGGCGTCAGAGACCTCACTTCTCTAGGGCCAGCATATTGAGGGCGGCGCCCATCTCCTCTCCCTCGCTGCTTTACCTTCACTGACCCTAAAGAGGGCAGGTGCCCATTTACAGCTGGGTGAACTGGGGGAACTGTACTGAAGCCAAGGCGCACAAACGGTCACCCATCCAACTGGTAACCACGCTGGATGCTGCTTAACTTGGCTGGGGGAAAGCGAGTGCTCCGACCACTGAGCCATCCCGTCCCCTGTTGTTGTTGTAGCTGTTGTTAATGTTGCTTTTCTGGCTGTGGTCAATGCTGCTGTGGCTGTTGTTAATGGTGTGCCTGTTATTACTGTTGTGTGACTGTTGTTAATGTTGTGTGGCTGTTGTTTATGTTGTGTGGCCGTTGTCGTTGCTGCTGCTTTTGGACTGTCGAAGTCTCTCTGATCAAGTTAATGGGAAGAGAGAAAGAAAGAATGCAAAGAGTAAAAGAAACAGAGAGAAAAAAGAGGTAAAACATTTAAAAACTCCAAAACAGAGATATACAGAAAGAAAACAAGAAATGTGAAAAAAGAAAGAAAGAAAGAAAGAATAAAAGGCAGGAAAGAAGGAAGGAAGAAATCATGAGGGAAAAAAAGGACAGGTAGATCGAGAGAAAGAAGGTGAAGAACGAAAAATTGTAACAAAAAAGAAAATAAACTGGAAGACGAAAGAAAAAAAGGATGGAGAGACAGACAGACAGTATGGTATACATCTAACACCTCCCAATCCTCCCCTCTCCACAACCCCCACCATCCCTGACATACACACTTCATCTTAGCCTAAGGTATGTACTTTCCCCGGACACCCAGTACCTTTCTCTTTGGTTCTTTTCATTACTTACTTATGCTCTATTTGGGTGCAAGGATCTTATCCACGTCTTAAGACCAAGGCTTGCGTGCCTGCCCTCCATTGAGCATGACCAGCGAGCATGTGGAAGCCTGAGGGGAAAAGCAGGGCTGTTCATTAATTAACCTACATGCTGTCAGGAAGGAAGGTCGAGCAGAGCTAAAAATAAAGCCACGGCTTTGAGGTGGGGCCTTCAACCCTCTACTCCGCTGTTTGCAAAGCTAGTCTTCTGTTCTTTTTGTTTGCTGGTGAAATTTGTTTCAACTTGAGGAGCGCATTTCGAGTGGAAAACAAGGATGATTTTCATGGAGAGAAAGGCAGTAAACAGAATCTGTGTGTCTAAAAGGAATTTGGAGTAGTTTAACCCTAAACACGTAAGAACAGAAAAAGAATTGTCAGGTGTGAGTTCTGTGCTAAATGTCAAGGCAACTTGCCCTCAGTGACGTAAGCAGAGGTGTTGCTTGTCACTAACAATGTAGTGGCATCTCCTTTTTTTGTGTTTTTATTCCTCTATGGCTGGCATGGATTAGGGAATGATTTTTTGTTTTACATCATTGACGCATGTGCTGGCTGTTTTCATGTGTTTTATCATCCTGGCCTAGTTAGTGCTGGACTGGAACAGAGGTTGTTAGCAGAATTTTTTCCCTAGTTCCTCTGCTATAGCTCCAAGGTTCACCTCTGGTGAGAGAGAAATTCTGTGTGTGTGTGCAAGGTTTGCACATCATTAAAACAGCCACAGTTCTGACTCCTGGGGATGATGTCTAAACATAATGCCAGTGTGCATGCATTCTGAGTTGTTGTTTTGTTTCCCCTCAAATTTCGTCATGTGTTCCCACCCCCATGCAATGGCCTACTCTTCCGAAATCTGAAGGACTTTTTGGGAGACTAGGGGAGTGGGCACTGGTATGAACTCCAGAGGGAAAAAATCTCTTTGGACAGGTGTCTAAGTGGTGGCTCCATCCCCTCCATCAGATTGAGCTAAACACTTGCTATCCAACCTCGATTTTAAAAAAACAACACCGATGTTCTTCATACTGTAACCTTGACCAAGATCAAGAGCTGGCCTGTTTACACACCTGTTGGCTGTAGATAATCCCTCTCTTCTTCCTGAAGCTTAACCTTCCAGGAAATGTTGTCTGCAGCTGGGGTTTATAATTTGTGTCTTGTTCCTGTCTACACTGCCTATGATGCATTCTATTGCTTTTCACACTTTGCTTAAATTAATTATTTATATATATATATTTTCAAATCTCTCTCTCTCCCTCTCTGTCTCTGTCTCTCTGTATCTGTCTGTCTCTCTGTCTCTGTCCGTCTGTCTGTCTGTTTACACTGCCTATGATGGATTCTATTGCTGTTCACACCTTGCTTATATTAATTATTTTAATATTTTTTCCAAATCTCTCCTCTCTCTCTCTCTCTCTCTCTCTCTCTCTCTCTCTCTCTCTCTCTCTCTCTCTCTCTCTCTCTCTCTCTCTTCCCTATCTCCTTTGTTGTTGTTTTTCGATGCGTCATTGTTTCTTTCTTCATAAGTTTTCCTTCATCTTCTCTTCAATCTTTCTTTTTTTTTCTCTTTCTCTCCCCAACATTTTCTCCTTTGTTTTTGTCTATCTTACCCTCTTTTTCTTTTTCACTTTTCCCCCTTCTTTGATAGTTTCTTCCTTTTTTCTGTCTCTTCAGTGAGAAACATCAATAATGCATTGTCATCATCATCCACTGCAGCAGCAGCAACATACATTGTCATTATCATCCACTGCAGCAGCAACATACATTGTCATTATCATCCACTGCAGCATCAACAACATACATTGTCATCATCATCCACTGCAGCAGCAGCAACATACATTGTCATCATCATCCACTGCAGCAGCAGCAACAACATACATTGTCGTCATCATCCACTGCAGCAGCAGCAACATACATTGTCATCATCATCGCAGCAGCAGCAACAACATACATTGTTATTATCCTCGCAGCAGCAGCTACAGCAGCAACATACATTGTTATTATCATCGCAGCGGCAGCAACAACATACATTGTCATCATCATCATCCACTGCAGCAGCAGCAACATACATTGTCATCATCATCCACTGCAGCAGCAGCAACATACATTGTCATCATCATCCACTGCAGCAGCAGCAACATGCATTGTCATCATCATCCACTGCAGCAGCAGCAACATACATTGTCATCATCATCCACTGCAGCAGCAGCAACATACATTGTCATCATCATCCACTGCAGCAGCAGCAACATACATTGTCATCATCATCCACTGCAGCAGCAACATACATTGTCATCATCATCCACTGCAGCAGCAGCAGCAACATTCATTGTCATCATCATCCACTGCAGCAGCAACATACATTGTCATCATCATCCACTGCAGCAGCAGCAGCAACATACATTGTCATTATCACCATCGCAGCAGCAGCAACATACATTGTCATCATCATCGCAGCAGCAACAACAGCAGCAGCAGCAGTAGCAGTAGCGGTGGGGGCAAGTGGCAAGCCACTGATATGCCAACTATTGGGCCCAGTAGGTTGTAACAGATTAATGGGAAACCTGTTTATTCTTTCCTGTTGTGCACCAGGGTTGATAGCTGTGTGAAAGAGGGAGTCAGCAGGAAATGACACAAATACCAACCCCTACCTCCCCCCCCCCCTCTCCTACCTCTTCCTTCTTCCCCAGCCCCCCCCCCCCCCCCCCCCCCCCCCCCCCCTTCTGCTTTCAAGCTGGGTGCCTGTGCATCAGTGCATTGACCTGTCAATCAGGCTGGGAGGGTCAGAGAAGAGAGGGGGGAGGATGGAGAAATTGTTTTTTTAAAAAGTATGTTTTATGTGCTATATCAGAAGAGAAAGGAATGACGTTCATGGCGTTAGAATAGCGTGCTATGAAAATCGGTGGTAGTTTTCACAGCAGTGGCAGCAATAGCAGCACCTTCGTCAGCATCAATAGCAGTAGCAGCAGGCGTGGTGGTGGTGGTGGTGGTGGTATTAGTAGTAGAAGTAGTAGCAGCAGCAACAGCAGCAGCAGCAGTAGCAGCAGCAGAAGCAACAGTAGTAGTAATAGTAGAAGTAGTAGTAGTTGTTGTTATTGTTGTAGCAGCAGCAGCAGCAGCGGCAGCAGCAGCCGTAGCAGCACCGGCAGTAGTAGTAGTAGTAGTAGTAGTAGTAGTAGTAGTAGTAGTATAGTGTGGTGGTGGTGGTGGTGGTGGTGGTGGTGGTGGTGGTGGTGGTGGTGGTGGAGGCAGTAGTAGATTTTGTAATAGTAGCAGCAGCAGCAGCAGTAGCAGTAGCAGTAGCAGCAGCAGCAGCAGAAACAGTAGTCACAGCAGCAGAAGGGTGACAGTTGCAGTAGTAATAGTTGCTCATCTTGCCACATCTCCTCAAGATTGGAACACTAAAAGCTGACAGAAAACTTGACAGTGTCTGCCAGTGAGAGCTATGCATATTTCAGACTGATACCTAGGCTGTGTCTGGAACCCCATCATTGGACATACATTAGCCTGTAGTTACTCTTCACCTCTACACAATTCTTACATCTCTCTCCAGACCTTTATCATGATCTCTGCAACAATCAGTGGCATGTACCAAGATTACTTGCTTTGTGGAGACTGCAGAATCAGAATCAGAAACTACTTATTGCTATAAAAGTCACATGGACTTACGTGACACGACAAATGCACTGTTAGAAACAAGGGGAGGAGACAAAGACATACTTAGCCTGCATGTACCAGTCCAAATTACTGTTGGTCAGTTAACTTAGAATTTACAGGAAGACCATGACGGGTATTTTATGTATGGTAATGGTTGGGAGAGGGAAGGAAGGCATAGGGAAGAGCTTATTTTAAAAAAAAAACAACCTCTATAAATTATTGAAGGGTTGTCTGCTAGATAGCCAAACTATGACAAAGAGCATGTTAAAGTTCACTAAATGCAAGTTCTATACAAGCTATTAAAAAAAAAACGTTCACCAAATGCAACACGCGCTATTTAACGTTCACCAGATGTGACTATACAAGCTATTTAAAGTTCCCCAAATGCGACGATAGGGGCTTTTTAAAGTTCACAAAATGAAACTATACAAGCTATTTAGATACATCGTCATCACCATCATCATTGTCATCATCATCATCCACACCAGGTACTTTTACTACTATCTTACTGCTTCTGCTTCTGCTGCT
>CM054134.1:84765892-84773392 GCA_028751875.1 Rapana venosa | reverse complement strand
TAGTTCTGCGTCCGTAAGACAAAATAAAAGATAAGCTTAAATTTTTTAAAAATTAAAGGCATTTTGTATTCTACATTTCTAGTCAACACGAGTATAAACTGGCCTACAGTAAGTGCAAATTGCTAGATAAATAGTTTTCTATCTGCTCACCCTTTCCACGTGTTCATCTGTGTGTGTGTGTGTGTGTGTGTGTGTGTGTGTGTGTGTGTGTGTGTGCGTGCGTGCGTGCGTGCGTGCGTGCGTGCGTGCGCGCGCGCGCGCGCGCGTGCCTATTTGTTTTCTGTTGGAGGGTCTAAATTCAACACAAACAATGAAACATGAGAGAAAAATTGTTACTGATGGAAAATGTCAAATGTTATCGACTGCCACCCCCCCCCCTTCTCTCTCTCTCTCTCTCTCTCTCTCTCTCTCTCTCTCTCTCTCTCTCTCTCCCTCTCGCTCTCTCTTCCCTTCCATCTCTCCCTCTCAGTCTGTCTGTCCGTCTGTTTAATCCGTTGGCCTGTCTGTCCTGTTTCCCCATATTGATTGGACAATGCTTTATATTGCACTGAAATGTCAAGAGTGTACAGACGTAGTGTATCTTTTGTTAGGGTTTTTTTTTGGGGGGGGTGATATTTAGGTAATACAGGTCTGATCTCCGAAAGGAATGAAGTTAGGGGTTACCTTACTCTAGGTAAGGCTGATGTCAGAAACATTGGGTTGGGGGAGGGGGGGGGGACGGGGGAGAGGGGGGTGGGGGGGACGGAGGAATACCCGAGTGGTCACTCGTGATTGGATGCTCAGGGATCCAGCCCGGGCTCAAGCCATCACAGAGATGCCTGCCTGTTCAAGGGGAATTTTAAAAATTCCTCTGGAGTTATCACGTACCTGACTCTGGAGTTATCATGTACCTGACTCTGGAGTTATCATGTACCTGACTCTGGAGTTATCATGCACCTGGCTCTGGAGTCATCATGTAACTGGCTCTGGAGTCATCATGTAACCGGCTCTGGAGTCATCGTGTAACTGGCCCTGGGGTTATCATGTGCCTGACTCTGGAGTCATCATGTAACTGGCTCTGGAGTTATCACGTAACCGGCTCTGGAGTCATCATGTAACCGGCTCTGGAGTCATCGTGTAACTGGCCCTGGGGTTATCATGTACCCGACTCTGGAGTCATCATGTAACTGGCCCTGGAGTTATCATGTACCTGACTCTGGAGTCATCATGTAACTGGCCCTGGAGTTATCATGTACCTGACTCTGGAGTCATCACGTAACCAGCTCTGGAGTCCTCATGTAACCGGCTCTGGGGTTATCGCCTAACTGAATCTGGAGTTATCATCTAACTGAATCTGGAGTTGTCATCTAACTGCCTCTGGAGTTATGGTCTAACTGCCTCTGGAGTTATGGACTAACTGAATGTGGAGTTGTCATCTAACTGCCTCTGGAGTTATCATCTAACTGCCTCTGGAGTTATGGTCTAACCGAATCTGGAGTTGTCATCTAACCGAATCTGGAGTTGTCATCTAACTGCCTCTGGAGTTATCATCTAGCTGCCTCTGGAGTCATAATATAACTGAACCTGGAGTTATCATCTGACTTAATCTGGAGTTATCATCTAACTGAATTTGGAGTTATCATCTGACTTAATCTGGAGTGATCATCTAACTAAATCTGGAGTTATCATCTGACTGACCCTGGAGTTATCATTTAACTGACTCTGGAGTTATCATCTGACTGACCCTGGAGTTATCATTTAACTGACTCTGGAGTTATCATCTAACCGAATCTGGAGGTATCATCTGACTGACTCTGGAGTTATCATATGACTGACCCTGGAGTTATCATCTAACTGCCTCTGGATAATCATCTAACTGAATCTGGAGTTATCATCTAACTGAATTTGGAGTTATCATCTAACTGAATTTGGAGTTATCATCTAACTGAATCTGGAGTTATCATCTAATTGAATCTGAAGTCATCATCTGACTGAGTCTGGCGTTATCATCTGACTGACTCTGGAGTTATCATCTAACTGCCTCTGGAGTTATCATCTAACCAGCTCTGGAGTTATCATCTGACTCCGGAGTTATCGTGTAATCAGCTCTGGAGTTATCATCTGACTCTGGGGTTATCGTGTAACTGACTCTGGAGTTATCATCTAAATGACTCCACTCCCTCCCACCCCCATCTAACCTCCCCCCCCCCCACCCCCAAAGTCCTTCGTATGAGACTATAAAACCGAGGTCCCGTGTGCGAACGAATGCAAGCAGCCCACATATTGCGCACACCGTTAAAACTCGTTCTGCCTTTTGTAAGAGTAGGCACATTTGTGCCGGTATAAACGGATGACAAAAAAAAAAAAAGAAGCAAACACACGGATGCACGTAGGTGTCGTATTTAGGTGTCATCCCCAAAGCCACAATGCGGCTACCTTAACGGTGAGGAAAAACGGTCGCATACGCAAACATCTCACCATTGGTGAACCTCGGAGCTCTAGCCGAGGAACGCCAAAAACCCCCAAACTTTCTTAGCAGTGGTGTGGCCATGGTTACCAGCTGTCAACCCCATCACAGAATCTGTTCAGCCAGTTTGAATCATGGAACTTGGGGGTTAATATCAAATGCCCTTTCGCTTCTTGTTTGCTGCAATTTTGTGGTTGGTGTTGGGCGTTCCACAGCACGATACATTGGGGGGTCGCTCAGAATAGGCACTCTGTCTCACTGGTCACATCTTGGAGTCTTTGTGAGACTATGAAGTACACAGTGGATGAGAAATGTGTGTGTTTATACTAGTTTTAAGTACTACGCTGTAAAGGCAGCCATACTATAACTTCAGAGGATTTTTTTTTCCTTTTTGGTGGAGAATATAGGCTGTTAATGTTAAGAGCTTGTGTCATATATAAAGTAAAATAAAAGGCAAAAGTGTCAGATAATCTCTGTGGTCGTAGGGAAGTGAAGCATCAGAGATATCAACTTCTCATGGGGCCAGCATATTGAGGGCAGCGCCCATCTCCTCTCCCTCGCTGCTTTACCTTCCCTGACCTTTAAGAGGCAGGTACCCATTTACAGCTGGGTGAACTGGGGGACTGTACTGAAGCCACGGCGCGCAAACGGTCACCCATCCAAGTGGTAATCACGCTCAATTCTGCTTAACTTTAGCTGAGGAAAGCGAGTGCTCTGACCACTGAGCTATCTCGTCTCCCATAAATAAAGACAATTTAAGAGAGAGAGAGAGAGAGAGAGAGAGAGAGAGAGAGAGAGAGAGAGGGCAAATGAGCTCCGCAACATATACAGGACATAAAAGACATGACAAAATCTTAGAGCAGCAGGAAATTCTAACATGGGTGTATCAGGTATGATCCATTGCCAACTATGAAAAATGTAGGCAAAAAACCCCCTCAAACCGTGGTGTAACAATCAGCTGGCGATCCCTGTGCTGAATATGAATGTTATGTTGTGCAATATTCCATGATGTGGTTACCACGTCATGATGACCATGGTGCTGCATGTGTTGTTTGAAAGTTTCTGGATTGTTTGTTTGGTCCCTGACCCTCTGTCCCCATGTGAAAGGACTGGAAACCTACCACATTAAACACTTGTACTGACCTGGTTTCTATGTCGAGATTTTTGCGTCACAGCTGATGTTGTACATGACGTAATTTGTAATTTTTTTTTTTTAATGTATCAAATACTGACATGACGTGCTGCTAAATGGCTTATACCGCTTTAACAGCGATGCTTTTCCATTGTTCATTGTTCTCTGTATGCTAGGAAAAAAAAATTGAGCCATCAAAGTTTACAATATCTGTGTTTGTTGCAGCTGTTCAACCATGATGTGGAATACATGCCATGATGATTATCTGGGCTGTTGTGAATTGTTTTCCTTCTTAGTTTGATATGTGTTTTTTGTGCCCAGTCCCTTTCCCATTGTTCCTTTGGGAATGGAATTAAACACTTACCACAATGAACTTCTCTCTCTCTCTCTCTCTCTCTCTCTCTCTCTCTCTCTCTCTCTCTCTCTCTCTCTCTCTCTCTCGCTTTGCCTACGTGTGTGTGTGCGTGCCTATGTATGTATGTATGTATGTATGTATGTATGTATGTATGTATGTATGTATGTATGTATGTATGTGTGTTTTTATTTTATTCTTTTATATCGAGTATAATGGAATAAGCACTCATGTTTTTTTACATTCAGTCCCCGTGTGTATGCGGTTTTGTAAATTCTGTCATCTGTCACCACTGGCACACAATGGCCTACTCTTTCGAAAAGCGGAATAGGATTTAACAATTTGTTCTGCTTGCGTTCGCACACGGGGCCTCGGTTTATAGTCTCATCCGAAGGACTTTTGGTGTGTGTGTTGTGTGTTGTGTGTGTGTGGTGTGTGTGTGTGTGTGTGTGTGTGTGTGTGTGTGTGTGTTGTCTATCTATCTATCCGTCCGTCCGTCCGTCCGTCCATCCATCCGTCTGTCTGTCTGTCTGTCTGTCTGTCTGTCTGTCTGTCTGTCTGTCTGTCTTTCAATCTACCTATCTCTATCTATTATTCACCAATCTCACCTTTTTTCCCCTTTATTACATACTCTAGTCATTCAGTTAATCAGTCCGTCAGTTACGTCAGTGAGTTTGTCAGTCAGTCAGTCAGTTAGTCAGTTAATCTTGTTTTATTGTTTTTTTCTCCCCTTTACAGTAAAATCACACACACCTACGTTTCAGTCTGCAAATCACAATTACACATGTAACCACATTCCCACAACCACATCCCGGCAACCACCAAAATAGACACTAAAAAGTATCATCCTCAACATCTTCAAACGTGACGCAAGAAAACTTTCAAATCACCGACAAAAACACTTCGATATCTCCGTACTTTCCAATACCTGTACACTCCTCCACTTCAGGCTCTGGCGTAGGAATTCGAATGCCATTGACGACATATCTCAAATACGCGACCTTCAACTGACGTCACAAAAAGAAAAACAAAGCAAAAGAGCAACACACTGGTATTTCTGGACTCGGCCTCATAACAAGTTGAAAAGTCTCCCCAGGCTGAGAATCGATCCATTGGATTGGTAAGGACAAAAATAATTGGTGAAGAAAACAACGTGAAAAATACCACATGGATGTAATATCGAAGACCAAAGACTGTGTCAGGATACTGTCACTGAAACCATATCCAACCTCTCAGGCGTCGATGAGACAAAAATTTGTCGAACACCAAACTGACGTAAGAGCGAGATCGACACAGTCATCAGAAACGTCATCTGTCAAAAAACTGCCGTTTGTCGAAGTTCTTAAGACGGGTTGACGTCAAACACACACACACACACACAACACACACACACACAACACACACACACATAATTATCGTCGACAGTGTGACGTCAGACACACCAGCAGCCCCGAATGTGACGTCAAATTCACCAGTCGTAAGTGTGATATTAAGCAAGCAATTGTATTACCTGACAAGAGTATAGTAAGCGGTAAGACATAAGGATCATGACCGATTGTACTGCATTGGAGTGTGTCGTATCGTATTCTTCTTTACAAGGGGACGACTGATTATTCAAAAATAAAAACCACCCAACTGTTTCCTCTTTCGAGCTCTATTACTCTTTTATATCGAGGATAATGGAATACGCACTCAAGTACTTTTTTTACATTACATGCAGTTTTGTAAATTTTGTAACCTGTTCCCGCCGGCACACAATGGCCTACTCATTCGAAAAGCGGAAAAGGATTTAACGTGTGCGCATGATGTTCTGCGTGCGTTTACATACGGGGCCTCGGTTTATAGTCTCATCCGAGGAACTTAGAGAGAGAGAGTGAGAAGAGAGATGAGAGAGAGAGAGAGAGAGAGAGAGATAGAGAGAGAGAGAGAGAGAGAGAGTGTGTGTTTGTGTTTATGTGTGGGTGGTGTGTGTGTGTGTTTGAGTTCGCGGTAGCTCGTGGACCTCGTGACGTATTTTCAACCCATCATGCAAGTATTAAATGACGTACATGTGCTGACGTAAAACATTCAGTGTTCTATTTGGTGTGTGAAAAGTGACCAAACAATCGGTCATTTTAGCCGTTTGTCTATGCCGATCGTAAATCATCTGACCTCGGTGTTTATATAATTAACTACTGCCTGATTGACAATATGAAGCAAACCTCGACTTTTAAAAAAAATTATCAACATCTTTCTTATGTGTTTTTATGGGCAAAGAAAACTTATCGACACAATGTTGGTTGCTGTTGTTGTTGACGGACGGGATAGCCTAGTGGCCAGAACATTGCGCTCGCAATCTGACAACCCGGGTTCGATTCCCGTTCAAGGGGATATTTTCCCCCGGAGTTAACATCAGTGCAGCCTCCACTCTCCCCAAAAGTCCTTCGGATGAGACATTAAAACGAGGCCCCGTGTACAAACGCACGCAGAACATCTCGCGCACACGTTATATCCTGTTCCGCTTTTCGTAAGAGTAGGCCATTGTGTGCCGGTGGGAACAGATGACAATTTAAAAAACCGCATACACACGGTGACTGGATGTAAAAAACATAAGTGCTTATTCCATTATCCTTGATATAAAAGAAAATAAAAGAAAAAGACGTCGTCGTCGTCGTCGTCGTTGTTGTTGTTGTTGTTGTTGCCTAGCTGAAGCACCTCAGGGGTTACCCAGAATACGCACCCTCTCTCTCTCTCTCTCTCTCTCCTCTCTCTCTCTCTCCTCTCTCTCTCTCTCTCCCCTCTCTCTCTCTCTCTCTCTCTCTCTCTGTGCTATCATTTTGGAACTGGATGAGAAGTTGGCGTGTGTTTACAAATACTTCACCCATACAGGCAGTCATACTCCCGACTTCGGAGGAGTTCTTGAATGCAGACTACAGGTTGTTTTGCTACAATCTTGTCACCGATGGAGGAAAACAGTCCCTACGTGACATTATCAAAGGCGTAACAACATTTCAATGTAAGCCTCGGTCGGCACTTGTCTTACATCAGCAAACTGACAGAGCATTTGGCGCGGAACAGAACGTAACCTTTTTAAAACATATTATTCAGAAAAGAGTAGTGGAGGAAAACGAGTGCAGGTAACCAGTAACAAATTCTCCACCATTATAAAAATTATGTATCAAACCATTCAAAATAAAGAAAAAAATCAGAAAAATAGCCTAGAAAATAAAAATGTCTTTCAAGTGGCAGCCTTTTAGGCATTTTTGAGTAAGAGCCATGCCTTTGGCCTGACCTGACTCCAGTTTCCAGCTCCTGGATAAGCCTTCGTCAGAGGTTCCAGTGGTGATTGAAGCTTCACCCTTGGTAGTACGTTACAGGGAGACACTTTTAAAGCATAGAAACTATACACAAAACCAAAGCATTGCATATGGACATTTCAAAGCATAGGGACATTCTGACTTGGGTCTTATTAGCATACAGCTTACATTACTGAATAACTCAGAAAGCTTTTGGCCAGGAATGTAGGATGAAGGAAGGAAAATGACGAGGTAGAGTCAGACACACCAACGGCTAGCAAACATGGCCATCAAT
>CM054134.1:84753392-84760892 GCA_028751875.1 Rapana venosa | reverse complement strand
GAAATCACTACCTGAGTATAAGAAGCTTGTTTTGTAAAGATTATTTCTTGGTCTCGGAAATGTAAGTAGATGATTATGTCTGTGTTCATTGACTTTGAAGCTATTGGTCATCTTTGGAGGGCCACTTCCATTGACAACTTTCTGTACTGTGTGTGTGTGTGTGTGTGTGTGTGTGTGTGTGTGTGTGTGTGTGTGTGTGTGTGTGTGTGTGTGTGTGTGTGTGTGTGTGTGTATCGTGTCGTGTCGTGTCGTGTGTGTATGTGTTGTGTGTTGTGTTGTGTGTTGTGTTGTATTGCGTTGTGGTGTGTGTGTGTGTGTGTGTGAGTGTGTTGTTATGTTGTGTTGAGTTGTGTTGTGTGGTGGTGTGGTGGTGGTGGTGTGGTGGTGGTGGTGGTGGTGTGTGTGTGTGTGTGTGTGTGTGTGTTTTGTGTGTGTGTGTGTGTGTGTGTGTGTGGTGTGTGTGGTGTTGTTGTGGTGTTGTGTTGGGTGTGTTGTATGTTGTGTTATGTGTATGTGTGCGTGCGTGCGTGCGTGTGTGTGTGGCGCGCGCGCGCTGTGCACGTGGGTGTGTGTGGTTGTATGTATGTTGTATGTGTGTATGTGGTGTGTGTGCGTATGTGTGTGTGTGTGCGTGCGTGCGTGCGTGCGTGTGTGGCGCGCGCCCCGGCGTGCGTGTTGTGTATGTGTAGTGTGTGTGTGTGTGTGTGTGTGTGGTGTGTGTGGGGTGTGTGTGTTGTGTGTGTTGTGTGTGGTAACGGTGGTTATCAAGGGGTCAGTTGCCGGTCAGACTGTGGTACAAGCTGTGTGGCGTGACTGTTACCGTACATGATGACGTCAGAATTATTATATGTTCTTCGTGATGTCACTGGACCTCTGTATCACGACATGTTGTTACTGGTGTTGTTACTGTTATTGTCGTTGCTTCTGTCCGTGTTGCTGTTGGTCTTCTTCTTTGCCTTCTTTTTCTTTCTTTCTTTCTTTCTTTCCGTGTTTCTGTGTTTCTTCTTCTTCTTCTTCTTCTTCTTCTTCTTCTTCTTCTTCTTCTTCTTCTTCTTCTTCTTCTTCTTCTCTCTTCTTCTTCTCTCTCCTCCTCTTCCCCCTCCTCCTCCTTCTTCTCTTTTTTCTTCTTCTTCCCCTTCTTCTTCTCCTTCTTCTTCCCCTTCTTCTCCTCTTCTTCTTCCTCCTCCTCCTTCTTCTTCTCCTTTTTCTCCTCCTCCTCCTCCTTCTTCTTCTCATCCTTCCACACCTCCTCCTCCTCCACCACATCCTCCTTCTTCTTCTTCTTTTTCTCCTCCTCCTCCTCCTTCTTCACCCCCCCTCCTCCTCCTCCCTCCTCCTACTTCTTCTTCTTTTTCTGCTTCTCCTCCTCCTCCTCCTTCAAAATTCTTCTTCTTTCTTCTTCTCTTCCTCCTCCTTCTCCTTCCCTCCTCCTCCTCCTCCTCCTCCTCCTCTCGTTCTTCTTCTTCTTCTTCTTCTTCTTCTTCTTCTTCTTCTTCTTCTTCTTCTTCTTCTTCTTCTTCTTCGCAATTCTTCTTCTTCGCAATTCTTCTTCTTCGCAATTCTTCTTCGCAATTCTTCTTCGCAATTCTTCTTCTTCTTCGCAATTCTTCTTCGCATTCTTCGCAATTCTTCTTCTTCGCAATTCTTCTTCTTCTTCTTCGCAATTCTTCTTCTTCGCAATTCTTCTTCTTCTTCTTCGCAATTCTCTTCTTCTTCGCATTCTTCTTCGCAATTCTTCTTCTTCCCAATTCTTCTTTTTCGGAATTCTTCTTTTTCTTCTTCGCAATTCTTCTTCGCGATTCTTCTTCGCAATTCTTCTTCTTCTTCTCCTTCTCCTTCTTCTTCTTTCCAACACTATTTCTGTACAAGCTACTCTCATGAAGCGTTTTCCTGAGTTTGTGTTATGCCATGTTGTGTTGTTTCGCAGTGATATGTTGTAATGTGCTGTTTTGTTTTGCTTTGTAGTGTATTATGCTATATCGCATTAAACTACATTGAAGCCCAGTGTAGTGTAGTGTAGTGTAGTGTAGTGTAGTGTAGTGTAGTGTAGGGTAGTGTAGTGTAGTGTAGTGTAGTGTAGTGTAGTGTAGTGTGGTGTGGTGTGGTGTGGTGTGGTGTGCTGTGGTGTGCTGTGGTGTGGTGTATTGTATTGTAGTGTGGTGTGGTGTGGTGTGGTGTGGTGTGGTGTGATATAGTGTGGTGTGGTGTGGTGTGGTGTAGTGTAGTGTAGTGCAGTGCAGTGTAGTGTAGTGTAGTGTAGTGTAGTGTAGTGTGGGTATGGTGTGGTATGGTGTGGTGTAGTGTAGTGTAGTGTGGTGTGGTGTGGTGTGGTGTGGTGTGAGTGCAATGTAGTGAGTGTCGTGTAGTGCAGCGCAGTGTAGTGCTGTACAGTGTTGTGCAGTGAGGTGAAGTGTAGTGTAGCGCAGTGTAGTGTAGCGTAGCGTAGTGTAGTGTAGCGTAGTGTATTTAACATACCATTAACTTGATGTAGTGCATTGCAGTGCAGTGAGTGTAGTGCAGTAGAGAGTACTTAACATACTATTAACTTGATGTAGTGTAGTGTAGTGTAATATAGCGTAGTGTAGTGAAGTGTAGTGTAGCGTAGCGTAGTGTAGTGTACTGTAGTGTGTACTGTAGTGTAATGCACTGTAATGCAGAGCCGTGCATTACCTTATTTTGTCTTTGCCTTACCTTGATGCCTTGTCTTGACTTGTACTGCGCTGCTTTGTGATGTGCAACTGTCCTGTACTGTATTGTACTATATTGTATTTGTATTGTATAGTATTGTATTGTACTGTACTGTAATGTGCTGCACTGTACTGCATTGTGTTGTTTTGTATTGTATTGTATTGTATTGTAATGTCATGCAATGTAATGCATTGTATTGTACTGTACTGTATTGTGTTGTACTGTATTGTAATGTGCTGCACTGCACTGCGTTGCACTGTACTGTATTGTATTGTACTGTATTGTAATGTGCTGCACTGTACTGCGTTGTACTGTACTGTACTGTATTGTGTTGTGCTGTATTGCAATGTGCTGCACTGTACTGCATTGTATTGTACTGTATTGTATTGTGTTGTACTGTATTGTAATGTGCTGCACTGTACTGCATTGTATTGTACTGTATTGTGTTGTGCTGTATTGTAATGCGCTGCAATGTACTGCATTGTATTGTACTGTAATGTAATGTCCTGCACTGTACTGCATTGTATTGTACTGTATTGTATTGTATTGTACTGTAATGTAATGTCCTGCACTGTACTGCGTTGTAATGTACTGTATTGTGTTGTGCTGTATTGTAATGCGCTGCAATGTACTGCATTGTATTGTACTGTAATGTAATGTCCTGCACTGTACTGCATTGTATTGTACTGTATTGTATTGTACTGTAATGTAATGTGCTGCACTGCACCGCGTTGTACTGTACTGTATTGTATTGTACTGTATTGTACTGTACCTTCCTCTTATCTCTAAAGTCCTTGAAAGAGTAGTTCTGAAACAGCTCAACAACCACCTTCTCTCCAACAGTCTTCTTCCTGTGTTTCAGTCTGCCTATCGCGCCAACCACAGCACTGAAACCACCCTAGTTCACACTTTAAACATGCTTCTACTTGCTTCTGACTCAGGGAAAATCTCCCTCCTCACTCTACTCGACTTATCTGCAGCCTTTGACACTATTGACCACTCTATTCTTCTCTCCCGTCTTCAGAAACGTTTGGTGTTACTGGTACGGCCCTCACCTGGTTTAGCTCATACCTGACTGACCGACTCCAGACAGTCATAGTAAATAAGATTCAGTCAGTACCTGCCAGACTGGAATGTGGAGTCCCGCAGGGATCAGTTTTGGGCCCTGTTCTTTTCACTCTCTACACCGCTCCACTGTCACATATAATTAACCGTCATCAGATCAACCATCACTTTTATGCAGATGACTCTCAGATTCTAAGCAGTGACACACCTGAAAATCTGCCTTCTCTCTTGATAAATATGGCCTACTGCTTTCAAGATATCCAAAACTGGATGATAGAGAACAAGTTACAACTAAACGCTGATAAAACTGAAGCCATGCTTGTAGGGACCAAAAACAAACTCTCTTCCATTACAACAGCTTCAATAGAATTCGGCAATGCATCAGTCCCTCTATCCACTGCTGTAAAGTATCTAGGGGTCATTATTGACAACACACTCTCTATGCAAAAATTCATCACCCAGACCTGCCAGTCGTGCTTCTATCAATTACGGCGTATTAGTGCAATTCGAAAGTACCTGTCCACAGATGCAACATCAAAACTCGTGGCATCTCTCATTCTTTCACGTCTGGACTATTGCAATTCTCTTTTGGCTGGTCTGCCAGCATCATCTATCCACTCCCTTCAACGTATTCAAAACTCTGCAGCTCGACTAGTCCTCAGAAAGAAAAAAATCTGAGCACATTACCCCTCTCTTGCGATCTCTCCACTGGCTGCCTGTGCCACAAAGAATAAACTATAAGATCAGTACCCTTTGTTACAAATGTCTCCACAAAACAGCACCCTCTTACCTCTGTGATGTCTCCACCTGTACACCCCTTCTCGTTCCCTTCGCTCTGCTGCAGATTCCTTGTGCTTACAAATACCTAGATTCAACCAGTCCACTGTTGGCCGTCGCTCTTTCTCTGTTTCTCGGTCCATCGATTTGGAATGGCCTCCCTATCTCTCTTCGCCAAAGACCTTCTTGTGACACTTTTAAATCTGGCCTCAAGACATATTTGTTTCAAACCTAAGAATTTCCTCTCCTGTTTCATTTCATAGCTATCCCTGCTTTTCAACAGCCAAAGATTCCATCACCTTGCCAAAGTGTATAACCTGTGCATTTGGACTTGTTAGAACTATTACTTGCTATTGGTTGCATGACTGTGTAAGAATGAGTTGAGTGCAAGCGCTTTGATTTGTCTGTGCAAGATACAGCGCTATATAAGTTCCATTTATTATTATTATTATTATTATTATTATTGTAATGTGCTGCACTGTACTGCGTTGTACTGTACTGTACTGTATTGTGTTGTGCTGTATTGCAATTTGCTGCACTGTACTGCGTTGTACTGTATTGTGTTGTAATGTGCTGCACTCTTCTGTACTGCATTGTATTGTGCTGTGTTGTACTGTATTGTAATGTGCTGCAATATACTGTATTGTATTGTACTGTATTATATTGTGTTGTATTGTAATGTTCTACACTGTTCTGTATTGTGTTGTGTTGTACTGTATTGTAATGTGCTGCAATATACTGTATTGTATTGTACTGTATTATATTGTGTTGTATTGTAATGTTCTACACTGTTCTGTATTGTGTTGTATTGTACTGTATTGTGTTGTTTTGTATTGTAATGTGCTACCCTTTTCTATATTGTATTGTGTTGTACTGTATTGTAATGTGCTGCACTGTACTGCATTGTATTGTACTGTATTGTATTGTGTTGTGCTGTATTGTAATGTGCTGCACTTAGTGCATTTTACTGTATTGTACTGTACTGCACTGGGCTGTTTTTGAATTGCGAGTTAGTTTGACCACAATTCTCGGTATTGTTCAAAGACTTAATGTGTGATTAGACATGCACGCGCGCGCGCGCGCACACACACACACACACACACACACACACACACACACACACACACACAACACACACACACGCACACATACGCGCGTACGCACTCAAGCACGCACGCAAGCAAGCACGCACAACACAACATACACACACAGACACACACAGAGGCCCCGTGTGCGAACGCACGCAGAACATCTTGCGCACACGTTAAAATCCTGTTCCGCTTTTCGTAAGAGTAGGCCATTGTGTGCTGGTGGGAACAGATGACAATTTACAAAACCGCATACACACGGGGACTAGATGTAAAAAGGCACATAGGTGCTTATTCCATCATCCTCGATATAAAAGAATAAAATTAAAATAAAATAAAACACACACTTTGGGCTAATGAGAAGTCCAATAATTCAGTATTTCTAGTTTGTTAAAGTTAGTTTTACATTTCAACTTTTAAAAACAAAATCTTATATTGTTTTCAACAATTGCTCAATTTTTTCGTGTTCGTATTTTTGTTGCTGTTGTTGGTCTAAAATCACTTGATGTGAATAGACGTTAAACTGGAGATATCACACACACACGCACGCACGCACGCACGCGCGCACGCACGCACGCACGCACACACGCACACACACACGCACACACACACACACACACACACACACACAGAGTTTTGATGCAGACTGCATAAAACAATTGAGCAGGTGAAAAATATAAAAATGCTCTCAAAAAGAATTGGGAATGTCAGGGACTAACAACATTGACATTTGTCGTTTGCACCCGTCTGCTTTTCTGTCTGCCTGCTTCAACCATCACTCAGTACTTCTGCCTCAACCAACACTCAGTACTTCTGCCTCAACCAACACTCAGTGCTTCTGCCTCAACCAACACTCAGTACTTCTGCCTCAACCAACACTCAGTACTTCTGCCTCAACCAACACTCAGTACTTCTGCCTCAACCAACACTCAGTGCTTCTGCCTCAACCAACACTCAGTACTTCTGCCTCAACCAACACTCAGTACTTCTGCCTCAACCAACACTCAGTGCTTCTGCCTCAACCAACACTCAGTGCTTCTGCCTCAACCAACACTTCTGCCTCAACCAACACTCTGTACTGCTGCCTCAACCAACACTCTATACTTCTGCCTCAACCAACACTCTATACTTCTGCCTCAACCAACACTCTATACTTCTGCCTCAACCAACACTCTATACTTCTGCCTCAACCAACACTCTATACTTTTGCCTCAACCAACACTCTATACTTTTGCCTCAACCAACACTCAGTACTTCTGCCTCAACCAACACTCAGTGCTTCTGCCTCAACCAACACTCAGTACTTCTGCCTCAACCAACACTCAGTGCTTCTGCCTCAACCAACACTCAGTGCTTCTGCCTCAACCAACACTCAATGCTTCTGCCTCAACCAACACTCAGTGCTTCTGCCTCAACCAACACTCTGTACATCTGCCTCAACCAACACTTCTGCCTCAACCAACACTCTGTACTGCTGCCTCAACCAACACTTCTGCCAACACTCTGTACATCTGCCTCAACCAACACTCTATACTTCTGCCTCAACCAACACTCAGTACTTCTGCCTCAACCAACACTTCTGCCTCAACCAACACTCAATGTTTCTACCTCAACCAACACTCAGTACTTTTGCCTCAACCAACACTCAGTACTTCTGCCTCAACCAACACTCAGTACTTCTGCCTCAACTAACACTCAATGCTTCAACCAGCACTCAATGCTTCAACCAGCACTCAATGCTTCAACCAGCACTCAATGCCTCAACAAACACTCAATGCATCAACAAACACTCAATGCCTCAACCAACACTCAGCGCTTCAACCAACACTCAATGGTTCAACAATTCCTCCATGCTTCTGCTTCAACCAACACTCAATGCTTC
>CM054134.1:84745892-84750892 GCA_028751875.1 Rapana venosa | reverse complement strand
CACGCACGCACGCACGCGCACGCACGCACACACACAACACACACACACACACACACCTTTCTATCAAACTTTGAATAAAATGTTTTTCAGTAAAGAGAGACTGAATGATGGGGACAGATAGACAGACAGACAGACATATAGGCAGGCAGACAGACAGGCAGACAGGCAGACAAACAGACAGACAGGCAAACAGACAGACAGACAGACAGGCAGCAACAACAGACAGACAGACAGACAGACAGACAGACCAACAAAGAAAGAGAGAGAGAAAGGCAGGAGTGGTCTTAGATCGTTGGACAAAGAGTTAAGGGGAGAGAAACAATCACTTACCTGTTCACAGGACAAGTACATCCAAACTGAAAATAAAATGAGGTAAAACACACCAGTCACAGGCACTGTTTACTCAGGAGACCACACCTGACTACGGACATATGCACTTTTTTCACATGCATAACTATTACTAAACAAAACAACAACAACAAAAAAGAATAACCAGGTAACCCACCATAGAAGTCAATCTTGATTATTCAAAGAAAATATCGAAGTCAGATATCTTCGTTAAGTCTTTCACAGTTAATTTTCATTGAGGAAGAAGAACAGTCGGATTCAACCTTTGAAAGAAACTTGAGGGGGGAAAAATTGTAAAGAAAAAAAGTGCATCTGAAATGCACAACAGCAATATATACATATATATATAAAGCACAGACTCTGTGTGGCTCTCTTACGAGACGAGACCCACGTGCTGAAGCAAAGCGGCAGTGCGTGTGTGCGTGACACGATTAGTTTGGCGCCATTTATACCGCTTCATTGTCTCCTGCTGCTGCTGCTGCTGCTGCTGCTGCTGCTGCTGCTGCTGCTGCTGCCTGCTGCTGCTGCTGCACGGGCAACCTGCCCTCACTTGCCTCCTCCCCTCAGTCGTCAGTCAGTCAGTCGCCTGACATCTTTCTGCTGCTGTCACAATGCTGTCGCTGCCACCACGTGTGATAGCTACCCTATACACAGCCGCTGCTTCTGCTTCTGCTTCTGCTGCTGCTGCTGTCATTGTTGTTACTTGCCTCGTCCTCCTCCTCCACCACCACAGAAGAGACAGGGGCCAAAGTTTGGTAGAAAAAAATAAAGGCGAGAAGGTAGGGAGAGATTAGGAGAGGATATGAAGAGGAAATGAAAAGGTGCTGTTGATGTGTTGTGTGTTATGTGTGTGTGTGTGTGGTGTGTGTGTGTGTGTGTGTGTGTGTTGTGTGTGTGTGTGTGTGTGTGTGTGTTGTGTGTTGTGTGTGTTGTGTGTGTGTGTTGTGTGTGTGTGTGTGTGTGTGTGTGTGTGTGTGTGTGTGTGTGTGTGTGTGTGTGTGTGTGTGTGTGTGTTGTGTTTGTGTGTGTTGTGCGTGTTGTGGTGTGTGTGTTGTGTGTGTCTGTTGTGTGTTGTGTGTGGTGTGGTGGGATGTTGTGTGTGTGTGTGTGTGTTGTGTGTGTGTGTTTTGTGTGTGTGTGTGTGTGCGTGTGTGTGGATGTAAGCAGGTGTTCTTCAGATCTCTATTGTGATGTACCATATTGTTATATATAATAATATATATATATATATATATAATATATATATATATAATATATACATACATATATATGTGTATGTATGCACACACACACACACACACACACACACACACACACACACACACACACACACGACACGACAAGATGGGATGATGACTTCAAGCCAGACATAATGGGCAGGTGGCCCAGGAGCATGGGATGATTTTTTGACAGCCAGGTTTGAGCCACCACTAAGACGTCCATTCAAGGAAGTTTTCCCCCGGAGTTACCATCACCTCTGACTCCACCAACTGAATAAGTCCTTTGGATGAGACCATGAACCAAAGAGCCATGTGCAAAACATGCAGAACATCTTGTGCACACGTTACAACCTGTTCTGTCTTTCAGATGAAAGGCCGTTGGTGCCAGTATGAATGGATGACACAAAAAAACATATCTTAAAAATACGCATGCACACTGGTATCATGCTTATACATCATCCGCAAAATCGGAATATGGCTACCTATATGGTGGGCAAAAACGGTCTGATATGTACAAATCTCACCATTTGTGGATCTTGGAGAGAAAGTCCTTCGGATGAGACTATAAACCGAGGCCCCGTGTGCGAACGCATGCAGAACATCTTGCGCACACGTTAAATCCTGTTCCGCTGTTCGAAAGAGTAGGCCATTGTGTGCCGGTGGGAACAGATGACAAAATTTTACAAAACCGCATACACACGCATTTTTTTAAAAAGTTATCTGAGCGCTTTGATTTGTAGCTTTACAAGATTCAGCGCTATATAAATTCCATAAATTATTATTATTATTATTATTAGAAAAAAAAAGGTTGGGACTATAAGCCAGAGCCTTTTGTGCAATACCCGCACAGCACCTTACACACACAATGAAAACACATCACCCCTTTTGTAGAAGAGTACACCAACTGTAGCCAATTGTATGGACAATATATATATATATATATATATTTTTATACCACTTTAAGTCCAGCAGATTTCTCTGGGTGAAATTCAGGCTGCTCTCCCCGGAGGAGAGCGCATCGCCACAAGAGCAGCGCCGCCCATTATTTTTTTCTTTTTCTCTCTGCAACTGTATTTGTTTCCCTATCAGAGTGGCTTTTTTCTACAGAATTTTGCCAGGGACAACTCTCTTGTTGCCGTGGGTCCTTTTACGTGGGCTAAATAACTGTGTGTAACACACTGGACCTCGGTTTATCATCTCATCCGAAAGACTATCACCCAGACCACTACTCATGATCTAATGGATGGGGGAAAAGTTTCGGGTCCAAACAGGATTCGAACCACCGCCCACTTCCGACCCGGACTTTTCGCTTTCTAGGCAGGCGCGTTACCTCTAGACCACCGATCCACAATACAAACATACCCTGCATACCATAATCATGTAATATTAAACAAACAAGCACTGCCTGTATGAACCAGTATGAAATATTCAGTGCGGTGACACAAAGAAGAGAAGAGAAAAGAAGAAAAGAGAAGAGAAGGAAAGGATGGGGAAAGCATACAGTAGCAATAAACAGGTGGCAATGTTGGAAAACTGAGCATTAAAAACAGCTTGGTCACTGAGGAGAGACAAAGGGAAGCCAGGGTAAAAACAAGGGTGGAGTAAGTGAGAATACAGCAAGACAGTGGACCCCTAGAGTAGGGAAAAAACCCACCTTGCTAGAGGATGCTTGACAACATGGATGGAAAGCTGGCTTCTTTGACAGTGTTCTGGGTTGTGTTCTTTTTTCCCTCCTCTCTCTCTCTCTCTCTCTCTCTCTCTCTCTCTCTCTCTCTCTCTCTCTCTCTCTTACACACACACACACAAGATTCAAAGTTTAAGATTCAAGATTTAATTCCTTTCACCCCCTTTTGGGTATGGAGGATTACAAAGAATTCAACAGGAGAAGTAAACCTAACAGCAACAACAACAACAACACACACACACACACACACACACACACACACACACACACAACACACACACACACACACACACACACACACACACACACACACTCAAGATTCAAAGTTTAAGATTCAAGATTTTATTCCTTTCACCCCTTTTGTGGTATGGAGGATTACAAAGCATTCAACAGGAGAATAAACCTAACAACAACACACCACACACACACACAACACACACACACACACACACACACACACACACACACACACACACACACACCCTGCCTCTATCCACCCACCCATCCTTCCCCACAGAATATACAGATTCTGAGTAAAGGGGGGGGGGGGGGTAAGGCAATTTGAGAGGCTAGGCACGTGCATGGATCACATTTACAAGCAGCTGCTATTGAAGCTCAAATGTGTACACACACGCACACAGCTTAATTAGACATGTGGAAAGAGGTGGGGAATTTACGGCTGTGCTTTGTCCAGTGATATAAAGAAACTTCCACAGGTTTGTTTTTTTTTAGTTTGGTTGATTTTTGGGTTGTGTGGGTTTTTTTAGGGGGGTGGGGAATTGGGGGTGGATCGTTTTAGGCTCCCCGTCCTTACAGTGGTGTAACGGTGGTCATCTCTGGGTCAAATCTTGGTCAGATTTTGGTGACAGCTGTGGCGTGACTGTGACTGTGTATGACCTCTCCTGCGTGTTGTGTGGTCACAGAACTGTGTATCGTGACATGGTTTCTAGACAGTGCATGGGAGATATCAGCGACAAGGCAATGTGCTGAATAACCGCATAGTCATGTATGTTTTATCTTTATTACAGACACTTTCAAAACAAAAAATCATTAAGTACATACAAATTGAAAAACCCACTTTTCGCACGAAGCAAATTTCTTAGGCTTTTGAGTTAAGAATTTTTTTTAAAAACAATTCCAGAAGCACTGGGGAAATAAGTTTTGCCTAGTGTTTACCTGTGAGAAGGGGATGGTAAACTACTAGGCTAACTTAACTTGATGTACTCAAGAATTCATTGACATACATACATTTTATGTAGACTGCATACAGAGTATGATGTATCACTTCATCCCAGTTGGACACATTTTCATATTATACATACGTGGTGTGTGTGTGTGTGTGTGTGTGTATGTGTGTGTATGTATGTGTGTGTGAATGTGTGCGTGCGCGCGCGCGCGCGTGTGTGTGTGTGTGTTTCGACAGCAACTCTGGTAGGCGATAGGAATATGAATTTATTCTTGTGAATGCAATAGACACCTCTCATTTTTTAAGAAAGTACATCAAGGAGATTAAAACTTTATAAACTGAACATGTAAACATTCCCAAACTTCACACACACATACACACACGCATACACACGGGGACTGGATGTAAAAAGCACATAAGGGCTTATTCCATTATCCTCGAAATAAAAAATTTAAAAAAATAAAAAAGTAAATAAACAGAGGCATGTGTCCACATACTTGAATGCCTTGATATTTTCTTTCTTACAAGAACAGTTATACACGTACACATATGCACACCAATA
>CM054134.1:84720892-84740892 GCA_028751875.1 Rapana venosa | reverse complement strand
TATCTCTGCCGTGTTCTATGATCTCTCGTAGCCCTACCAGACCACTGATGTCAGTGATTATGGCAATGTAGATGTTGGTGGTCTGCCTCTTTTTCTTCTGCCCTCAATCTTACCATGGACAACTGTCCTCATCAGATTTATTTGTGTGCTTCTGTTTGCATCACTAGCATATCTCAGTCTACGTTTAATCAATGACATATTAAGACATAATGTGCTGAGGCAGAGGTGTGTTTTTTTGTTTAATTGGCTATACATGTTTTTTTTAAAAAGAATTGGGCACATCAGAGTCTGGTAAAATGTTTGTTGTGAATTTGCATGCCGGGGGATTTGAGTTGTGAGCAGAAATGGTCGTCCAGTGTATTCAGACAAAGAAGATGAAAGAAAAGCTCCCATAAGTTGCACATGTAAGGTCAATATAAGAGCAGGTAGTGTGTGTGTGTGTGTGTGTGTGTGTGTGTGTGTGTGTGTGTGTGCGTACGGATGTGCATGCCCCCGCATGACACGATTAGTTTGGCGCCATTTATACCTGTTCATTGTCTCCCGCTGCTGCACGGGCAACCTGCCCTCACCTGCCTCCTCCCGTCAGTCAGTCAGTCCCCTGACATCTTTTTGCAGTCAGAGGACGTGCATAGCTACATTGTATACAGCTGCAGCTGCCGCTATCACCTATACAATGGCGCAGCTGGACAGTCCGGGTTAACATGTTCGGAAACAGGGGTGAAAATTGTAGTTGCAACTATTTTTCAAATGTACTCCGGTAGTTCAAACTATTGTGGTGCTGAAGGAGTTATCTTTTATGTTGTTTTCCCCTGTTCTTAAATAATGGGTGACACCCTTTGCAAAGACAATTTAGCCCACATTCTATTGGGTTTAGATTATTCTTTAAAAAAAAGTTTATTGTCCATCTCTTACCTATATAAATATTACACTGTAAAGGATTTTAGTCACGATATAAATCTCTGTGAATGGTATTGGGACTTCTTTGCCTGCAAAATAAAACAATACCTTATGACAGAATCTTTTGTTTTTAATGTGTTTTGAAGACAGGTTTATATTTGTTTGCCTGTGAGAAGTGGCTGCTTGCATACTCAGATCTGAGAGTTATTCAATAAATTTGAACTTGCATGAGGTAACAGCATTCAACAAGATGCCCACACCCTCCAGAGCTTCTACACCCATTCAATGGGGGAAAATCTCCATTTCCCCAATTTGTAAAGATCAACCATGGATTGTCTGATTAGATAGCATATTTGTTAAGAAAGTGAGAAATGTGCCCTTGAATCCCTTTCGAAGTCAAATTGTTACCTACCTAATATACCATGAATGGTGGTCAGGGTGTTCTGTTATATGAAATGCTGAACTGATGTCTTGTGAGAGCCACATATTTAGAGCGCGTAAAAGAACTCACGACAATTTAAGACCTGGTGAAATTATAAAGTCCATTCTCATTAGCAAAAGTATATATACTCATAGAGAATTAAGAATAATGGCCTGTGGTCTATAGTAACGCATCCTCTACTAGGAATGAAAGAGACCCGACTTGTATATCGAGATATCTGTCCAGATTATTAATGCTATTCATAAAAAACAATGTGTTCAAATCTCACCTTGATAGTCTACCCACTTGGAACACAGAACTAAACCTCCAAGCTTTCCATAATATCTATCTATGATGGCATAGTTAACACAATATGCTAATCTAGCATCTAACAATATTCTAATCCCCCCCCCTCCCCCACAAGTGGGGGGACGGGATAGCCTAGTGGTTAGAACATTGCGCTCGCAATCTGATGACCCCCGGGTTCGATTCCCGTTCAAGGGGATACTTTCCCCTGGAGTTACATCAGTGCAGACTCTACTCTCCCCAAAAGTCCTTCGGATGAGACGATAAACCGAGGCCCCGTGTGCGAACGCACGCAGAACATCTTGCGCACACGTTAAATCCTGTCTCGCTTTTCGTAAGAGCAGGCAATTGTGTGCCGGTGGGAACATATGACAGAATTTACAAAACCGCATACACTCGGGGACAGGATGTAAAAAAGCACATGAGTGCTTATTCCATTATCCTCGATATAAAAGAATAAAATAAAGATAAAATCTATCTATTTATCTATCCATCCATCTCTCTCATATAATATATATATATATACATATATATATATATATATATATATATATATAGAGAGAGAGAGAGAAGAGAGAGAGAGAGAGATATATATATATATATATATATATATATTATGCATCTAAGAGCAAACGTTAGAGAACTAACCTTAAAGTTACATTTTTACAGTAGGGTTTTACATTTTTCCATATCCCTACACTACAGATGGGCACACACACACAAAAACCCCAACAGCGAACAGCAAACAAGGCAATAACTGAAAACTAACCGCCAGTTTGATGACATCTCTGATGGCACACTTTACTGAACAGAGAAATTCTGATCGATCAGCCTTAGCGGTAATTATAAAGGTGACATTAGGATACACAGCGATGTTCAATATCTGTTTTGGTTGTTTTGGTTTGTTTGTCTTTACATAGCTGTATTCAGTCACAAACAGCAGCAGCAGCAGCAGCAGCAGCAGCAGCTGCAAAAATTAATGAATAAACGCAATAGAAAGAAAGAAGAAAGAAAGAAAGAAAAGAAAGAAAGAAGGAAGGAAAGAAAAATCAAAACAAACACGCACAAACAAAACAAAGCAAATGTTACCACGCAAATGACAAGTACACAATAGATGCACATAATATGTTTCTATGATCCAAGACCACGTCTAATGGACCTGTTTTACTACAACACCGACAGTGTAGGACACATCCGTACCATAGTAACCCAGTTTTGCAAGCTGGCACAGAACCCCACCCCACCCCCTCCCGAAAAAAAAAAGAGTGACTCATTTCAACATATTGTATCCGCTATCAGCACATTATAGACTTACACATTTAACAGCAGGTTCACTTAGGAGGAGACTAGATACTCGACAGGCGGGAATGAGGGGAATAGAACAGATGCTCATCAGACCGAATAGGAGCTCGTGAACCCTACTAAATAAAAGGTAAAGGGTAAAGGTGTCCCATATTCTATGTGGTCGTAGGGAAGTAAGGCATCAGAGACCTCAACTTCTCAAGGGGCCAGCATAATAAGGGCAGGCGCCCATCTCCTCTCCCTCGCTGCCTAGCCTTCTTGACCCTGAATAAGCAGGTACCCATTTACAGCTGGATGAACTGTGGGACTGTACTGAAAGCCAAGGCGCGCAAACGGTCACCCATCCACTTGGTAACCACGCTTGATGCTGCTGAACATTGGCTGGGGGAAAGCGAGTGCTCTGACCGCTGAGCTATCCTGTCCCCTACTAGATACGCGGGGTCTAAATCGCCGTGAAGCATTTCTGTTGACGGGGATTTTGTTTTCTTGGAGATAACACTAGTTTTGACTCCTTTCCCCTGCGAATCCTTCAAAGGAAGTCATACACTGAAGTTACCTTCACAAACCGAGGTCACATTCACAAACCGAAGTCACATTCACAAACCGAAGTCACATTACCTCACAAACTGAGGTCGCATTCACAAACTGAGGTTGCATTCCCAAACCGAGGTCACATTCACAAACCGAGGTCACCTTACCTCACAAACTGAGGTCGCATTCACAAACTGAGGTCGCATTCACAAACCGAGGCCACCTTACCTTCACAAACCGAGATCACCAAGGCCACCTTACCTTCACAAACCCAGGTCACCTTCATAAACCCGGGTCACAATCACAAACCGAGGTCACCTTCCCTTCACAAACTCAGGTAACCTTCACAAAACCAGGTCACTTTAAACAAACCGAGGTCACCTTGACAAACCAAGGTCACCTTTACACAAAAACCACGCTTAACGTTGTCCACATGATTCTCATGAGGGAATTAGTGTAGGTGGCCACAACATCAACAACCTGAGATATGCAGATGACACAGTCCTTATCGCCGACTCTGAAGAAAAACTACAACAGATTTTAACAACAGTAACA
Organism: Rapana venosa; assembly: GCA_028751875.1. Taxonomy (NCBI): domain Eukaryota; kingdom Metazoa; phylum Mollusca; class Gastropoda; order Neogastropoda; family Muricidae; genus Rapana; species Rapana venosa. Next base: position 84,736,880 of record CM054134.1, on the reverse strand, counting down.
GACGAAAGCGAAAAGAAAGGATTACAGCTCAATGCAAAGAAGACAGAATGCATGGTGATCTCGAAAAAAGCTGCTATACCACAATGCAACATAGCCTGTAAAGGAGAGAGAATCAGACAAGTAAACACCTTTAAATACCTTGGTTGTACTATCACCCCGGACGGCAAGTGTGACACAGAAATCAAGAAGAGAATCGGTCAATCTAAGGCAACTTTTAACAACATGAAATGCATTTTTACCAACAATAAGATAAGCGTCAAGACAAAGATCCATGTCTTGAGAGCCTACGTATGGTCCATTCTTCTGTACGGATGAGTGCTGGACCCTAGCCAAGGACACAGAACAGCGACTAGAAGCAGTGGAGATGTGGTTCATCCGGAGAATCATGAAAGTCTCATGGACAAAAAGAAAAACAAATGCAGAGGTAATGGAAATGGCTGGATACAAGAGATCCCTTCTCAACACCATCAGAGAAAGACAGCTCAAATTTTTCGGCCATATAATCAGGGCTGACGGACTAGAGAAACTGTTATGGAGTGGCAAAATCTGTGGAAACAAGAGCAGAAGAAGACAACGCACAAAATTCACAGACAGCTTAAACAAATTCGCAACGAATAAAGAGGGCACCAACAATGAGCTCATGAGAGGGACCGAGAACATGGAAGAATGGAGAGCCATGATCGTGGATGTCTGCAGGAACAGACCGGACACTTGAAGAAGAAGAAGAACGTTGTCCACTGTGATGGTTTTTGGCTTTCAAAAGAGGTTGTCATCTTTTCAGGCATGAAAAAAAGCATCTTGTTTGTATGTAATCTGCAGGACATGTCATCTTTCTGCAGGAATATGCAGATGTTTTGGCAATGATGATATTGGGTATATCATCGTCATCAATGTGATGATGACAGTCTAGAAAAACATATGATCATCTCAAAGGTAAAGATATGGGTGGTCACTGCTTTCGTGATAACAGGCTCTATAACCCCCCCACCCCCACCCCCACCCTCCCCGCCACACCGGAATTTTCACGCAGAGAGGCTTAAAGTGATGTGCAATACAATACAGTACAATACAATACAATGCAATGCAATGCAACGCAATACAATGCAATACAATACAACACAATACGATACAACACAAGTTACCAGATTTTGTACCATACACTAAAAACCTCAACCAAAATAAGAAACGAACTTTTGACCGCTCTTTGTATTATTTAGGAAACGGTGCTTTTAGTCGTGTGGTCCTAATCTTTTACAAATTGAGCTACCCCAACTCTATATAGATCATACATACAGAAACCAACAAAAAATAATGAATAGAATATCCGCCACAGTACTTAAGTTTACCATTGTAAAAAAATAATGGCAGCCATCAGTTTCGGAAGACTATGGAGTTGCGCTCTCGGTGTTAATTGTGGTACATTGTGGGTTAAAGTAAAGACAAAAAGCGCCACGACGCTGCCCTTTCAATGACCAGTACTGCCCTTAAACTGACGTGTTACCTCCTGACCCTAAAACCTCTTTCGGCTTGATTCCACTTTCTCAGTCAGCGTGCCAACAATGAAACGGCACTTAGGAGTTCAGCGTAGGTACAGATGAAGCTTCTGCAAGGCCCCTCTGGAGCGAACGTTTAAGTGCATTGAGAGGTCCAAAGCCGGACAAATAAAACTGCTCTATTTGTGTACAGATTGTTCTTGGGTATCCTTTTTTTTTTTTGGATGCCACTACTTACCCTAATACCAGGGTTGGTTTGGTTTTTTTGGTGTGAGTTTTTTCCCCCCTGTGAGTGGTATAAGTGCATTCTCTCTCTCTCTCTCTCTCTCTCTCTCTCTCTCTCTCTCTCTCTCTCTCTCTCTCTCTCTCTCGTAGTTGTATATATATATATATATATATATATATATATATATATATATATATATATTATATATATATATTTGTCTATCTCTGTGTCTACGTCTGTCTTTTTCTTTGTCTGTCTGTCTCTGTGTCTATGTCTGCCTGTCTGTCTGTGTTGTCTGTCTGTCTGTCTGTCTGTCTTCTGTCTGTCTCTCTCTCTCTCTCTCTCTCTCTCTCTCTCTCTCTCTCTCTCTTTTTCATGGCGTTCAATTTGTACGAGTATATTCGAAAAGAATATTGATGGTGATACTGTGCTGTCTTGAGAATTATAAATTTAGTATCTGGATGTAAAAAAGCACATGAGTACTTATTCATTATCCTGAAAAAAAGAATTTGTTTCTATTACTTACAATGTGTAGATGTTCTTTTTATGACTTTATTGGCTTTTCCCCCCTCTTTATTATGTGAGTGTATGGGTATTGCACTTATTTTATTATCATGACATTCAATTTGTATGAGTATAATTAAAAAGTGTTTGTGTTGATCGTGTGCTAATGTGAGTATTACATATTTAGTATTATCCCTGAATTCCCCCCCCCCCCCCCCCCACACACACACACACTCACACACACACACATACATACACACACTCACTCACTCACTCACTCACTCATTCTCTCCCTCAATGACTGTATAGGTTTAGATTTCTTCTTTGTTTTGTTTCTTGTTTTTATTGTGTGGATGTATGGGTAATAAATTTATTTCATTATCATGACATATAATTTGAAACGAATATAATCTAAAATGAGTGTTGATGGGATCGCATACTGTTTTGGGAATTATATATTGGATATTATCTCTGAAATACACACACACACTCTCTCTGTCTCTTTCTCACCTTTTATCGTCTCGCTTATAGTTATAGTGTATCCTGATGAAGGATTCATATTTTATATTTTCAATACTTTATTGGACTTGCCTCTGTACATAAGTTTTAATGAGTGCCCTATTTCAATATCTTATAGTTATGTGTAACAAGTATGTGTACCATTTGACATTGTGTAGATGTTTATCTTTATGACTTATTAAGTTTGGTTGTGTTATTTTTCTTGGCTCTGTTGTTGTTCTTGTTGTTGTTGTTTGTCTGTTTTTCTCTTTTTTATCTTCTTCTGTTGGTTTGGTTTTTCTTCTCTTTTGTTTGTTTGTTTGTTTGTTTGGTTAGGGTTTTTTTGGGGGGTGGGGGGTGGGTATTTTAGGGTTTTCTTTTATTTGCTTGCTTTGGGTGGGGGGTTGGTTGTTGGGGGGGGGGAGCTGTTTGAAAAGGGTTATTTCCCCTTGTTTTTATTGTGAGACTGTATAAGTATTGGGTTATTATTATTAAGATGTATCCCTAACGGGCGGGGACTGGATGTAAAAAAGCACATATGTGCTTATTCATTATCCTCGAAATAAAAGAATTTGTCATTTGTCATTTGTCTCTCTCTCTCTCTCTCCCTCTCGGGAGACCAGACCAGACGACAAGACGTCTTTCACCTGTGCTGCGGGAACTATTACGAATTTACAGTCAACATCCCAGTTACTGGACTCCCAGTGACTGTTGAAAAGACCATAACTGCCCTTCTGTCAGAAAACTCTGTCTCCAGCTGGAAAATCACTGGTCAAGGGGACTCCACAGGTTTTTGTAAAGAGAAATGTCAACAAACATGGCTGACCCTATGCTGAACCAACACACCCAAGTTCAGTACTACAGACGGAAGACTCCTAGCCAGATACAGCGCGACCAACAGAGAGCGAAGCAGCAGCAACAGCAGCAACAACAGCAGCAACAACAGCAACGACGACAGCAGCAACCAAAGTTAGAACAGGTCAGAGAAGAAGGAGATAGAATTCCTGATGTAAACAAACTGTTTGTGTCTAACACGCTGCACAGCACACAGGATGATTTTGATCAACAGGCCTCCACACCTGCGCACCTGGACCACAGTGACACAGACAGTGAGGGTGGTGCTGAAGGAGCATTTCAAACTGATCTTCTGTGTGAAGTTAACCTACAACCACCGCACATAGAACCTGATCCTCCAATTGACAGTGTGATCGCTGGGTTTGAGGCAAGTTCAGTGAAAAACTATGTAGCAATGCTGATTGATTGTTCTGTGCAGAATCGTATGTGAAGAAAAGACAGAAACAAACTGTTTAGAAAAGTGGTGTTGCACACATCAGATGATGCTGATGTTCTTCTGTGTGAATCAGATGACATTGTGCTAGAGGTTTCCTGTGATGAGCAGTCTGGGGGCTGGGTATATTGGTACATCAAACAGGAAAAGAAGAACATGTAAGCTGAGGAATGTGTCAGGCTTGCCAACTTGCTGAAAGGAAGCATGTCCTAACACAAAGTACGAAAGGACAGAAACACGGGTTTTTTACGTCAGTTGCAGGACATCATCTGTTTCTACCTTGGCTGAATGTGACCAGGATGCTGCTGCGGAACACAGGTTTCAGTGACAGTTTGCTCTTTGAATATGTTTTTTTTAACTTAAGTAAATAAATAAGGCATTACCATTGCTGTGGTATCCATGTCAATGATAGACATGCGCCGAAGCCCATGTAATACCGGCGCTTGCTGTATGTATGGCCTGTATCGCTTAACAGCAATAAAATTCAATTCAATTCAATTCAATTCTTCTCTCTCTCTCTCTCTCTCTCTCTCTCTCTCTCTCTCTCTCTCTCTCTCTCTCTCTCTCTCGGTGCGTAAAGAGGGTCTGATGAAGCTACGACCAGTTCAGTAGATCGGTAATAGATTTAAACACACACACACTCACACACCCCACCACAACCCCCACCACCCCCACATCAACAACAACAACAACAATCGCTCGAGGAAAATGGTAAAGAAGAAGACGAACATATCAAAACTGAAACAATCAAAAAAGAAAAATGATAATGATGGGCCAGTATGATGATAGTCCTTGACAGCCAGTGCAATGTGACAAAGCAAACATGTGGATACAATATTTGGAGAAAAACAACAACAAACAAAAGAACGACCCGTCCCAAGACAACAACAACAACAACAACCAAACAAACCAACAAACAGCACCATCAACAACGACAACGACCACCCCCACCGCCCCAACACAAACACAAAAAACTGACCGAACAACAAACAAACGAACGAACAAAACAAACAAAACACCGGAAACATACGTGTGACGAGGTGATATCAGCCACACACACACACACGGTAAACCATGCCACCATTTGTTTTGCTTTGTTTCCTTTTGTGTTTTTCTGGTTGTTGTCGTTTAATTTTTCTTTCTTTTCTTTGTGTGTGTCACTCATCGTGGAATTGACATTACAAAGGTAACGATCAGGACAGTTAGTTAACCCATTTCTGTAGTTGCAACATCCGCAGCTGTTGTTTAGATATTGCAAGCTGGCCTGTGGCATGGGCGACACAAAGAACGCTTCCACCATCGCCTTCCCACCTGGAAATGGATGGGGTCTGCCACACAGTTTTAGACACAGTTGTTGTTTTTTTAACTCCCTATGTTGAACTCGCGATCCTACACCACGATAACCCGTCACACGTAACCCCCAGTGTAACAGCCTGGTAACAGCAACAGCTGCGGACGTTGCAACTTCAGAAATGGGTTAACCAACTGGCCTGATCGTTAGCTGTGTGATGTATCCGCCGTTAAAAGTTTGAACCCTGTGAAACAACACATCGCGAAGACGTGGATGATAATGTGCACCCGCCAATAAAATTCTTACTGCAATCAGAATTCCCCCCCCCCCCCCCTCTCCCTAAAAAAAAACCCAACAACAACAAACAAACAACAACAAAAACCCAACCTTGTGTTGGGCAGTACCAGTTTTTGTTAAATACCTTTAAAAAAAAAAAGAAACGAACACATTTCAGTCTAAAACTGGTTGATGTTAAAACTCTCCCAGCCAACAGTCGATCTAGTGGCCAGTACTGCCGCACTTGATGATTTCACATCAGCAATGCACTCCTACAGTAGACCTTTTCTTGAGGAGCAAAGGGAAAAGGCAAGGTACCCCTCCCTATCATCATCATCAATGCCTTTGTGCCTTATTGGCACGTAGGGCAGCAACAAATGTTCTCCACTCCTGTCTGTCCTGGGCCAGCTTCTGAATGGTTCCCCAGGTATGTTGGAAGGTCTTCAGCTCTGTTTCGACAGTCCGACGCCAAGTGTTCTTGGGTCGTCCTCGTTTGCGTTTTCCCTCTGGTGTCCAGTGGAGGGCTGTTCGGGCGATGTTTCCCTGTTCCCGGCGGCAGATATGCCCTATCCATCCCCATCGCTTATGCATGATGATGTTGTCCATGCTTTCTTGGTTGCAACGGGCAAAAAGTTCTTGGTTGGAGATGGTCTCAGGCCAGAAGATGCGCAAGATTCTTCTGAGATTCTTCGTGTGGAATGTGGATAGTTTGTCGAGGTCACTCTCAGTCATCCTCCAGCACTCGAGCCGTACAAAAAACCCTCCCTATACCTTACTAAAAAAATAAACTAAACAAAAATGTGATGAGAAAAACACAAAAAGTAAGGTACGTGAATGGACAACCAGTCCAAATGAATTCAGGAAAGCATTTTTTGTTTTAACATTTCATTCCTTTTTTTTTATTAGGAAAATACTTGTACTTTGTAAACCATACATTATAATCAACATACTGTCAAAGTGACACAACAACAACAAATGATACCAGACGAACATATCAGACGCTGCTGCGCCGCTGTTAAACTTGCAGTTCCCTTCGAAATTCTATGCCTGCCTAATCAGCTCGCTCTTTGATCGGATCAGGTTGTAAAGCATCAAATGCGATATCAGCACTAGCAAAGATGTCACAGCTGTAGAAAAAAAACATCCATCCCCTTCCCCTACATTGTGTGATGCTCAAGGTACAGATACGTTACGTAATTAATCTTCTCGAAATAGTATGGAATTAATAGACTTTCGCAGTAAACGGATATGCTGGATTTCAAATGAAAGCAATGTTACAATCAGAGAAATAAGAATGTTCATTGTCTGTCTGTCTGTCTGTCTGTCTGTCTGTCTGTCTCTGTCTGTATCCATCCATCCGTCCACTCCCCTCTCTATCGATACAGACACACACTATCTATCTATCTATATGTATATATGTATATATATATATATATATATATATATATATATATATATATATATATAATATATATAAATATATATATATATTAGAAAGAGAGAGAGAGAGAGAGAGAGAGGAGAGAGAGAGAGAGAGAGAGAGAGAGAGAGAGAGAAATAGAACACGCACGCATGCACGCATGCGCGCGCGCACACACACCACACACACACACACACACACACACACACAAAACTCAAGACACACAGACAAACACAGACAGTCAGAGATGGCACACAAAAATAGATAAGTCCCTAACAAACAGCCGGCTGTTGCAAATCATTAGATACTGCAAGCTGGCCTGTGGCATGGGCCACACGAACGCTTCCACCCCGATCTGGAAATGGATGGGGTCCCCCACACAGCTTTAGACACACTGGCTGAAAGTTTGACCATGGTGACACGGTGACTCCTCAAGGAGTGATGGTAAAAGTAAAATAATACGTTGCCCCTTTTTAGCGAGCCTATGAGAGAAGTCAAAAATACTTTGCCCTATAGCGAGCCTATGAGAGAGGTCAAAAATACTTTGCCCTATAGCGAGCCTATGAGAGGTCAAAAATACTTTGCCCTATATCGAGCCTATGAGGTCAAAAACTGCCCTATGAAGCTATGAGAGAAGTCAAAAATACTTTGCCCTATAGCGAGCCTATGAGAGAGGTCAAAAATACTTTGCCCTATAGTGAGCCTATGAGAGAGGTCAAAAATACTTTGCCCTATAGCGACCCTATGAGAGAAGTCAAAAATACTTTGCCCTATAGCGAGCCTATGAGAGAGGTCAAAAATACTTTACCCTATAGTGAGCCTATGGTAGAAGTAAAAAAAAAAGTTGCCATTTTATCCAGTCTATGAAAGAAGTAAAAACTACTTTTGCCCCTTTTAGAAAGTCTATGAGAGAATTAAAAAAATACTTTGCCCCTTTTAGTGAGTCTATGAGAGAATAAAAAAAATACTTTGCTCTTTTTAGCGAGCCTATGAAAGAAGTCAAAAAAATACTTTGCCCCTTTTAGTGAGCCTATGAGAGAATAAAAAAAATACTTTGCCCTTTTTAGGGAGCCTATGAGAGAATAAAAAAAAATACTTTGCCCCTTTTAGTGAGCCTATGAGAGAATAAAAAAAAATACTTTGCCCCTTTTAGTGAGTCTATGAGAGAATAAAAAAAATACTTTGCCCTTTTTAGCGAGCTTATGAAAGAAGTCAAAAATACTTTGCCCCTTTTAGTGAGCCTATGAGAGAATAAAAAAAATACTTTGCCCTTTTTAGGGAGCCTATGAGAGAATTAAAAAAATACTTTGCCCTTTTTAGCGAGCTTATGGTAGAAGTAAAAAACAAATACTTTGCCATTTTATCCAGTCTATGAAAGAAGTCAAAAATACTTTGCCCCTTTTAGCAAGCCTATGAAAGAAGTAAAAAAAATACTTTGCCCCTTTTAGCGAGCCTATGAGAGAATAAAAAAAATACTTTGCCCTTTTTAGGGAGCCTATGAGAGAATAAAAAAAAATACTTTGCCCCTTTTAGTGAGCCTATGAGAGAATAAAAAAAAATACTTTGCCCCTTTTAGTGAGTCTATGAGAGAATAAAAAAAATACTTTGCCCTTTTTAGCGAGCTTATGAAAGAAGTCAAAAATACTTTGCCCCTTTTAGTGAGCCTATGAGAGAATAAAAAAAATACTTTGCCCTTTTTAGGGAGCCTATGAGAGAATAAAAAAAATACTTTGCCCTTTTTAGCGAGCTTATGGTAGAAGTAAAAAACAAATACTTTGCCATTTTATCCAGTCTATGAAAGAAGTCAAAAATACTTTGCCCCTTTTAGCAAGCCTATGAAAGAAGTAAAAAAAATACTTTGCCCCTTTTAGCGAGCCTATGGTAGAAGTCAAAAACACTTTGCCCTTTTTAGCGAGCCGATGACAGTATGAGAGAAGTTAAAAAATACTTTGCCCTTTATAGCAAGCCTGTGAGAGAAGTCGAAACATAATTTGCCATTTTAGCAAACCTTTAAAAAGGTAAAGGTGTCCCATAACATATAAGGTTGTAGGGGAGCGAGGTGTTGGAGACCTCACTTCTCTAGGGCAAGCATATTGGGGGCGGCGCCCATCTCCTCTCCCTCGCTGCTTTACCTTCCCTGACCCTAAAGAGGCAGGTACCCACTTACAGCTGGGTGAACTGGGGAAACTGTACTGAAGCCAAGGCGCGCAAACGGTCACCCATCCAACTGGTAACCACGCTCGACGCTGCTTAACTTGGCTGGGGGAAAGCGAGTGCTCTGACCACTGAGCTATCCCGTCCCCAGCAAGCCTATAAGTAAAAAAAAATTAAAAATTAAACCTTTGCCCCCTCCACCCCTTTTTTTTTTTTAGTAAGCCTTTTTCTTCTTTTTTTTAGCGAGCTTATAAGAGAAGAGAGAGAATCATGGCTGATGCACTGGAACATCATGAAGGATCAGTCAGCATTGGTGGCAGAACGATCACAAACCTCCGCTTCGCAGATGACATTGATGGAATAGCAGGATCAGCAAAAGAGCTTGCCAGCCTAACAGAACACTTGAATAAGGCCTCCAAAACATACGGCATGGAAATCAGCGCAGAGAATACCAAACTGATGACTAATAACACCAACGGCATTAGCACTGATATCAGGGTTAATGACCAGAAGCTGGAAACAGTTCAAAGCTTCAAGTACCTGGGAGCCATTGTATCAGACCAGGGATCCAAGCCAGAAGTAGTATGCAGGACTGCACAGACAATAACAGCTTTGTCAAAACTGAACACCATCTGGAGAGATAAAAATATCTCACTTATCTCCAAGATCAGACTAATGCGCTCCCTTGTCATATCCATATTTCTGTATGCCTGTGAATCATGGACCCTGACTGCAGATTTGGAGATAAGAGTACAGGCGGTGGAGATGAGATGCTTTCGGGGACTCCTTGGCATCTCCTACAAAGACCACATAAGCAACGAAAGCGTGCATAACAGAATCCAGCAAACCATTGGACCCTATGAGAACCTTCTAACGATCGTGAAAAAGCGTAAACTTAAATGGTATTGGCATGTCACAAGATCCAAAGGACTTGCAAAGACAGTTTTACAAGGCACTGTCCAAGGAGGAAGAAGAAGAGGCAGACCAAGGAAGATCTGGGAGGATAACATCAGCGAATGGACAGGCCTAGAACTCAACAAAACCCTGAGAAAGGCATAACAGAGAGAGGAATGGAGGGAACTGGTTGTTGAGTCTTTGAGGGTTCCCCCACGGTCATCAGACTACGGGACAGATAGATAGATAGATAAGAGAAGTCACGTGGTCAGGTCAGAGGTCTCCTCTGCTACAGGTAACCATGTAAGCCAGTACTACCTGTGTCATGTGGGTAGATGTATCTCATCAGTCTGGGAAGACAGTTCATCTAGGAGAAGGAAAACTCTGATTTCAAACCTTCGCTTCCTTGCGGCTGTATCTGTTCATAGGAAAGGCTTCGATAGTCAACCCTGCGGAAAATGGGGAGTCGGAGTCCCCAAGGCAGTCCGAGGCTGTACACAGCAACGTTCTGGCAACTCCTGCGACGGCACTGGAACCATGTGTATTGGGCGATTACCTTTCCAATGGACCATCCCAGTGACGTGGAGGGGGATGGGGGATGGGGGGGGGGGGGGGTCGTCTGCTGCATGGGTAACCGCTTGTCCTCCATATTGACTTACCCAGGCTTTGCGCTCTGGAAAGAATGAACACCTAGAGCGCAACTCCATAGTCTTACGAAACTGACTGATGCCTTCTGTATAAGAGAAGTCAAAATATACTTTGCCCTTTCTAGCGAGCCTTTACAGACGCATGCTCACAATAATCTTCGCCAAGACTTCATATATGTCTCTTACATTTAATTCTTTACATGTGCTTCAAACTTTTAACTGTGCACTGTGGGCTTACTGAAACTTCTCCGGTTAAGCCCCCAGTGACGCTAATCAAAATGCCATGACGTCATAACTCTGATGACATTTTCTTTGACGTCATAGCTACGACGTCATCTTCCAAAACTTAGAGTTTTTATCGTCTTTCAAAATCTATGTATATTCAATTCCTTCATGCTAAGACTTACTAAACAACCTTCATGATAAGGGGAAAAAATTCATTGCATATAGGTTGGTGGAATACACGTGACTGCAAACGTGAAGACGGAGTGAGAAAAACAACAACAACAAACACAACAACTTTAAGCAACAACACAAAAAACAAACAAACACAACAACTTTAAGCAACAACACAGAGATGTAGTCTAGTAGAGAAGCATACATTATCAACAGGTTAACTGAAGGAAAACTCGACTCAATTAATAACGATAATTAAAAGTAACTATAGCCTACTTTTCTATAGGATCGTGTGATCATTCTTCTCACAGAAGATCAACTTTATGACAAAGTCATGTTCACCTAGTTTATAGTTCCAGTTTTGCTTTCTTAACTGCTGGAACTATACAAGCTTCCTGATGACGCTGACACCGTCCGTCACCGTCACCGATCCCTCAGATTCCGAATCCTTTGGGGCGCCTTCGAAGCTTTCTCAACCACCTTTCTCCAGTCCTCTCGTCTCTCAGCCGCCCTCAGGATGTCTATCAGCTCCATGTCTGTCCACTCTCGAATGTTGTCCTCCCATCTCTTCCTTTATCTGCCTCGTCTTCTTCCTCACCTCACTGTGCCTTGTAAGATTGTTTTAGCAAGACCAGAGTAGCGTGTGACATGACCAAACCACTTCAGTTTTCGCTGTCTGATGAGTGTTTGAAGGTCAGTATTGGGACTGATTTCATGGCGGATGCGTCTCTTTGACTTCTTCATTCGTGATGTGGTCGTTGTATGAGATGCCTAAGAGTCTTCGGAAGCAATTCATTTCTACAGCTCTTATTTTTCTCTCTAAGTCCGCTGTGAGGGTCCATGATTCACATGCATATAAGAAGATTGACATGACCAGAGAGCGCATCAGTCTGATTTTGGAACTGATGGCGATTTTTCTGTTGCTCCAGATGGGTTTGAGCTTGGTCATTGCGGCTGTGGTCTGGGCAAGTCTTGACAGTATTTCTGGTTTTGATCCCCCATCTGTCAGGATAGATCCCAAATATTTGAATCTGTGAACATTTTCAAGTTTCTGGTCCTTGACGCTGACAATTAACTGACAAAGACTGAGCATGAAACTCTCTACAAGAAAGTATTTTCCTGACCATAGGCCTAAGTATATACAGTTTATTTATTTATTTATTTATTTTCATTTATTTATTCTATTCTTTTATATAGAGGATAATGGAATAAGCACTTAAGTGCTTTTTTACATCTAGTCCCTGTGTGTATGCGGTTTTGACAATTTTTTCGTCTGTTCCCACCGGCACACAATGGCCTTTGTGTTGTGTGTATGTGTGTGAGCGCGTGCGCGCGCGCGTGTGTGCGTGTGTGCGCGTGTGTATGCGTGGTGTGCGCGCGTGTGTGCGCGTGTATGCGTGTGCGCGCGCGTGTGTGTGTGCATACGTACGCGCGCGCACAAACTCCAGAATCGTTATGACATGTAATACAATAAAATACAGGCTTACCATATGGCTGCTGATACCCTTATTATTTCACAACTAAAGAACAAAGACTACAGCTGCCACCAAAGTTCAAACGTGCTGGGGGTTTTTTAGTGTGGGTTTTTTTTGTTTTTGTTTGTGGTGGGGTTTTTTAGGCTTTATTTGTGTGTGTGTGGGGGGGGGGGGGGATGTCTTTTTTTTCTTCTTGGTAACAAAACTTAGGGAACGGAGTTCGCGGAGATGGGGAGAGGGGGGGAGGAGGAGGGAGGGGGAGGATGTAGGTGATTTGAGCGTTTGGGAAAGAAAGGAATGGAACCTATTATATGGGGGGGATTTTCCGAAGGGGAGGGATGGGGGGGGGGGGGGGGGGGGGGGGGGGGGGGGGGTTGGGGAGAAGGGGAGATAAATAGCATCACAGGAAAGAACTGACGTTACTGATAAGGACTGTAACCTTAGCGCGGGATCAAGTCACGTGGACAAAGGAATTTCATAACGATACATGTCATGAAGCTTTCGCCTTCATTATTGCAAGAAGGGTTTTTATAAAAAAAATAAAAAGCGACTGTTTCACTAGAGAGAGGGGGGGGGGGGGGGGAGGGGAGAGGGAGAGGGAGAGAGAGGAGAGAGAGAGAGAGAGAGAGAGAGAGAGAGAGAGAGAGAGCGAGAGCGAGAGAGTGAGAGAGAGAGAGACAGACAGACATAAGAGAGAGAGACAGTGAGAGAAAGAGAGACAGACAGACACGGTGAGAGAGACAGACAGACAGACAGACAGACAGGCAGGATGAGAGAAAGAGAGAGACAGAGACAGACACAGAGAGAGAAAGACAGACAGACACAGGGAGAGACAGACAGACAGACAGACAGGGTGAGAGAGAGTGAGAGAGAGAAAGAGAGACAGACAGACACAGAGAGAAACAGACAGACAGACAGACAGACATAGAGACAGAGAGAGAGAATGAGAGAGAGAGAGACAGACAGACACAGTGAGAGACAGACAGACAGACAGACAGGGTGAGAGAGAGAGAGAAACAGACAGACAGACACAGAGAGAAACAGACAGAGAGTCACACAGGGAGAGACAGAGAGACACAGAGAGACACACAGGGTGAGAGAAAGAGAGAGAGAATGGGAGAGAGAGACAGACAGACAGACACAGAGAGAAACAGACAGAGAGACACACACAGGGAGAGACAGAGAGACACAGATGCTGCATGGGATTTGACACCACTCTTAGTTAACAATAATGAAAATATCACAATGACGAGGAAATAGGCTGAAACCACTCTACTTCTACCACCACCACCACCACCACCACCACCACCATTTACTACTACTTCTGACCCCACACCACCACCACCACCACCACCACCACGACCCACCACCACCACCCACCACCACAACCACCACCACCACCACCACTACTATTACTACTACTACTACTACTTCTGACGGCTCACCTTTACGCACCTGATACATGCATATATAGTTACATTGTTCACACTAGACAGATGTTGCCAAAAGGATTGTACAGTGTTGTGGGGTGGGTTTTTTTTCTCCTGCCGACAAAACAACGACGAATATATATAACATGCTGATATGTTCCTGGTTTGTGACCCCTAGGCGGCCTATTATTACAGACGAAAAGAGAGAGAGGAGAGAGAGAGAGAGAGAGAGAGAGAGAGAGAGAGAGAGAGACAGAGAGACAGACAGACAGACAGACTGACAGACAGACAGACAGACAGACAGTCAGAGACCGAGAGAGAGACAGAGACAGACAGAGACAGACAGACAGTCAGAGACCAAGAGAGAGACAGAGACAGACAGAGAACTCGAACTCGAAAGATTTATTCACAAAAAGGCCATTGGCCCATACATGAAGGGGGGTTGCCCAACTTTCCTAGTATTTTAGTGAGAAAAATAAGGAAGCACACACAAAAAAACCCCAAAATGTTATTGTATAACCAACCACAACCACCACAATAAAAATCAGTTACAAAAAATATGACTTAAGAAACCAAGATATCTCTTATTCTAAAGGCTTTACACAAATATGAAGCAAGGCTGCGCACAAGAGATAGACAGGGAGAGAGATAGAGAGAAGAAGAATTGCGAAGAATGAGAAGAAGAAGAAGAAGAAGAAGAAGAAGAAGAAGAATTGCGCGCAGAAGAAGAAGAAGAAGAAGAAGAAGAAGAAGAAGAAGAAGAGAAGAAGAAGAAGAAGAAGAAGAAAAGAAGAAGAAGAAGAAGAAGAAAAAGAATTGCGAAGAAGAAGAGCGAAGAAGAAGAAGAAGAAGAAGAAGTGTAACTTTTATCCAGACGAGATGATTTTTCACTTTGAAAAGAGGGACTGCACTGCCTGTCAGGGATTTCAAAATAGGCTTTTGTTGGCAACATGAGGGAAGTGCAGTCAATTCAGCGTGGTGATTTTTTTTCCAGCTTTAAAATATATTTGGAAAAGGAACTGTGTTTCTATTGATACAATACGCATACCCTCGTCATACCATTGCCTATCTCTGTCAGTCTGTGTCTTGTCTGTCTGTCTGTCTGCCTGTCTCTCTCTGTCTCTGTCCTGCCTGTCTGTCTGTCTGTGTGTCTGTGTGTCTCTCTCTCTTCTCCTCTCTCCTCTCTCTCTCTCTTCTCTCTCTCTTCTCTCTCTATCTCTCTCTCTCTCTCTCTCTCACACACACACACACAACGCGCGCGCGCGCGCGCGCGCGCGCGCGATGTATCTCCAAGGGCGGGAACTGGATTAAAAAAGCACGTGGGTGCTTATTCCTTATCCTCAAAATAAAAGAATTTGATTTGATTTGATTTGATTTTTATTTGATTGCTCTGTGTGTGTGTGCGTGCGTGCGCGCGCGCGCGCGCGCTGCGGCGCGGTGTGTGTGTGTGTGTGTGTGTTTCGATCTCCCAGTTCCATAACCTGTTCTACTTTTCTCCAGTGTGTCATAATCTTGTGTCTCGTCTCGCAGTTCTAACGTTCTACTCCAAACCTGTGCTCTGACAATAATTAGGCAGTAGCATGAAAGGTGAGGCCTGTTGTTTTTGCCCTTGCCGTCGTTTTGTGTTCTCTGTTTTTGTTACTTCCAAAGTATTCTCTTTTTGGTTGGCAGTTTTGTTTTCATACTCAAAGGGTGACAAGTTTTAAGTGCAGGGGATGATGTGTTCAGACCGCTACAGTCTAGTCCTCTTTTTTGCCATTGGATAATTAGAAGAGCTAGAAGACGTATTCAGCTGTATGCTTGTGCTAGTTGATGAAGACTAGGAATTAAAATAGCTAGAAGACGTATTCAGCTGTATGCTTGTGCTAGTTGATGAAGACTAGGAATTAAAATAGCTAGAAGACGTATTCAGCTGTATGCTTGTGCTAGTTGATGAAGACGAGGAATTAAACTAGATAGAAGACGTATTCAGCTGTGTTCTTGTGCTAGTTGATGA
>CM054134.1:84705892-84713392 GCA_028751875.1 Rapana venosa | reverse complement strand
AACCTATAAGGTCGTAGGGGAGCGAGGCGTCAGAGACCTCACTTCTCTAGGGGCCAGCATATTGAGGCGGCGCCCATTTCCTCTCCCTCGCTGCTTTTCCTTCCATGACCCTAAAGAGGCAGGTACCCATTTACAGCTGGGTGAAATGGGGGACTGTACTGAAACCAAGGCGCGCAAATGGTCACCCATCCAAGTGGTAACCACGCTCGACGCTGCTTAATTAACTTGGCTGGGGGAAAGCGAGTGCTCCGACCACTGAGCTATCCCGTCCCCAACAACATAGGACTGTCGTCAACACATTCATTCAAATACGATGGCGAGTAGCGCCAGATATGTCAGTCTTGCTGACACTGACTTCCCCGTGGGGATGCCAGGGACTTGCCAGTATAAATAGCATCCCCACATTCATGAAAATTCTGTGCTAGGAATTCCCTCTTTTCTATCCCTCTCTTTTTATTGCCTTGGGATTTTTTTCTTCTTTTCACCTCCTTCTCGTCTATCTTCTACCTTCTTAGTCCATTATTCTGCCGTTGGTTTTTTTTTCCTCCAGAAAGACTGAAAAGATTTTCTCTCTCATGCCGTAGTCTGATGTGCTGTGCCTGACTTGTCCGGCGCTTAACGGAAGCGCAACGCATTTTCGCTCATATGACAGATAACAACAGTTGCTGTCTGAGTGTTCGAGGAAGAAGAAGAAGCTGACACAGACACAGCCCTGTCAACCTGCAAGAGAAGAGCTGACAGCACGTGACTCACTATCCCCATCATTTCAGGCCTTATGACCAAGCACTGCTTAACCCCTATCATTTTAATGGTCATTCCCACATTATAAAAAAATGTCATAAAAAGTATACGATTATCAGAAAGAGTCATAATTGATTATACGATTTAAAGTCATAAAAAAATTATAGAGATTATCAGAAAAAGTCATAGAAAATTATACGATTATCAAAGAAAAAGTAACAAATCATACGATTATCAAAGAAAAAGTCATAACAAATTATACGATTTATCAGGAAAAGTCATTACAAAAAATTCTCCGATGAGAAAAAACCATGCAGAAAAGTCCTTACAGACACTAAACGCTGCAAAGTGGAACATGTAGCGCCCATCCCACAGTTTACAATGTCCGTATTACATACAACCTGGCCGCCAGAATAAACACACACATACAACACACACACCACACCAACACACACACACACACACACAACCACCACACACACACACACACATTGCGTCATCGTCTGTCAGGGAAAAAGTGTGGCAAGGCCGCCTTGCTAACTCTTAGTCAGAGAAAGAGAAGTAGACAGAAGAAACAAACAAATGCTAAAGAAAGAGATGACACAGGGACGACAGGAAAGAAGACAGACAGACAGACAGAGAGAAAGAGAAGTAGGGGAAAAACAACATTTCTAACGTGTAGAAGATCAAAAGAGGTTTCTGCTCTGTACTGGAGAAGTCCACACCTTCATCTTGCTGGGAAGTAGGATCTGCAGCCAGGTTTTGTTTCTTTCAAACTTTGACCTTTTCAGGACCGTTTTTACCGTTACTTATACCCAAAAAATACCCACCCTGTCTCTTCATATTCTTGTATAGTAGAAGAAATCGGGATCAAATCATCAGAAACTGTGTTTGGGAAACGCTGTGCGTGGGAAACACACAAAAAACCCCAGAGACAATCATCTGTGTACAAATTTTCGGACGTATACAAGTAAGATTTTGCAAAGATTCGTGTAGCACTACATGTTTTATCACTTTCCCGTCCGCAGATGTTTTAAAATAAACCGTCATTTTCTGTAGAGAATCGTTGTTGTTGCTTTAAGATATTTCTGTTCCCATTTATCCAGCTCCTAAGTTGGTCATCAGGCATGCACTAACATACCAGTGAAGAAAGGTACGCCTTTCTTGTCCGAAGCTGAACTTTTCCCCCATTGACAGTGCCTCGAATCAGTTGATAAAATGAGGTGGTCCTCAACCCCCCCCACTAATCTTCTCAATGTGCCATGCATCTAGCGACCACGAAATAACCCACTGCGACAAAATAGTTTTCCCTGGCAAAATGATGTAGGAAAAAAAACAACCACTCTCTAGGAAAACTAACAGTGTTGTACATACTGATGTGACTTGATTGTTTTTAAAATGCAGGGAGACTCGATCTCCCCTGGGAGTGTGTTTCCAATTCAACGAAAACTCTAGTAGCTTTTGACATCACACAGAGAGACTCAATGAAAGCTGACTGCTAAAGACCAGCAGCAATCTAACGGTAAGTACTCTCCGCTTTGAGGAGATCAAAGAGTGAACAATACTGTGCAAAATTTAATCAAACTGACACTGCTGATAAAATTAATTCACTTATCTTTTAAGGGAAGGAGGGGGTGATGCGTTTCGTTTTTTATGTACATTTTGAAGATTTTTGAAGAAGCAATATCAGATGTTTTGTAAAAAAATGTTTTCTTCACTTAACGAAGATTCTGCACATACTTTCCCCATATATTCCAGTGATTGGGACAGACTAGTAAAGCTGCGCTGGACTAACGCAAGTTTTGTTCATTTACATGAGTTATAAAAGGCTTTGTTAAAATGTGACGATTTAATTTATCATACAGTTTTAAATGTTCAATTTTTTGTGATTGTTGATGTTGTTTTTTATAATATCCCAATCTGTGTAAAGCGATGTGTCGAGTGAATAAACACGAACCTGAGAAAAAAAGTAACAGAAACACCCCCCCCCCCCCCCCCCCCCCCCCCCCCCCCCCCGATGTCATCACGATCTTCCCAAAAGGAAAAGAAGACCAATTATCCCATTACGATTTTCACAGAAGACCAGATTAGTCATCACGATTTCCTCAGAAAAAGAAGAAGAAGAAGACGAAGATCAATTCAGTCATGAACATTTTCCCAGAAGAAGAAGAAGACCAGATAAGAAAGTACGATTTTCCCAGAAGAAGATGACGAACTCCGTCATTACGATTTTCCCAGAGAGAAGATAAATGGAACAATCATCCTTCCCGTTCTGAGACTGTAGACAAATGCCAGCACATTGAAAGCGGATTGTGTGTGTGTAGCGAGGAAGCCGAAGAATTGTTGTCGTTGACGAGAATCAGTATATCGACACTGCTCACGGCAGCGATACGATAACAATGCCTTTACACAATCCTATCATCAGAAAACAACAAGCCTTCACATAAATGCCGTCTACCTAGAAATTAATTTCTGTCCCAGTGATTCTCTCTGTCTGCGCGTCTTTGAAACTCTCGTTCTCTGTCGACCTGGCTGTCTGGCTGTACTGGCTGTCTGTATCTCTCTCTGTCTGTCTTTCTGTCTCTCTCTCTCTCTCAGACACCACACACACACACACACACACACACACACACACACACACACACACACACACACACACACACACACACACACTGATTGGTGAGATGGTAGCCTGGTTCATTCAGGGAAGCAATCTGTGAACAGACTCGATAAACATTTTATGATTTGCTATAAAAGGCCAAACTAAAATGCCATTGAGAAAGTTCTTAGTTGCTTTTGTTGTTGTTGTTGTTGTTGTTGTTGCTGCTGCTGCTGCTGCTGCTGCTGTTGCTGCCGCCGCTGCTGCTGCTGCTCTTGTTGCTGCTCTTTCTGTTGCTACCGTTGCTGTTATCTCAGCAGCCGACCTCTCTTGGCGACAAGTCATCTGAATTTCATTGTCATTGTTACTACATTGTTGTTCTTGTCGCTGTTTTTGCTACTGGTGATGAGGAGGAGGCGGAGGAGGACGGACGACGACGATAACGATGATGATAATGATGACGACGACGACGATGATGCAGCTGCTTGCTGCTGCTATTGTTTTTGCTGCTGCTGCTTCTTCTGATAATGATGACGGTAACAATGAAAATTGATGACAATGTTGCCGATAACAATGAAAATTGATGGCAATGTTGCCGATAACAATGAAAATTGATGGCAATGCTGATGATAACAATGAAAATTAATGGCAATGCTGCTGATAACAATGAAAATTGATGGCAATGTTGCTGATAACAATGAAAATCGATGGCAATGTTGCTGATAACAATGAAAATCGATGGTAATGTTGCTGATAACAATGAAAATTGATGGCAATGCTGCTGATAACAATGAAAATTGATGGCAATGTTGCTGTTGCTACTCGTTCAGCTGCTACTGCTGCTACTGCTGTTACTACTGCTGCTGCTACTTCTGCTGCTACTACTACTGCTACTACTGATACTGATGCTACTGCTGCTACTACTGCTACTGTTGCTACTGCTACTACTGCTTCTACTGATACTGATGCCACTGCTGTTGTTACTGGTACTACTACTACTACTACTACGCTGCTGCTGCTACTTCTACTGCTGCTACTTCTGCTACTGCTGCTACTGCTGCTACTGCCACTACTACTGCTACTGCTGCTGTTACTACTGCTACTGCTGCTACTACTGCTTCTGCTGCTACTGCTGTTACTTCTGCTACTGCTGCTACTACTGCTGCTACTGATACTGATGCTACTCCTGCTACTACTGCAACTACTGCTGCTGCTGCTACTGCTGCTACTACTGCTACTACTGATACTGATGCTACTGCTGCAGCTACTACTACTACTACTGTTGCTACTGCTACTGCTGCTGCTGCTACTGCTGCTACTACTGCTACTACTGATACTTATGCTACTGCTGCAGCTACTACTACTACTACTGTTGCTACTGCTACTGCTGCTACTACTGATACTGCTGCTACTGCTGCTACTACTACTACTACTACTACTACTACTACTACTACTACTACTACTACTACTACTACTACTGCTGCTGCTGCTAGCTGCTGCTGCTACTGCTACTACTGCTACTGCTGCTACTGCTGTTACTACTGCTACTGCTGCTACTACTGATACTACTGCTGCTGCTGCTAATGCTGATACCACTGGTACTACTGATACTGCTGATACTGCTGCTACTACTACTGCTGCTGCTGCTACTGCTGCTACTTCTGCTACTACTGCTACTACTGATACTGCTGCTACTGCTGCTACTGCTGCTACTACCACTACTACTGTTGCTACTGCTACAACTGCTACAACTGCTACTACTGCTTGTGCTACTGCTGTTCCTGCTGCTGCTACCACTAATGCTGTTGCAGCTGCTGCTACACTTACTGCCTCTGCTGCTGCTGCTGCTGCTGCTATTGCTACTGCTGCTGCTGCTGCTGCTGCTGCTACTACTACTACTTCTGATGCGGACGCTACTACCGCTACTGCTGGTGTTGCTATAGAAGTGTGTGGCCTTTTTGAGAAGAAGCACTATAACGAGCATAGTTTATTTAGAAAACAAACAAACAAAAACGCCACTTCCCCTGTTCCTCCGTAACCGTCTGTGTACAAGTGATGTGATTTTTTTAGGTAAATCTGATATCACCTGCTGTTCAGAAATGGCAACACAATTTTCCTATAATTTTCTCGGAAATTCTAAAGGTAGTGTGAGATGTCGTTAACTGTTTTTATTTTCTTGTCACTAACTGGATTCCAACCCTTAACAGCAAGAACCCGGTCCAAAAGTAACTTGAAATTATTTTTAAATTACTTACTACATCGTTGTTTATCAACACACGTGAAAGCGCGATCCAGAATATGGCTATAAAAATGTAGTTATGTATACCACTTTTAAGTCACGGCATATTATTTCTTTGCGTGAAATTCGGGCTGCTCTCCCTGGGGAGAGCGCATCGCCACAAGAGCAGCCCCATCCATTAATTTTGTTATATTTTTTCCTGTCTGCAGCTGTATTTGTTTCCCAATCAGAGTGGCTTTTTCTACAAAAATTTTGCCAGGGACAACTCTCTTGTTGGCGTGGGTTCTTTAACATGCGCTAAATAATTATGTGTAACTCGCGGAACCTCGGTTTATCGTCTCAACCGATAGACTAGCACTCAGCCCACCACTCATTGTCTAATAGATGGAAAAGTTTCGTGTCCAAACGGGATACAAGCCACCGCACACTTCCGACCCGGACTTTTCGCTTTCTCGGTAGGCGTGTTACCTCTAGACCACCGATCCATCCGCCGTGGGTTCTTTTACGTTCGCTAAATAATCATGTGTATAACACGGGACCTCTATATAATAATAATACACAAACAAAGACTAGGTCAAGACTGCGGACATAAAGCGAGTTGTCCCTAACTTTCCCCTAGGAAAATAATTACCTTGTTTTACCAAGATTCAAAATTTTATTTCAATAAATGCCCCCCACCCCCACCCCCATCCCATCCCCTTCTCCCCAAGGGGTACATGAAATTAAACAAAACCTCAAATGGCAGATGTGAGGCGCTTGGAAATACTCGCAACACAAATGCAGTACACGATGAAGAGCACAAACTATGGACATGAAGAAACAACCAGACAGACTGATCCGCACGTTCACACAGACAATAGGAACTGTCAGGTTTAACATCGTTTGTCTTGCGATTTGCAGTCTATGCGTTTGCAACTCATACGATGAAGAGAAAAAGGTGTCCCACACCCCACCCCCCCCCCCCCCCCCCCCCCCCTGCGCGCGCAGCAAGTTTCCAGACCCAGGAAGAAGTTCTGATCTTCGTTGAGCCTGTCCACTTTACGACAAAAACCATTTTGACAAAACAACAATGAAACACTTCATCTGCCTTTGATGCTCTGATTAAAAAACTTTATACCCAAGAATAGTCGTCTGGTTTCAAAATTGTCTTTAGAAATCAAGCCATTACATAAAACAGTCTACAACATTTAATACGTCATAACTTTTTAAAACGAGAAACATTGAATTTTAAAGATATTACAGTAATCGTTTTAGTATATATAACTGGATTTTGGTGATGAGACATCCATTAAAGATATATTGTAAAATAATCTGTCTATCACAAACAAACTTTTTGAGCGCCGCAAACTGAAATGGATCACCAATGAAGAAGGAAATGTGATGAGTGTTATCATGTGCAGCAGAGACAAGTTTTCACGTTTATTTTTAATACATCTGGGGGGGGGGGGGGGGGGGGGGGGTGGGGTTGTCTGACGTAATCAGTCCTGAAAGTATATTCGTGGGTTTTATTTTACCTTTTGTTGTTGTTCCGCTGTGTGTGTGTGTGTGGGGGGGGTGTATTTGTGTGTGTGTGTGTGTGTGTGTTGTGTGTGTGTGGTGTGTGTGTGTGTGTGTTGTTGTTGTGTTTAAACTATTTTCAAAAGCAAATAAATATATTTTTAAATGGATAATTTTCACAATTCCATCTATATCAAAATATCATTTCACACATTTCTTTTCTGGCAAAACAATCAGATTGACAAAACGAACAAGAACAACAACAACCAAAAAACAACAAAGAACAAAAAAGACAAAAAAAGAAGCAAGTTTGAAATCAGGGCTTAGTCTTCTGACCTATCGGTGCTTGTAGGGATAGAGGAGAAGAAGAAGAAGAAAAGAAGAAGAAGAAGAAAAGAAGAAGAAGAAGAAGAAGAAAAGAAGA
>CM054134.1:84688392-84700892 GCA_028751875.1 Rapana venosa | reverse complement strand
TCCCTCTTCCTTTCTCTGCGACCATCATTGCATTGTGATTGATCTTGGTACCTGTCTTTCCATGATGATGGCACTATCAGGTTTCTGGTGCACGTTCTCTTTTACCATCTTTTTTTACTACTGCTGCTTCGTGCCATGTTCATTTTTTCTGACAGTGTTTCAGCTTAGTTAATCTGCATAGATGTTATTGTTCTTCCACAGTGTACAGGCTGGTCTGTTGGACCTTCTGACACAGTGTACAGGCTGGTCTGTTGGACCTTCTTACACAGTGTACAGGCTGGGCTTTTAGGCCTTCTTCCACAGTGTACAGACTGGGCTTTTGGACCTTCTTTCACAGCGTACAGACCTGGGCTTTTGGACCTTCTTTCACAGCATACAGACCTGGGCTTTTGGACCTTCTTTCACAGCGTACAGACCTGGGCTTTTGGACCTTCTTTCACAGCGTACAGACCTGGGCTTTTGGACCTTCTTTCACAGCGTACAGACCTGGGCTTTTGGACCTTCTTTCACAGCGTACAGACCTGGGCTTTTGGACCTTCTTTCACAGCGTACAGACCTGGGCTTTTGGACCTTCTTTCACAGCGTACAGACCTGGGCTTTTTGGACCTTCTTTCACAGCGTACAGACCTGGGCTTTTGGACCTTCTTTCACAGCGTACAGACCTGGGCTTTTGGACCTTCTTTCACAGTGTACAGGCTGGTCTGTTGGACCTTCTTACACAGTGTACAGGCTGGTCTGTTGGGCCTTCTTACACAGTGTACAGGATGGTCTGTTGGACCTTCTTACACAGTGTACAGGCTGGTCTGTTGGACCTTCTTACACAGTGTACAGGCTGGTCTGTTGGACCTTCTTACACAGTGTACAGGCTGGGCTTTTGGACCTTCTTTCACAGCGTACAGACCTGGGCTTTTAGGCCTTCTTCCACAGTGTACAGACTGGGCTTTTGGACCTTCTTTCACAGCGTACAGACCTGGGCTTTTGGACCTTCTTTCACAGCGTACAGACCTGGGCTTTTGGACCTTCTTTCACAGCGTACAGACCTGGGCTTTTGGACCTTCTTTCACAGCGTACAGACCTGGGCTTTTGGACCTTCTTTCACAGCGTACAGACCTGGCTTTGGACCTTCTTTCACAGCGTACAGACCTGGGCTTTTGGACCTTCTTTCACAGCGTACAGACATGGGCTTTTGGACCTTCTTTCACAGCGTACAGACCTGGGCTTTTGGACCTTCTTTCACAGCGTACAGACCTGGGCTTTTGGACCTTCTTTCACAGCGTACAGGCTGGGCTTTTAGGCCTTCTTCCACAGTGTACAGACCTGGGCTTTTGGACCTTCTTTCACAGCGTACAGACCTGGGCTTTTGGACCTTCTTTCACAGCGTACAGACCTGGGCTTTTGGACCTTCTTTCACAGCGTACAGACCTGGGC
Organism: Rapana venosa; assembly: GCA_028751875.1. Taxonomy (NCBI): domain Eukaryota; kingdom Metazoa; phylum Mollusca; class Gastropoda; order Neogastropoda; family Muricidae; genus Rapana; species Rapana venosa. The sequence goes on along the minus strand of CM054134.1, from coordinate 84,699,464 downwards.
TTTTGGACCTTCTTTCACAGCGTACAGACCTGGACTTTTGGACCTTCTTTCACAGCCTACAGACCTGGGCTTTTTGGACCTTCTTTCACAGCATACAGACCTGGGCTTTTGGACCTTCTTTCACAGCGTACAGACCTGGGCTTTTGGACCTTCTTTCACAGTGTACAGGCTGGTCTGTTGGACCTTCTTACACAGTGTACACGCTGGTCTGTTGGGCCTTCTTACACAGTGTACAGGCTGGTCTGTTGGACCTTCTTACACAGTGTACAGGCTGGTCTGTTGGACCTTCTTACACAGTGTACAGGCTGGTCTGTTGGACCTTCTTTCACAGCGTACAGACCTGGGCTTTTGGACCTTCTTTCACAGCGTACAGACCTGGGCTTTTGGACCTTCTTTCACAGCGTACAGACCTGGGCTTTTGGACCTTCTTTCACAGCGTACAGACCTGGGCTTTTGGACCTTCTTTCACAGCGTACAGACCTGGGCTTTTTGGACCTTCTTTCACAGCGTACAGACATGGGCTTTTGGACCTTCTTTCACAGCGTACAGACCTGGGCTTTTGGACCTTCTTTCACAGCGTACAGACCTGGGCTTTTGGACCTTCTTTCACAGCGTACAGGCTGGGCTTTTAGGCCTTCTTCCACAGTGTACAGACCTGGCTTTTGGACCTTCTTACACAGTGTACAGGCTGGTCTGTTGGACCTTCTTTCACAGCGTACAGACCGAGGCTTTGGACCTTCTATTCACAGCGTACAGACCTGGGCTTTTGGACCTTCTTTCACAGCGTACAGACCTGGGCTTTTGGACCTTCTTTCACAGCGTACAGACCTGGGCTTTTTGGACCTTCTTTCACAGCGTACAGACCTGGGCTTTTGGACCTTCTTTCACAGCGTACAGACCTGGACTGTTGGACCTTCTTACAGTGTACAGGCTGGACTGTTGGGCCTTCTTACACAGTGTACAGGCCCGTTTGTTGGGCCTTCTTACACAGTGTACAGGCTGGTCTGTTGGACCTTCTTACACAGTGTACAGGCTGGTCTGTTGGACCTTCTTACACAGTGTACAGGCTGGTCTGTTGGATCTTCTTTCACAGTGTACAGGCTGGTCTGTTGGACCTTCTTACACAGTGTACAGGCTGGACTGTTGGACCTTCTTACACAGTGTACAGGCTGGACTGTTGGACCTTCTTACACAGTGTACAGGCTGGACTGTTGGACCTTCTTACACAGTGTACAGGCTGGACTGTTGGATCTTCTTTCACAGTGTACAGGCTGGTCTATTGGACTTTCTTCCACAGTGTACAGGCTGGTCTGTTGGATCTTCTTTCACAGTGTACAGGCTGGTCTGTTGGGCCTTCTTACACAGTGTACAGGCTGGTCTATTGGACTTTCTTCCACAGTGTACAGGCTGGTCTGTTGGATCTTCTTTCACAGTGTACAGGCTGGTCTGTTGGGCCTTCTTACACAGTGTACAGGCTGGACTGTTGGGCCTTCTTACACAGTGTACAGGCTGGACTGTTGGGCCTTCTTACACAGTGTACAGGCTGGTCTGTTGGGCCTTCTTACACAGTGTACAGGCCCGTCTGTTGGACCTTCTTACACAGCGTACAGGCTGGTCTGTTGGACCTTCTTACACAGTGTACAGGCTGGTCTGTTGGACCTTCTTACACAGCGTACAGGCTGGTCTGTTGGGCCTTCTTACACAGTGTACAGGCTGGTCTGTTGGACCTTCTTACACAGTGTACAGGCTGGTCTGTTGGGCCTTCTTACACAGTGTACAGGCTGGACTGTTGGGCCTTCTTACACAGTGTACAGGCTGGTCTGTTGGACCTTCTTACACAGTGTACAGGCTGGTCTGTTGGACCTTCTTACACAGTGTACAGGCTGGTCTGTTGGGCCTTCTTACACAGTGTACAGGCTGGTCTGTTTGGACCTTCTTACACAGTGTACAGGCTGGCCCTGTTGGGCCTTCTTACACAGTGTACAGGCTGGTCTGTTGGACCTTCTTACACAGTGTACAGGCTGGTCTGTTGGACCTTCTTACACAGTGTACAGGCTGGTCTGTTGGGCCTTCTTACACAGTGTACAGGCTGGTCTGTTGGACCTTCTTACACAGTGTACAGGCTGGTCTGTTGGGCCTTCTTACACAGTGTACAGGCTGGTCTGTTGGACCTTCTTACACGTGTACAGGCTTGGTCTGTTGGGACCTTCTTACACAGTGACAGGCTGGTTGTTGGACTTTTACACAGTGTACAGGCTGGTCTGTTGGGCCTTCTTACACAGTGTACAGGCTGGACTGTTGGGCCTTCTTACACAGTGTACAGGCTGGTCTGTTGGACCTTCTTACACAGTGTACAGGCTGGTCTGTTGGGCCTTCTTACACAGTGTACAGGCTGGTCTGTTGGACCTTCTTACACAGTGTACAGGCTGGTCTGTTGGACCTTCTTACACAGTGTACAGGCTGGACTGTTGGGCCTTCTTACACAGTGTACAGGCTGGTCTGTTGGGCCTTCTTACACAGTGTACAGGCTGGTCTGTTGGACCTTCTTACACAGTGTACAGGCTGGACTGTTGGACCTTCTTACACAGTGTACAGGCTGGTCTGTTGGACCTTCTTACACAGTGTACAGGCTGGACTGTTGGGCCTTCTTACACAGTGTACAGGCTGGTCTGTTGGGCCTTCTTACACAGTGTACAGGCTGGTCTGTTGGACCTTCTTACACAGTGTACAGGCTGGTCTGTTGGGCCTTCTTACACAGTGTACAGGCTGGTCTGTTGGACCTTCTTACACAGTGTACAGGCCCGTCTGTTGGACCTTCTTACACAGTGTACAGGCTGGTCTGTTGGACCTTCTTACACAGTGTACAGGCTGGTCTGTTGGGCCTTCTTACACAGTGTACAGGCTGGTCTGTTGGGCTTCTTACACAGTGTACAGGCGGCTGTTGGCTTCTTACACAGTGTACAGGCTGGACTGTTGGGCCTTCTTACACAGTGTACAGGCTGGCTGTTGGGCCTTCTTACACAGTGTACAGGCCCGTTTGTTGGGCCTTCTTACACAGTGTACAGGCCCGTCTGTTGGACCTTCTTACACAGCGTACAGGCGCCATCACATGCACAAGACAGCACATGGAGAAGAAAGCGACAGCAAAGTAATGATACTCAACATCACCACACACACACTCACAACACACACACACACACAACACACACACAACACACACACACATAGATACAACACACACACACATAGATACTACCACACACACACACACACACACACAACACACACACACACCACACCACACCACACACAACACACACACACACACATAGATACAACACACACACACATATACACATACACGCACACAACACACACGCGCACACCCCCCCCCACCCCCACACACACACACACAACACACACCCACACACAACACACGCACGCACGCACGCACGCTCACACACATACACACACAACACACACACACGCACACACACACACACACACGAACACACGCAACGCACACCACGCACACACACACACACACACACATACACACGCAGAACATCTTGCGCACTCGTTAAATCCTGTTCCGCTTTTCGTAAGAGTAGGCCATTGTGTGCCGGTGGGAACAGATGACAACATTTACAAAACCGCATACACGCGGGGACTGGATGTAAAAAAGCACATAAATGCTTATTCCATTATCCTCGATATAAAAGAATTAAAACACACACACACACACACTCACACACACATACACCCCCCCCACACACACACACAACACACACACACACAACACACACACACACACACACACACACACAACACATACCCACACCCACCCACACACACACACACACACACACCCATACACACACACACACCCATACACACACACAACACACACACATACACACACACACCACACACACATACACACACACACACACGCACACAACCCCCCCCCCCTCCACACACACACACACACACACACCAACCCCACACACACACACACACACACACACACTTAGCACACAAAATAGCAACCCTTTTGCCACACCCAGTTCCAGGACATGCTACTGACAGACACCATGGTTTGTTGTTGTTTTTTCGTTTCTCGGCTAGAGCTCCGAGGTTCACCAGTGGTGAGATTTTGCGCATGCGACCCATTTTTTCCCCACTATGAAGATAGCTGCATTCCGACATCAGGGATGTCTGCTAGGTATGTTCATGTTTCCGTAACCCACCGAACGCTGACATGAATGACAGGATCTTCACCGTACGTGTTTGATCTTCTGCATGTGTAAATATATACACACACGAAGAGAATTAAGGCACTAGCAGGTCTGCCTGCACTTGAAGTTGACCTGGGAGATCGTTAAAAAATCCCCAACCCTGAATTCACCAGAAAGCTGCCGAGATACGAACCCACGACTTCATGGACACATGGGAGTGGAGTCGAACAGTCTTTTAACCACTCGGCTATAAGCGTCCATCGACAGACAACCATGAAGCGTGGTGGTATGGGTGAACAGAGAGAAAGCAACCACACACTGCAGACGCCAGAGCTAGCAGCATAAAGAAGGTTACCCCGACCCTGATGATTAAAGAATCATTATAGAACAAAAAATATGGTCGGTAGATTCGATATCGGTGTCAAAACAACAGAACGTATGGGGAGATATATAAAAAAAAGGTAAAGGTCAAAGGAGAGAGTCAAAGAAAAAGCGAGAGATTGAGGTGTGTGTGTGTGTGTGTGTGTGTGTGTGTGTGTGTGTGTGTGTGTGTGTGTGTGTGTGTGTGTGTGTGTGTGTGTGTAGTGTGTGTGTGGTGTGTGTGTGTAGTGTGTGGTGTGTGTGTGTAGTGTGTGTGTGTGTGTGTGTGTGTGTGTGTGTGTAGTTGTGTGTGTGTGTGTGTGTGTGTGTGTGTGTGTGTGTGTGTGTGTGTGTGTGTGTGTGTGTGTGGTGTGTGTGTGTGTGTGTGTGTGTGTGTGGTGTGTGTGTGTGTGATGTGTGTGTGGTGGGTGTGGTGTGTGTGTGTGTTGTGTGTGTGTGTGTGTGTGTGGTGTGTGTGTGTGTGTGTGTGTGTGGTGTGGTGTGTGTGTGTGTGTGTGGTGTTGTGTTGTGGTGTGTGTGTGTGGTGTGTGTGTGTGTGTGTGTGTGTGGTTGTGTGTGGTGTGTGTGTGTGTGTGGTGGTGTGGTGTGTGGTGTGTGTGTATGTGTGTTGTGTGTGTGTGTTTTGTGTGTGCTTCGGAGGGGGGGGGGCGTGGCGGAGAGGGGAATGAAAAAGAGAGAAATATTAATTATGACCTGAAAAGTCACGGTGACCCAGGTGTATGAAGGAAGACATTTGAGAAAAAAATAGTTGTACGTGAGATATTAAAGTACGTTTGTTTGGTTATTGGTTGGGTTAGCTGGTTGGTTGGTTGGTTGGTTAGTAAGCTGACTGGTTGTTTGGTTGGTTGGTTGCTTGGTTGGTTGGATGGTTGGATGGTTGGTTAGTTGCTTGGTTGGTTGCTTGGTTGGTTGTTTGCCGGTTGGCTGGTTGAGTGGCTATTTGGTTCGTTGGTTGGGTGGTTGGGTGGGTGGGTTGATGCAGATATTTTTTTATGAATTAAAATACAAATATGAAATGGAAAAGTAAGAGTGCTGCAAAGAAGTGCAGTTTATTGATTTTCAGAAAAAAATGGCTTTAGTACCTAAACCTGGTAGAAACTTAAGCACGAGTTCAAATTAGTACTGATTTTTGTATGATAATGATGACTGAGTATGTATACTTTATGTCACAATTTGCGTCTGTGTGCCTGTTGCATCGAAATGTTGAATTGTTTGTCTTGATAAAAAATAATATCATCACTGATTTATGTTTTGAAATGCGTGTGTGTGCCAATCAAAGAATGTTTATTTTAAGACAGAAGAAGAGAATCGCAAAGAAATAATCTTCATGGCGAGTTTTGCGTCTATCTATCATGACTTGAAAGCGGGAGTTTGTTTTTTAAAGGTAAAGGTGTCCCATAACCTATAAGGTCCTAGGGAAGCGAGGCGTCAGAGAACTTCAGCTTCTCTCCAGGGGCCAGCATATTGAGGGCGGCGCCCATCTCCTCTCCCTCACTGCTTTACCTTCCCTGACCCTAAAGAGGGCAAGTACCAATTTACAGCTGGGTGAACTGGGGGACTGTACTGAAGCCAAGGCGCACGAACGGTCACCCATCCACTTGGTAACCACGCTCAGTGCTGCTTGGGGAGAGCACGTGCTCTGACCACTGAGTTGCCCCGTCCCCCCGAGTTTAAGGCAGTAGGAAAATATATTCATATAAACAGTGATGCACAACAAACGTGTGCACAGGCTGCTCCCCAGGTTAGTAATAGTGCCTCTGACTTCATTCCCTCTGATCTAGTCTTTCGGATGATTTTGTCAGCCAACATCACGTAACGCTAAAGCATGCATAACTTCTTACACAAATGTTAGAGACCCTTCCATCTTTCGTGCACGAGCAGGCTACTGTGACTTGTTACAGTTTAGTAGTATAGACGGGGGACGGGATAGCTCAGTGGTCAGAGCACTCGCTTTCCCCCAGCCGCTTTCCTCAAGCAGCGTCGAGCATGGTTACCAGTTGGATGGGTGACCGTTTGCGCGCTTTGGCTTCAGTACAGTCCCCCAGCTCACCCAGCTGTAAATGGGTACCTGCCCTCTTTAGGGTCAGGGAAGGTAAAGCAGCGAGGGAGAGGAGATGGGCGCCGCCCTCAATATGCTGGCCCCCGGAGAAGCTGAGGTCTCTGACGCCTCGCTCCCCTGCGGCCACATAAGGTTATGGAACACCTTTACCTTTACTAGTATAGATGATAGGAAAACATCTCAGTGTGCTTCGAGGCTTCACTGGGGAGGGAGTGCGTTGTCATGCACTAATACAGCGTCTGCTTAGTGGAGAACTTGGTCGATGTGATGTAGCGGACATAGAGCATGTAGCATCCTAGAGCATGTAGCATCCTAGATCATGTAGAATCCTAGAGCATGTAGCATCCTAGAGCATGTAGCACCCCAGAGAATTTAGCATCCCACTAGCTGTGATACCTCTCTGAGGAAAAAAATAATTATCAGCTAAAACAGAACCCCCCCCCCCCTCTCCCCCCATCCCCACCCAAGTCAGATTTCAACAAAGCTAAAAAGACAGAAGAGGTGACATTTTTGTTATTATTGATGACGTCTATGGAGAAAGAAAAGCAAAAAAAAAGAGATGGAAATAAAAAGACTGACTGTCAATGGGCAGACCTTTGAGCTTGAGGGAGGCTTTGAATAAACACGTAAGGTTTTTTTCAAAGCGCTTTGGTGCAAGCGCCTTTAGGGGGGGGGGGGGGGGGGGGGGGGGGGGAGGGGGGTTGGCATTTTAAAAAAAGGTGAAAGGCAGACAACATTTCTTAGAATGATCCTAGCAGGCCAGAAGGAAGGAGGCATGCAGGCTGGGAAGGGCACCAGCTCATAGATTTTTAAGCAGACTAGAGATTCCCTTTGTTTACTTGTGTGTTTGGGGGCTAAATTCTACGAAAGGCCATGGAGTCAGACAGACAGACAGTCAGACAGACATCAGGCATACAGTCAGACAGACAGACAGTCAGACAGACAGTCAGACATACAGTCAGACAGACAGTCAGACATAGTCAGACATACAGTCAGACAGACATCAGACAGACAGTCAGACAGACAGTCAGACAGACAGTCAGACAGACAGTCAGACAGACAGACAGACAGTCAGACAGACAGTCAGACATACAGTCAGACATACAGTCAGACATACAGTCAGACAGACAGTCAGACAGACAGTCAGACATACAGTCAGTCAGACATACAGTCAGACAAACAGTCAGACAAGGCGGTAATGACAGTCGTGTGAACAAGGAGAGAGTGTGCGCCAACAAATCTGACAAAGACACAGAAGATATCTCAGAAGAACAGAAAGTCACACAGAAGAAAAACAGAGAGAGACACAGAGAGAGAGAGAGAGAGAGAGAGAAGAGAGAGAGAGAGAGAGAGAGAGAGAGAGAGAGAGAGAGAGAGAGAGAGAGAGAGAGAGAGAAGAGAGAGAACACTGAAACGCTAAAGTTTTATTGTACTTAGGCCGAGAGAGAGAACTCGAACTCGAACTCGAACTCGAAATGGTTTATTCAGTATAGGCCATGGCCCCTTACTGAAGGGGGTACAATACACCAGTTTCAAAGCCAAACAGTGGCCATGTGTTCCAAAACTGAATCTGTAAACATGTAATTTTCAATATGTAGATCAACGTAAAGCACAAAATATCTTTGACAGTGAGAGAGACAGACAGACAGACAGACAGACAGACAGAAAGAGAGAGAGAGAGAGAGAGAGAGAGAGAGAGAGAGAGAGAGAGAGAGAGAACACTGAAACGCTAAAGTTTTAATGTACTTAGGCCGAGAGAGAGACAGACAGACAGACAGACAGAGAGAGAGAGAGAGAGAGCGATGCGCGGAAACAAAACCTCAGAAACACCAGAAGCAAGTTTTCTTGAAGTTCACGACATTATTTTTAGCAGGTAAACCCACCAGAGGCATTTCACTCAGCACAAACAAACAACAACAACAACAACAACAACAACAACAACAACAAAAAACCCAACTCCCAAGTTCAGATTGCGGACACAGACGAGACAATGTCTGTCATTGGATGGAAACCAGAGACCTCTAGCGGAGCTCTCTGACAAGATTAGCCATGATCAACAACACGTGGCCAGCCGCCATTGCTCTGAAGCCAGTGTGACAGGGTATTTATTAACAGGACAGATTCAAAGTTCGCTTCTTAATTACTGATCCCGCATCCCGCCAGTGCAGAGATGTTGCTGTTCAACCTTTGGCCGGGTAGCAGACAGACACTGGTGCCGAGAACACTGTAAGTCCGCGGGTACAGCTGTTTCGGAGCCACACTGCCAGATATCGAGTACTTTCATGAACACACACGAGGTATGGATGGACTGGTGGTAGTACTTAGATGGCTTGCAGCAACACTGCAGGGTGTATGTCTCTTTCTCTCTGGCGGTTTATAACTGATGTCCAGAAAAAAAACCTATGTTGTTGCGGTGGTGTTCTCAACCATGTTGACCAGTCTCGGGTATGAAGGCTAGAAAACGAAGGCCTGTGTGCGATCGCAGGCAGAACATTGCGCGCACATTAAAATTTTTTTTTAAAAACCCGTTCTGCCTTTCAGAACAGTAGTACCTTTGTACCGGTAAAAACACATGACAAAAACATATCTTAAAACACCCACACCCGCGCTGGTGTCGGGTTTAGACATCATTGCCGAAAGTCGGAATGCGGTTGCCTTAAAGGTGAGCAAAAACGGTCGCATACGCACACACACACAAATATCACTATTGCTGAACCTAGGAGCTGAGGAACGGGTAAACGTGTATTTCCCTGACTGGGAGAGAGATGGACCCAGTCAGGTTTAACTTCTCTAAAACACACTGCCAGAAAAACCATCTCAGTTCAGTCCCTGGATGACTCCAAGGAGTTAAGGAGAAGTCATATCTAGAAGTCGACGTGTAACAACACAGCGTTCTGTGCTAGGAATTCCCTCTTTTCTATCCCTCTCTTTGTATCTGCCTTATTCCTTTTCTTCCTATCATCTCCTTATCTGTTTTCCTGTATTCTTGGTCCATACTCCTGCCTTTTTTTTTTTTCTCCCAGAAAGACTTAATAAAAGAAAACATTTCTCTCCCACCGCCTAAGTCGGATTCGCTAGGCCTGACTTGTCAAGGTGCTTAACGTCAGCGCAAAGTATTTTCGCTCATATGAAAGACAACAATAGTTGCTGTCTGAGCGTTTGACGAAAAAGAAGAGCCCAAGAAAAGTTTGAGTCCATAACGGAACATGACTCTGCAAGTTATTTCTTTTTTTTAATGTTCATCTAAGTCTCAGCAGATTTCTCTGCATGAAATTCGGCTGCTCTCCCCTGGGAAAGAGTGCGTCGCCACAAGAGCAACAGGTATCAAAAAAGGGGGAAAGAAATGAGGACAGCAAGAGAGGTTTGTGGTGACCTTTAGAGGGAAAAAACAAGAGACTGTGTGCAAAGTTTGGAGACAGTCAGACAGACAGACAGACAGACAGAAGAAATGTGATGGCTCAGGTTTGCCGTGGGCTACCACAGCAGCCTGAGTCTGTGAGACTGATGATGTAAACATCAGCTAGACATGACCCAGACGATTGGTTTCTGTCATCGACTGTCTGTCTTCTGTCTGTCCGTCTGTCAGTGAGTCAGTCTGTCAGTGAGTCAGCCAGTCAGTCTGTCAGCATGTGAAGTTCTGTGGTTTTGATTTTTCGTTGTTGTTGTTGTTGTTGTTGCTCTTTAGTATTGTGACTATTGTTGGATATGAGGATTTTGATTGTGTAATTTGTTCCGTCATTTTTGTTACTCTTTGATTCTTTCGAATGTATGTTTTTCATTCATGCATTCATTCATGCATTCATTCATACATTCACCCACTCATTCAGTTATTCTCTTATCTAATCTTTTACTTTCTTAGCTCTTCGATAGACTCATTTGTGGCCACACTGCCACATAGGGTAGAATGTGTAGTGCCTGGTCTTCTGCTGAGCTTGTAACCCTGCAGGAGGTTTGTCCGCTGGCCTCAGCCAACACATTCCAAATTCAGAGCAGCTCATTAAAGGGTTCATAAGGAAAAAATTCAGATTTGCTTGAAAAAAAGGGCAGGAGAATGGGCTGGGTAGGAAGAAAATAAGCATGAGAGAGAGGGGTGGAGGGGGGGGGGGGGGGGGGAGATAGAGAAGTAAGGGGAAAAGGCAGAAACAAAGGGAGTGATAGAAAAGGGAAACTTTCTAGCAACGAATTCCCAGAAAGTGGGGATGCTATTTATACTGAAAGACTCTCAGCATCCCCCACCAGGGGGAAATTTTATGTATGTGTTGAAGCCTGGTCATCCCCAGCTCCTAAATGTTAGCACTTTCCTTGTAGCCTATACACCCCCCCCCCCCCCTCCTGTCCCACTCAGCTCTCTCTCTCTCTCTCCTCTCTCTCTCTCTCTCTCTCTCTCTCTCTCT
>CM054134.1:84680892-84683392 GCA_028751875.1 Rapana venosa | reverse complement strand
GTGTGTTCGTGTGTGTGTGTGTGTGTGTGTTGTGTGTGTGTGTGTGTGTGTGAGTGTCGTGTGTGGTGTGGTGTGTGTGTGTGTGTGTGTGTGTGTGTGTGTGTGTGTGTGTGTGTGATGTGTGTGTGTGTATGTGAGTGAGTGTGTGTGTGTGTGCGCGCGCGCGACGCGGCAAGCTCCCCCCCCCATTTTCATTGAAGAGTGCGTGTGTGTGTGTGTGTGTGTGTGTGTGTGTGTGTGTGTGTGTGTGTGTGTGTGTGTGTGTGTGTGTGTGTGTGGTGTGTTGTGTGTGTGTGTGTCGTGTGTGTGTGTGTGTGTGGTGTCGCGCGCGGCGCGCTGGCAAACCCCCGTTCATTGAGTGTGTTGTGTGTGTGTGTGTGGTGTGTGGGGTGTGGTGTGTGGGAGTGTGTGTGTGTGGAGGATGTGTGTTGTGATGTGTGTGTGAGTGTGTGGTGTGTGTGGTTGTGTGTGTGTGTGGTGTGTGGCGTAGGCGTTATTGGTGTGTGTGTTGTGGTGTGTTGTGGTGTGTGGTGTGGGTGTGGGTATGGTGTTGTGGTGTGTGTGTGTGTGGTGGTTGTTGTGTGTGTGTGTGGTGTGTGTTGTGTGTGTGTGTGTGTGTGTGGTTGTGGTGTTGGTGTGTGTGTGTGTGTGTGGTGTGTGTGTGTGTGTGTGTGTGTGGTGTGGTGTGTGTGTGTGTGTGTGTGTGTGTGTGTGTGTGTGTGTGTGTGTGTTGTGTGTGTGGTTGAGTGTGTGTTTTGTGTGTTGGTGGTGTGTGTGTGTGTGGTGTGTGGTTGTGTGTTGTGTTGTGTGTGGTGGTGGTTGGTTTGTGTGTGTGTGTGTGTGTGTGTGTGTGTGTGTGTGTGTGTGTGGTGTGTGTGTGGTGTGTGTGGTGTGGTGGTGTGTGTGTGTGAGTTGTGTGTTGTGTGTAGGGGGGGGGGTGTGAGTGAGTGTGTTTGTGAGGTGTGTGTGGTGTGTGGTGTGGTGTGGTGTGAGTGAGTGAGTGTGTGTTTTGTGTATGTGTTGTTTTGTGTTGTGTGTGTGTGTGTGTGTTGTGTGTGTATTTTATTTTATTCTTTTATATCGAGGATAATGGAATAAACACTTATGTGCATTTTTACATCCAGTCCCCGCGTGTATGCGGTTTTGTAAATTCTGTCATCTGTTCCCACCGGCACACAATGGCCTACTCTTACGAAAAGTGGAACAGGATTTACCGTGTGTGCAAGATGTTCTGCATGCGTTCGCACACGGGGCCTCGGTTTATAGTCTCATCCGAAGGACTTTTGGGGAGAGTGGAGTCTGCACTGATGTTAACTCCAGGGGCAAATATCCCCTTGAACGGGAATCGAACCCGGGGTTGTCAGATTGCGAGCGCAATGTTCTAACCACTAGGCTATCCCGTCCCCCGTTGTGAGTGAGTGAGTGAGTGAGTGAGTGAGTGAGTGTGTGGTGTGTGTGTGTGTGTGTGTGTGTGTGTGTGTGTGTGTGTGTGTGTGTGTGTGTGTGTGTGTGTGTGTGTGTGTGTGTGTGTGTGTGTGTGTTGTGTGTTTTAACGTTTATCCACTAATATGTGATTTTAGACAGATGTGTGTGCATGTGTTTCATTGAACTCTGTGTGTGTGGTGTGTGTGTGTGTGTGTGTGTGTGAGAGAGAGAGAGAGAGAGAGAGAGAGAGAGAGAGAGAGAGAGAGAGAGAGAGAGAGAGAGAGAAGAGAGAGAGAGAAGTGGAGGAAAGGGGAGAGACCGGGAGATACAGAGGTGGAAAGAGATAGACAAAGAAAGAGATTTGCGGGGAGGTGGGGATGGGGATGCCTGCCTCTGTGTGTGTGTGTGTGTGTGTGTGTGTGTGTGTGTGTGTGTGTGTGTGTTGTGTGTGTGTGTGTGTGTGTGTGTGTGTGTGTGTGTGTGTGTTGTGTGTGTGTTGTTTCTGTCTGTTTCTCTGTCTGTCTGTGTTTTGTGTGTCTATGAATATTCATGTGCACATGCGTGTGTATGAATGAGTATATTCGTGTACACACATCTGTACGCATTACGTACAAGAGCGCTTGTACATGCACGATGTGCGTGTGTATGTGTGTGCGCACGCGCGTGCTTGGGCGTGTGTGTGTGCACGTGCGCGCATACGCCGGTGTATACTCCGCATACACAGACAAACACCCTCAATTTTTCCGCTTCCCAAGAGAAAAGCAACAACAACAACAACAACAACAACAGAAATACAAAGCAGACAGACAGACAGAGCAGAGAAGAAAAAAACCCAAAAAAACACAGAGGAAAAACATGGACGGTAATTGCGAAATTTGTCTGGGGCAGTATGTCATTGTAAATGCACAAAACACGTTGCAAATGCTGAACGTAACGAAATAGAAAACAACCCTCCCAAAAAAGTGATATCAAAGCGAAACATGGCATCGATGCTTCTGTAGTCTTCCGTGTGAGCGGGCTGTGAAGCCACTGATTTTTATCTACCAATTTCTGACGGCCATTTCTGAAATATTCA
>CM054134.1:84658392-84673392 GCA_028751875.1 Rapana venosa | reverse complement strand
CTCTCCTCTCTCTCTCTCTCTCTCTCTCTCTTCCTCTTAGTATGTTTCCGTCTGTTCTCTTCTCTCTCGTCTGTTTATCTTTGTCTCTGTCTTCTGTTTCCCTCTGTTGTATGTATTCCTCTGTTTCTTTTAGTCCGCTGTTTAGAGAGAACACGATTAGAGACAGACAGATAACAGACAGAATACATACAAGCAATCAAGGACTCTGTCAAACTATGCTTCCTATCCATCTGTTGTCTGTGTCTGTGTTTCTGTCCCTGTGTGATAGAGAGAAACACAGAGAGAGAGAAGAGAATGAAGAGAGAAGACAGACAGACAGACAGACAGACACAAGACTACTGCAAACATGCTATCACATCGAGCGGAACAGACGGACGGACAGAGGGCAACAACAGAGAAGAGAGAAGAGAGACAGAGAAGAACAGACAACAGACAACAACAGACAGACAGAGAAAAAACAAGACCCTAGCCGAGTCAACGAGACACGTCAGGTGAGAAGATGTTCTTGCAAGGAATGGACACAGCATGGTCGCCTGTCTGTGTGCATGATAGTATTTCAGGACAGCTCTGTGAGCCTGGGTCAAAACACCACTAGGGAACATGATCACACCACAAGTCATCCAAGTGAATGGGAACACAGCATTGGTCGCCCTGTCTTGTTGTGCACTGATTAGTGTTATTTCTGGACAGCTCTGTGAGGCCTGCAATGCCACACACCACAGAGAACACTGATCCACACCACAAGCACTCCCAACAATGAAGGTCTACTCTAGAAACGATCTGATCTGACCTTTTCTGTATTAAACTATTCATACTTATGGTTTTCTTCTTCTTTACACTGGAAAGAAGCTGACCTTTTCTTTCTGAACTGTTCATATGGTTTTCTTTTTTTACATTAGAAACAAAAGGGCATTTTCTATCTGACCTATTCACATGGTTATTCTTTACGCTAAAAAGAATATGACAATTTCTATCTTAACTATTTATATGGTTACTTCTTTGCTCTGGAAATAAGCTGACCTTTTCTATCTGAACTATCCATATGGTTTTCTTCTTTACATTAGAAACAATAGGACATTTTATATCTTAACTTTTCATACGGTTTCTTCTTTACACTGGATATAAGCTGACCTTTACTATCTGTATTATTTATATGGTTTCTCTTTACACTGGAAATAATAGGATATTTTCTATCTTTACTATTCATATGGTTTCTCTTTAGGCTAGAAACATTAGGACATTCTCTATCATAACTATCCATATGGTTTAATCTTGACATTTGAAAGAATAGGACATTTTCTATCTCAATAGAACATTTTCTATCATAACTATTCACATGGTTCCTCTTTACACTGGACAGAATTGGACATTCTCTATCTGAACTAATCACATGGTTCCTTTTTACATTAGAAACGATAGGGAATTCCCTATCTGAACTATTCATAATTATGGTTCCTCTTTACATTAGAAACAATAGGGCATTTTCTATCTTAACTATTCGTATGATTTCCACAGTGAGGAAAGATATAAAAAATACACACAGTGTCTGATTTGCATTTGATTTTTTTTCTGCTTTTCTTTGTTTATTAATTAAGAGTAAAGAGGTTTCAATTTCAATTTTCCTAGGAAGATATGACTACTCCGTGAAGGCTTTCTATACACACAATTTTATCTATATATTAGCCTAGAAATGTTTCTGACAGACACCTGGCCTCTAGACATCTAGGAAGGCACATGTTCAATCTTACATGGTTTTCCTTACAGGAAAAAAAAATAAAGGTTTTCCTTTCCTTCGAAAAAGCTGTGATGTATATACAGTCTTTATTGTGCCGTCAGCGCCTGGGGTTTATCACAGTTCTTGATTAGACCATTGACGCTGGGGGCAACAGCAAAGTGAGAGGCTGTATGACCAGTGGCTTTTCCAGTCATGGAATTCCACTTTACAGCTTAGTCTTTAGTGATCGACTACGACTCTCTGACTAGGAGGCTTGACTTGCACAGTCCTTATGTGCTGCAGCCCTGGGGGCTAGTTGGCCTTTGGAGAACATCTCCAACGCTGACTGTCCTTATGCCCACTTGGCCGAGAGAGTGGGGATGTACTGTGGGCAAGGCTCTCCACTATAATCAAATTTCTGCCCATTTCCGAAACAGCAGCTGCCTCCTCTGCTGTTTTGGAGGTCATCGTCGAAAACGACGGACTAACATATATCTTTACCAGGGCATTGGATTTTTTTCGCGGACAGGGAAAAAACTATGGATATTGGCATACAGGAAACTGAAGTCGGAACCAATGGTAACTCTAGGGGGGAAAAGCCTGTTTCAACAGAGACTCGAACCCTTGGCATCATTTTCATCGGATTTCGAGTTCCAAGTTCTAACGGTTTGTCTATTCTATCCACCAGCCCCCAGCCCCCCTACCCCTGACCCCACCCCTCTCACTGCGAAAGAGATAGTAGACACATGATACACTCTCTGAGCTGACGATCTTTACGTTCAAGGACAAAGGAGAACAAATACCCAGAGAGAGGAGAAGAGAGAGAAAGAGAAGAGAGAGAAGAGAGAAGAGAGAAGAGAGAAGAGAAGAGACGAGTTGTTGATGTGCGTTGTTAATGTATTGTAGTGGTGCGCCGTGATTATGTGCGTGTATGTGCGTGCACTGCCGCGAGCTCTTGAGTGTGTTAGTTGTGTGTGTTGTGTGAGTGTGTGGTAGGGTGTGTGTGTGTGTGTGAGTGAGTGGATGAGTGAGTGAGTGAATGTGTGTGTGTGCAGTGTGTGTAGTGTGTGTGTAGTGTGTGTGATGTGTGTGTGTGTGTGTGTGTGTGTAGTGTGTGTGTGTGTGCGTGCTTCGTGTATGTGCGTGTATGTGCGTGCACGCGCGCGAGCTCTGTGTGTGTGTGGTGAGTGTATGTGTGTGTGTGTGTGTGTGTGTGTGTGTGTGTGTGCAGTGTGTGTGTAGTGTGTGTGTGTGTAGTGTGTGGTGTTAGTGTATGAAGTGTGTGTGTAGTGTGTGTGTGAGTGAGTGCTGTGTGTTGTGTGAGTGTGTGTGTAGTGTGTGGTGTTGTAGTGTGTGTGTGGGTGTAGGTGTTGTGTTGTGTGTGTGTGAGTGGTGTGTGTGTGAGTGAGTGTGTGTGTGTGTTGTGCGCGCGTGTATGTGCGTGTATGTGCGTGCGCGCGCGCGCGCTGTGTATGTGTGTGTTTTAAAGATGAATCTCGGACAAAGGAACGTAATTGATCTTGGAGAGGCGCAGGTGACAAGAGCATCTCTCCATGACAGAAAAGAGAGTGTTCGTCTCGATTCTTGATCACTGTTTTTCCCTCGTAGATTCAGACTTCATTCTTGGATGTTTCTTGGGAGGGGGGGGGGGGGTTGTTTTGTTTTGTTTTAAAAGTTTTCTGTTATGACTGGTGTTGTTTATCACTCAGATGACCTCCTCAGTCATTCATTTCCACGCCGAGGTCTCTGTTACTCCCTGCCTTGAATTTAACGTTGTATGATTAACTTCCACCGTGGGGCCTGTCAGTATACATAGCATCCCCAGCTTCTGGAAATTCTGTGCCAGGAATTCCCTCTTTTCTATCCCTCTCTTTCTTTTTTGCCTTGTTCCTTTTCTTCCATATTACCTCCTTCTTGTCTATCTTCTGCTTCTTGGTCCATTCTCCTGTCTTTTTTCCCCCAGAGAGACTTAAGAGATAACAATTCTCTCCCACGCCGAAGTCGGATGTACTGGGCCTGACTTGTCACAGGCGTTTAATATGGCAGTACAACGCATTTTCGCTCATATGACAGACAACAGTAGTTGCTGTCTGAGCGTTCGACGACGACGACGAAGAAGAAGTCTTCTAATAACTTAAAATTGTTCTTGTTGTTAAAAGTTGTTGTTAAAGTTTGTTGTTGCTGCTGCTGCAACAGTTGCAGCTATTCCTGTTGCTGCTGCTGCTGCTGCTGCTGCTGCTTTGTTCATATTCATTTTGTCCCAGCGTTCGCTTTAGTGGTAATTTTAGCTATTTACGTTGCGAGGTGAGGACGGTGTATTTTCAAATGTGTCATCACCACTGTGGCCACAACCACACTCCCCGCTCCACCCCCACCCCACCTCCACCCTACCCACCCCTCCACCCCACCCCACCCCACCCCCTTTTCCATCCCCTAATAAATTAAAGAAAAGAAAAAAAAAGAAAGGTGTTCTGGTTGAGGCGTCCGAATGAGATCCATCAATAAAGAAAGCCTGCGGCCACATTACATCCGTTTCCATGCATGTTCATGTTTCACGGATGTGTTGTGGGTGTGTGTGTGTGTGTGGTGTAGATAGAGGGGTGGTGGTGGTGGGTGGGGGGGGGTGTTGTGTGATGTGTGTATGTTGATTAATGTAGTGTGTACAGAGGTGTGTTGTGTGTGGTGTGTGTGTGTGTGTGTAGTGTGTGGGTGGGCGTGTGTGTGCGTGCGTGTGCGTGTGCGTGTGTGTGTGTGGTGTGATGTGTGTGTGTAGATGTGTGTTGTGTGTGATGTGTGGTGTGTGTGGTGTGTGTGTGTGTGTGTGTGTGTGAGATGTATGTGTGCGTGTAGATGTGTGTGTGCGTGTGTGTGTGTGTGTGTGTGTGTGTGTGTGTGTGGTGTGTGTGGTGTGTGTGTGCGTGCGTGTGTGTGTGTGTGTGTGTGTGTGTGTGTGTGTGTGTGTGTGTGTGTGTGTGTGTGTGTTGTGTGTGTGTGTGTGTGTGTAGTGTGTGTGTGTGGGCATTTTATTTGCTTTTTTCGAGTCAAAGGTGGCGGTAATAGTGATGATGATGACATTGGTTGTAGTAGTAGTAGCAGTAGCAGCAGCAGTAGTAACAGCAGCAGCAGCAGCAGCAGCAGCAGCAGCGGTAGTAGTAGTAGTAGTAGTAGTAGTAGTAGTAGTAGTAGTAGTAGTAGTAGTAGTAGTAGTAGTAGTAGTGGTGGTGGTGGTAGTGGTGGTGGTGGTGGTGACGATGACGATGATGATGACGACGGCGACGATGATGATGATGATGAAATATTTGTCTGTTGTTTGTAGAAGGGGGGATGGGGGCGGTAGACTTGTTGTTGGTAATAGTAATATTTGCTTTGTTGTTGTTCTTTTAGCCTTTTTCCCGTTCCTTGGCTAGAGCTCCAAGGGTCACCAGCGGTAAGATTTTCCGTGCGCGACCGTTTTTAGCCCACCACTGAGGTAGCCGCAATCCGACTTCGGGTGTGTTGCTGTTTGTTAACTCAGACCCACGCCTAATGCTGCTGGACTTATTTGCTCGCTGTTTACAACAGTTAGTCCTGCTTTGTTGCTGATCATGATGGTTAGTGAGTAAGTAAGAAAGGATAATGGGTGGGTCTACACAAGGGACTGGCGCATTGGTTGACTGTTGGTTGGTGAATGGGTGGGTGGGTCGGTCGGTTGGATGGGTAGGTAGATGGGTGAGTGGGTGTGAATGAAAAAAGGGTTGGCCGACTTGTGCTTGTTGCTTGCTGCAGCTTTTCTTTTTTTTCTCGGCTAAAGCTCCCAGGTTCACCAATGGTCAGATTTTGCGTATGCGAATGTTTACCCCCCACCATTAACACAAGCTGTCTTCCGACTTTGGGAGACTTGGCTTGTTTGCTTTACTTGCTGTCTAGCTGTCTGGCTGGCTGGCTGGCTGGTTGGCTGGCTGGCTGGTTGGATGGCTGGCTAGTTGGCTGACAAACATTGATTAGGCAATCGGTGGTAGTTTGTTGGGTGATCGGTTGCTTAGACGGGAGGCTGGTTGGTTAAAAGGATAACTGGCTATTAAACAGACTAGGTAGTTAGTTGATTGGCTTGTTCAGTGTTTGTTGTTGTTATTGGTGGTGGTGGTGGTGGTGGTGGTTTGGGCTTGTTTGGCTTTATTTTTGTTTGTTTTGTTTGTTGTTTGTTTGTTGTTGGTTTCTTTTGTGTGTGTGTGTGGGGGGGGGGGGTATCTTTATATTCTTTTTGTTTCAGCAGCTGTAGCAACAGACAACACAATCATCTGAGATGGCCTTGGTGAACATAAGGAAGTGTCTGTAGGGCTTTACGCTTCCCCCCCCCCCCCCCCCCCCCCCCCCCCCCCCCTCTCTCCTCTCTCTCTCCCTCTCCTCTCTCTCTCTGTATATCATTTAAACTCGACCCCACCCCCACCCCCCACCCCTACCCATTCCCCCCCCCCCCCCCACCCCCACCCCAACCGAAAGAAAGAAGTTGGACATGTCTGTGGTATGTTATTGTTCTGTTGCTTTCCGAACAAATCACGAATGTGTGCTTTCCTTACAGTCATAAACTGAGAAAAGAACAAATCCGAGACCAACCAGCCCTCCCCCCCCCCACCCCACCCCCCTCCCACCCCCACCTCCACTCCCTCCCCCACCCCCACAACACACACACACACACACACACACACACACACACACACCTAAAACTGATAGTGACTCATGTCTATAACACTTGACAAGGTCCTGTGACGTTTCAACGTGACGTTTCTGCCATACCGTTTTGTCTGTTTGGTTGGGAGGGGGGGGGGGGGTTCTACCTAGAGAGATGAATGGCACAGCTTTGGTTTGTTTGACGTGTTTGGGTTTCGTTTTGTGTGTTTTTAGTTTGTTTGTTATGTGGTTTTGTTGTTAGCTTTTGTTTGTTTTCACATCAATTAATTGTTTTGGTTGGGTTGGAGTTGGATTGTTTTTGTTTGGTTTGTTTTGATGTTTGTTTGGGGATTTTTGTTTGTTTGTTTGTGGGGGGAGGGGGGGGGTTTGGGGGGGGAGAAGGTTAGTTGTTTTTATTGGGGGGTTTTGTTTTGTTTGTGGTATCGGAGTTGTTAAAAGTACAGGAGGGTGGATGGATGGAGGTCGGCAGTAGGGTGAATGTAGCTGATCCGAACAGGCGCCACTGAGTTAATAATTATAATATGAAAGTGGCTTTACCTGGCATGGCAGGGCCTCTTCCTTGCAGTGGCCGAGCAGCAGCGTGGCATTTCTTGCGTTCTGTTGAAAGTTGGTACTGAGAGGTGACTAAGTGTCGGTGGGTGGGAGGGAGGGTGGGTGTTATGCGCGCGCGCATGTGCGCACATATGACGTATGTATTTGGGTTGGTGGATGGATGCGTGCGTGTATGCATGAATTTGTATGTGCATGTGTGTGCGCACACATATAAGTATGTATGCGTTTGAGCGCATGCCTGTGTGAGAATGTCTGGGTGCACTTGCATGTGTACGAGCGTGTGCGTGCTTACACGTCAGTGTCTACGTGCGTACCTGCGTGCGTGCACGCATGCATACCTGCCTAAGCGCGAGCGTACTTGTTCACACCTGTGCCTGTGTGTATCGTGTGCCAGGAAACGCGTAAAGTAAATCACATATTATTTCATTGTAAAAAGAAAAAGTCAGATTGTGTTAATCATCATTATCCGTAAAATGATGCCATACTAATAATAATAATAATGATGATGATAATAAAAAATGAAATTTATATAGCGCTATATCTTGAAGAGACAAATTAAAGCGCATATAAACATATAAGCTGTGTTACGTTAAACGACTTGACCTACTGCCCTAGAAAAGACGATTTCTGAAAGCTAGGAAAGAGGAAACCAAGATATCAGATAAATAAAAAAAAACAAAGCAAAAATCCTCCCCAAAAAAGCAAAACAAAAAAGATATCAGATACAAACTAACGCGGACGAAAGGAAGAAAGAAGTAACAGTGGAAGACAGAAAGGTCAACTTAAAAAAAACAACCCACCAAACAAAGAAGCAGTCAAACAAGTACTCAAAACACAGATGAAGGTAGCGAAAACTTGGAATATTTCAATCAGATTACAAAATTTCTAGAAATTTGTTTACCGCTTTACAGAAAAGAAGGAAATGGAAATAAAAAGAATAAAGGAAAGAGGAACAATCATAATCTTTTAAAAGGTCAAGTTCATACAAAATGGGACAAGGAACGAGATCAGAATATGTCATATTTTTTTCTCCTAAATTTATCATTTTGGACGAAAAGATTTAATTTTGCGCGCGGAGTGATTAATTTCAATTACACAAAAAAATGTCATAATGGCTTGGAGTCGAATGAAAAGATTACATAATTCATTGAATATTTTGCACTTAAATGGAACATTTCAAGCCCCGTAGGGAGACCAGAAATTAACAAGCGGGTGGGTTGGGGGATGGAGAGGGTGAACAGACTAGAGAGATAGAGGAGAGGAGAGAGAGAGAGAGAGAGAGAGAGAGAGAGAGAGAGAGAGAGAGAGAAGGTGGGTCGACTCACACACATGCACACACACACACACAACACACACACGCACACACCACACGCACGCATACACCCACGCACGCTCACGCGCGCGCGCGCACACGCATACACAAAACACACACACACACACACGAGAGAGAGAGAGAGAGAGAGAGAGAGAGAGGGGGGGGGGCAGGGGAGACAGAGACAGAGAGATAGAGAGAGACAGAGAGATCGAATAAAGCATGGTTCTATAACCATCATGTACCCAATCTGTAGGTAATTAATAATGTCAACAGGTCCATTCATCGTGGTTTTTAGCGATTTTTTTTTCACGTTCAAACATCTTTAAGGTGGCTGGTGAGATGCATTAATGTGTTGTGTAAAACAGAATCCATATGCAAAAGTGTATCATAGTTGGAATTCCGAGAAGACGAGGGGTGGAGGGAAGAAGGGGAGGAAAGGAGACAATGCCATGTGTCTTTAGGATCAGAGTATTTGAATCAACTACTTTCGTTGCAATGCTGGATCGGTGGTCTAGAGGTGACTCACTTGTCTAGAAAGTGAAAAGTCCGGGTTCGAAGTGTGTGGTGGTTCGAATCCCGTTTGGGCCAGAAACTTTTCTCCCATCCACTAGATCGTGAGTGGTGGTCGGGGTGCTAGTCTTTTGAATGAGATGATAATTGAGGTCCTGTGTGCTACGCATATTTAGCGAGCGGAAAAGAACCCACGGCAACAAAAGAGTTGATCCTGGCAAAATTATGTAGAAAAAGCCACTCTGATAGAAAAACAACTAAGGTTGCAGACAGTAAAAGGAGAAAATAATGGGTGGCGCTGCTCTTGTGGCGAGCCCGAAATTCACAGCAAAGAAATCTGCCGTGACTTAAAGGGGTATACAAACACAATTTATTCACGGAGTCAGTCATTTTCTCACAAGCGCGCGCACTCACTCAGTTAATCAATCAGTGAACAAGTTCATCAATGAATGGAGTGAACGGTCAATCAGCCAGCCATTCAGT
Organism: Rapana venosa; assembly: GCA_028751875.1. Taxonomy (NCBI): domain Eukaryota; kingdom Metazoa; phylum Mollusca; class Gastropoda; order Neogastropoda; family Muricidae; genus Rapana; species Rapana venosa. Next base: position 84,664,150 of record CM054134.1, on the reverse strand, counting down.
CAATCGATCAGCCAGTTGATTTGATCGATACGTATTTATTGTCTGAAGCCCCACACACATCAGGAAAAAAAAACACCGCGCTACGCTTCAATAATAGCAACAATGCATGCCAGACCAGCAATTGTGGCCTGAAAATGTAAAGGTGTCCCATAACCTATAAAAACATAGGGGAGCGAGGCGTCAGAGAACTCTCTTCTCCAGAGGCCAGCATATTGAGGGTGGCGCCCATCTCCTCTCCCTCGCTGCTTTACCATCCCTGACCCTAAAGAGGGCAGGTACCCATTTACAGCTGGGTGAAACGGGGGACTGTACTAAAGCCAAGGCGCGCAAACGGTCGGTCACCCATTCAAGTGGTAACCACGCTCGATGCTGCTTCACCTTAGTCATGGCCTAACAGGAGTAAAAGCAGCACATTCACTAACGTAACTACACCATACAAAAGTAAGTAATAAAATCAAATCACAACTGTAATGATCGCATCACTTTCAGGAAAGCGGGGAGGGGGTGGGGGCTGGAATTTGGTGGTAGCAGGAGTGCACCATCATGACTGTGTTTAAATGGAGACTGTGCATATCTGTCAAGATATTTACTATGTACAGCAAAATAGGACTATTCACTGTTTCAAACTCGCACGCACGTATACGCACACGGGCACACACACACATACATGTGCGCGCACACATGTGCTCACATACACACACGTGTGCACACACACGCACACATACATATATACACACATGTGCGCACACATGCGCATATATATATATATATATATACATACATACATACATATATATACATACATATATAAGTAAAAGTATGTTCTTTCGAGCCAGAAGGCCCATAGAGCCGGAGCTTATCCCGGTTTCTGTAGCGTTAAGCGAACTGATGGTTTTTCACCACCCCTGTGACAGGACGCTAGTCTGTCGCCAGATACTTCCCCAGCAGAGCTGGTACCCACTTGTACACCTGGGTGGAGTGAGGAAAATAGGAGTAAAGTGTCTTTCCCAAGGACACAACACCTAGCCGAGCGGGGATCGAACCCGCGACCTCTGGATCACGAGTTGACCGCCTAAACCACTCGACCACGGTGCCTCCCTATACATATATATACATACATATATATATATATATGTGCACACACATGGGTGCGCACACACACACATACACACAAACACACACACACACACAATGCACACACACACACACACACCACGCACGCACACACACACGCACACACACATACGCACACACACACACACACACACACACACACAACACACCTCATAATTATGCATCTCGCATTGATCACACATTAACAAACATTCCAAGGGTGCTGGCAAGCTATCGTTGGTAAATTATGCAAATAGAATCCGTTGTTTACTTATTTTATTTTATCTTTCTTTTCTTATATTTCGAGGATAATGGAATAAGCACTCATGTGCTTTTTTACATCCAGTCCCCGTGTGTATACAGTTTTGTAAATTTGTCATCTGTCGTGAAGGATGGAGGGAGGGGAAATCCCCATGACACAAAGATTGGAAAAATCAACAGCAAAAAGGGGATGAAATTGTGGCATCAGCTGTAGCGACTTTTATGCCCCCCGCCCCCCTCCCCCTCCACCTCCTCCTCCTTGCCCCCTTTGGGTGTTCTTTTCTGGCATTTCAGGATGATCATATCAGAAGAAAGATAACCGGAGATTTGTCTAACACGACACTACACGACACTACACGACTCGACACGACACGACACGACTCGACACGACACTACACTACACTACCCTGTCCTGTCCTGACCTTCCATTCCCTTCCCTGTCCTGTCCTCCCCTGACCTACAATATACTACAATGCACTACAGTACATTCCCTACACTACCCTCCCCTGCCCTGCCCAGCCCTGCCCTTCCCTCCCCTGCATTACATACGCTACACTACACTACACTCTGAACTACGCTACACTGCACTGCACCGCACTGCACTGCACTTTACTACACTACACTACACTACACTTTACTACACTACACTACACTACACTCCACTACACTTCACTTTACTACACTACACTACACTACACTTTACTACACTACACTACACTTTACTACACTACACTACACTACACTTTACTACACTACACTACACTTTACTACACTACACTACACTTCCAGAACGGAAACGCATCAACACTGGTAGGAAATAATTATGGAATTAATGTTTACAGTATGGGTCATGAGGGAATCGACCCCACAACCTTTTAGCCTTCCGCCAACCAACCAACCTATCCTGACGACCTGCTTTGCCAGGAGACAGCAACTCGTGGGTGATGCAGAGAAATCTGCTGTGACAATTGTGCAATGCAAAATTATGCAATTTTGTACAAAAATAGTCTTACGTAACGCCAGCCAGTCGTCTGGCCCCCAGTACGAAGGGAGACGATAACAATTTACGGGAGATTTTGTACCTTGACAGAGTTGTTGTTCTTTGACTGCCGGAACGGCGGAGAAAACTACATTATAATAAACACAGAAAATAATGCTTATGAATGATAGAAATTATATAACAATAAATCTTCTCAATCTAATGAAAGGAACCTGCAGACAATAACAAAGCTGCTGTAAGAAAAGCTTAAAAGTTTGTTTTTTTTTAAAGTGATGTTTTATTATTTAAAAACAATGAAATCTCACGATTCCCTCAAAATACTGGTCTATCAAATGAGGAAAAAAATCATAATAAAATGATGACACCTTCATTAAAAAGAAAACTGATGAGCACTTGAAAGCAATTTACAAAAAATATCACTGATAGCAAACAAAACCAGGCCTATGATGAAGAAACTGACAGATTTTTAGGAGAATTTACTGAAACAGATGAAGCAACAACAATATTCAAATTAATGTATATTTCTCAATGGTAGAGCTTCACGCGGTGGCATACAGCTAAGGAATGATAAAACATCTGGCATAGATGGAATTGTCAATGAAACGTCAATATGATAAACTTTTGAACGATTAAACGATATCTCATGCATACTGTTCAATAAAACTTTAGAAACAATGATTGTTCCAGATGAAAAGCTTACCCGAGTTTTCATAGAAACTAAGGAGACAAAAGTGACCTAAACACTTAATGACGAATCACTTTTCTTGTCATGTAGTGCTAGATTCTTAACGACTATACTTAATGAAAGGTTAACAACTTTCTCCGAGACTTTCAATATTCTCCCAGAAATCCAAGAGGGGTTTAGACCTCATCATTCCACCACAGATCGTAATTTTATTTGTGTTAAAATGTTTGAATGACCTTCTAAGAAGCAGAACAAACACCCTGTATCTTTGTGAACTAGGAAAAGGCTTTTGACAAAGCATGGAATAATGGTTTTGTGGTTAAAACTTTTCAGATCTGGTATCGATGGTAAGGTTTTCAATGTAACTAGAAACATATACAAAGGAATTGCTTCTTGTGTTTCTTCAAATGGTGTAAGGTCAAAGACATTAAAAATGTAATGTCCACCAAGTCCGTCACCGTCACTGATCCCTCAGATTCCGAATCCTTTGGGGCGCCTTCGAAGCTTTGTCAACCACCTTCTCCAGTCCTCTCAGCCGCCCTCAGGGTGTCTCTCAGCTCCATGTCTGTCCACTCTCAAATGTTGTCCTCCCATCTCTTCCTTTGTCTGCCTCTTCTCCCCCCCCCCCCCCCCCAACCCCCTCACTGTGCCTTGTATGATTGTTTTAGCAAGACCAGAGGAGCGTGTGACATGACCAAACCCCGCAAGGTGAAAAACTTTTTTGCTCTTATGTAAATGACTTGATTCCCACCTGATCCAAAAAGGCTGCACTACATTTTATATGAACACCAAATAATTATACCTTGAACAGTATTTAGACAGCCTAACATTGTGTTACAGCCTGTTGATGATAAAAATCAGAACCAGCAATCCTAAACTGCCAACAGAGAAAAGGACATAATGTAAATTTACCACAGGATGCAATACTCTGTATTCTGTGTGATATGAATCTTTTAGGGGAAGAATATCACTTTGTTATGGAATTCCCAGCACTGCAGAATTTGTGCAACCAATATATGCACATACATTACACAAACCGCCAAAGTTTGTGCAAAATATGCATCACTGATGAAAATGGGCAACAGAAAAAAATATTGAGCTTGCAAAATTTATCAAACAAAGAATTACAAATGTTTCCCGAAATGTTCTCTCTTTTTTGCAAAAAAAAATGTAGCCTATGTATCTTGTTTTTGTTCTACACAGTTACAGGTATATTTTTTCTTCATTTTCTTGTCATAAGCTGTCTCTATCTATTTGCTACTGAAGTATGATTTCTCCCCCTTCCAGTCTGCCTTGCAGTACTTCACAACACACACACACACACACACACACACACACACACACACACACACACACACACACACACACACACACACACACCTGTATACTTTATCTAAAAGTACAGGAGTATTTTGGCAGCCACCCAGGCTGCCTCAGTCCTGACAGGGTATAACCATTTAATTCAAATCTATTATTATTATTGTTCTTTGTGTGCGTGCTTATAAGTTTGCTCTTCCTCTTTGTACACACACACCACACACACACACACACACACACACACACAATATATATATATATATATATATATATATAATATATATATTATATATATATATATATATATATATATATATATATATATATATATCTCTCTCTCTCTCTCTCTCTCTTTTTGGTTTCTCTGTAACTCAAAAGAGATTATGGGAATAAATAGTTGTGAATTGGTAAAGACCTCATTGTGTATGTGTGTGTGAGTGTGTGTGCATGCGTGCATGCGTGCGCACGCGCGCGCATGCGTGTGTGCGTGTGTGAGTGCGTTCGTGCGTGCGTACGTGTGCGTGCGTGCGTGTGTGTGTGTGTGTTTGAAAGCTCTGGTAGTATTCACGCTAGCCTTTTTTTTTGTACCCACAAGTTGCAATACTACGATTATGCATGCGTGTCATTCTCTGACTACAGGCCACATGTGGCCTTCTTTTTCCGACAGATGTGGAGCGGAATCTGTGCAAGGATAAGCAAGAGACTGGCGCCAGCACCCAGTATAATAGATAAACTACCCCGAGTTATACCCTCCCCCCCCCCCCCCCCCCCACCTCCAAGACAAAACTTCTCAATCAACGCCTTTCCAACCTGCACCCCCACCCACCTCTGTCTGTCTGTCTGTCTGTCTGTCTGTCCCTGTCTCTCTCTCTCTCACACATACACACACAGAGTACATACACACACAGAGTACACACACACACACACACACACACACACACACACACAGGAGAAGATATGGGAATACTTCCTCAAAGAAGGAAAAGCCCCCCTTTCAATTTATTTTTTTTTAATTTAATTTTTTTGTGTTTAAAAAAATATTCTTTTATATCGAGGATAATGGAATAAGCACTTATGTGCTTTTTTTACATCCAGTCCCCGTATGTATGCAGTTTTGTCAATTCTGTCATCTGTTCCCACCGGCACACAATGGCCTACTCTTACGAAAAGCGGAACAGGATTTAACGTGTGCGCGAGATGTTCATATCCCCATCATTTCAGCTAGGGAATGTCCAACAACAAAACTACAACAACAACAACAACGATGATGATGATGATGATGATGATGATGATGATGATGATGATGATGATGATAACAAACAACAACAATAATATGATGATGATGATAATTATAACAAACAACAACAATAATAATGATGATG
>CM054134.1:84648392-84653392 GCA_028751875.1 Rapana venosa | reverse complement strand
TGTCATCATACCGTCACTATTGTTATCATCATCGTCGTCATTCGACGTCATCATCACCATCATCGCCATCATCATAAAACAGGTGGGTTTATTTTAAGAATACCTACATCTTTGCTTGTTTCCATCTTCTTTAACATTAAAGATTTCCATTTTTAAAACATCAAATGACCATCATTTTCTTCATCAAAATTAGGTTTGCCTTGTCCAAAGCTTAAACAGAAGGCATCATTGTCATCATCATCAATATTTTATCAAGAATCAACAATCGACATTATTATCAGATAGAAATTCTGTCAGGTGCGAATCCACTAAAATAGACAACGGTAAAATACACATCATAATTCTATAACGCGTGTACTCATGTGCTTTTTTTTTTAAACAACCACTCCCCGTATTTATGCAGTTTTGTACATTTTATCATCCGTTCCCATTGGCATACAATGGGCTACTCTTCCGAAAAGCGGAATAGGTTTCATCGAGTACCTTCTTCGTCTATTATCACAGCTATACAAATTATAAAAAAAAGACGTGAACTATAGACAATAATTATAACTACGACCGCACAGTCAATACAGTCACATCCTGGACAAAGAAAGAACGATGACACTATGACACATATCCCCATCATGGCCTCCATCACTAAACACCACCACCGCTCCCTACACCCGCCTACCCAGGCTGTGGGCGTCCTTGGAGGTGTAGTAGACACAGAAGTCGAGGGCCAGCCCAGTGACCACCACGGCCTCAACGCCCCGGGCCTGAGCAGCTCGTGCAGAACGGTCTGGTGAAAGCCGCCGTTGTCGTAGAAGGCCGAGTACGAATCCATCTGCATCACGAGCGTCACAGACAGAGGTAAAGGTGTCCCATAACCTAGGGGAGCGAGGCATCAGAGACCTCAACTTCTCCAGGGGCCAGCATATTGAGGGCAGTGGCGCCTGTCTCCTCCTCCCTCGCTGCTTTACCTTCCCTGACCCTAAAAGAGGGCAGGTACCCAGTTACAGCTGGGTGAACTGGGGGACTGTCCTGAGGCCAAGGCGCGCAAACGGTCACCCATCCAAGTGGTAACCACGCTCGACGCTGCTTAACTTTAGCTGGGGGAAGTGAGAGCTCTGACCACTGAGCTATCCCGTCCCCTACAGATGAGGCTAAGGGAAATCTCTCTATAAAACTACATCTGACGGACGCTATATCCGAGTGGTTAAAACCGTTCGACTTCAACCCCATGGGTCTATGAAGACTGTCGTGGGTTCGAATCCCGGCGGCGTCTGGTGAATTAAGGGTGGGGGGAGGGGTTTACCGCCTCCTAGGTTAAGATTATGCGCAGACCTGCCAGTGCCTTAATTCCCTTCGTTGTATATACACTTGCAGAATATCAAACACGCACGGTAAAGACCCCGTCATCATGTCATCGTTCGGTGGGTTACGGAAACACGAAGATACCCAGCATGTATCTCCGAAGTCAGAATGCGGCTACCTCGTAGTAGGCAAAAACGGTCGCATACGCAAAATCTCACCATTGGTGAACCACGTAGCACTAGTCGAGGAACGAAAAAAGACGTCCTGTATCCTGCTGAGTGTTTCGTCCTTCTGTTAGTTTGGCGTCTGTCGTTCTCTATCTCCTCTCCTTGTCTCACTCGTCTCTCTCGTCACGTCGATCCTCTCGTCTCTTCTTCTCTTCTGTCTCTCACGTGCTACCACTGATCTGAACTGATATGCCGCTAGCCTCTGCTACTCTACTACACTCTACTCTACTACTCACCACTACTCTACTACTTACTACTACTCAGTACTAAAACTGCTACTGTCTCCTGTTTTCTGACTCTAATGCTGCCTGCTGCTGCACTCTACTACTACTACTCTACTCCTACCTCTCCTACTCATCTTGCTCTGCTCTGCTGCTCTCACTACACTACTGCGCTGCTGCTGCGCTGCTGCTGTATACTACTACTAAACAACACTACACTACTACTACTACTACTACTGCTGCTACTGCGCTGCTGCTACTACTGCCACTGCTGCTGCTGCTGCTGCTACTGACTACTCTCTCTATACTACTACAACTACTACTACACTGCTACTCTACTACCACTGCTGCTCTGCTATGCTGCTGCTACTACTGCGTGTATTACAACTACACTACTACTACACTGCTGCTGCTCGCTACTCTGCTGCTACCTACTGCTGCTGATTACTACAACAACTAACTACTACTCCACTGCTGCGCCTACTACTACTCACTCTACTGCTGCTACTGCTGCTGCTACTACTACACTAACTACTGCTTACTACTAACTACTGCTACTCTGCTACTACTTACTGCTACTACTACTACTACTACTACTACTACTACTACTGCTGCTGCTACTGCTGCTGCTGCTGCTACTACTACTACTACTGTTGCTGCTGCTGCTGCTGCTCCTCCTACTACTACTACTACTACCACCACCACTGCTGTTGCTTCTGCTGCTGCTTGCTACTACTACCACCACCACTCCTGCCACCACCACCACCACTGGTATTTCTATTACCACTCTAGCATTCTTGCTGCTGTTGGTAGAACTTGTCAGAAGAAGGCTACTGTTTTTGCTACAACTGTTGTTGTGTTGTGTTGTGTTGTGACGGTCCTTGTTGTCGTCATTGTTGTTGTTCATGCACCTATTCCTGTTGATAGTTTTCCTGCCGATGTTATTGTTGGATTTTTTTTTATTACGCGAGCTGTTTACCTTCTAATGTGTAGATCATGCAGATCTTTATTTTAATCTATAAACACTACGAGTTAAATGCATTGCCATCGTGAAAGTAAACGGGTTGGGGTTTTTTTAAAGGGGGGGGGGGGTAAAATTTTATGTGCATGGGTCTCAGTTCAATGTCTTTTCTATTGGTTAGTTCTAAGGGGATGTTACTCGATGGAGTCATCCATACCAGGGCTGATTCTTTTCTTTTTTTTAAACAACAGACATACAGAAAGACAGAAAGGAAGGACATAGAGACAGACACATAAACAGACAAAGATAAAAGCACCCCCAAAAAGCAGAGAAAGGGGCTCACATGTTTTTCTTTAATTATTATTTTAAAAGAACATCCCCAATGTCGGATGCGATTACCTTTATGGTGGGTAAAAACTGTCGCATATCTTTTTTTTTTAATCTCACTTTAGGTAAATCTTGCAGCTCGAGTCGAATAACGGAAAACTAGAATTTAAAAAGGTAAAAATCAACACTCTTAAACGAACACTCTTAAACGTGAACATGTTAAAATGACTAATATAAAAGAGCACTTTCATGTCATGAGATTCGTCGAGATAAATGACGTAATATGAAGATTTGAGTGTTGTGAAACATGGCATTTTAAAGGGACGTTACTCAAACTGTCTTTTCAAGGGAGAGCAAAGGCACAGAAAATGAACTGCAAAAACCTCACAAAAGCAAACTTCAATGAAAACGTTGGCTGTGGTGAAGTGGCCTTATCCAAATATTGGCTGTTCAGGCTCTTGAATGATGTTAAAGGGGGAGTGGGAGAATTGGGAGGGAACAGTGCAGAAGTGGGTAAGGAAAAGGGAACGAGTTGGTGAGAGATTTAGTTCAAGTGTGTTGTGGAGTGCCTGTCTGCGTGTGGGTGTGTAGGTTCATATAATTATGCCAGCGTTTTTCCGGGGAAAGGGGGGTGCTTTTTTAGGGGTGGGGGGGGGGTTGTTGGGGGCTGGATGGGGGTGCTGTTGGGTTTTATTTTGTGAGAGGGTTTTGGGTTGTTGTTTTTTTTTTTTTGGGGGGGGGGGGGTGGGAGGGAGGGGAGTTGCTTACAGGGTTTTGCTTTTGTTTATTTTGGTTGGGTTGGTTTGGTTTGTTTGCTGGTTTTGTTATTATTGCTTCTGTTGCTGTGTAGTTGCTAGTATTGCTGTTGTTGGCATTCTCGTGGCAGAAACATTACCACCACATCCACTAATCAAACCCGCCCCTAAGACTACCACTAACACCAACAAAAAGACCAGTTACAGTTCAAAAATATCTTTTGTAATATCTTGCATCCTCACAGTTTACAGTTTAAAAGTACCCTTTTCAAAATTTTGTTCACCCTCACAAGTTACAGTTCAAAAGTACCTTTTTTTAAATATCTGGCACCCTCAAAGCTTCTTTGAGTTCAAAAGTACCTTTTTCAATATCTTGTACCCCCACAGCTTAGAGTTCAAAAGTACCTTTTTTAATATCTTGTACCCTCACAGCTTCTTTGAGTTCAAAAGCACCTTTTTTTAATATCTTGTACCCCCACAGCTTATAGTTCAAAAGTACCTTTTTTAATATCTTGTACCCTCACAGCTTCTTTGAGTTCAAAAGCACCTTTTTAATATCTTGTACCCTCACAGCTTAGAGTTCAAAAGTACCTTTTTTAATACTGTTCACCCTCACAAGTTACAGTTCGAAAGTACCTTTTTTTAATATTGTTCATCCTCACAGCTTACAGTTCAAAAGTACTTTTTAAAAATTCTTTTCACCCTCACAAGTTACAGTTCAAAAGTACCTTTTTTAAAAATATCTTTCACCCTCACAGCATAGAGTTCAAAAGTACTTTTAAAAAATACTTTTTACCTTCACATGTTACAGTTTAAAAGTACCTTTTCTTAATATTATTCACCCTCACATGTTACAGTTTAAAAGTATCTTTTCTTAATATTGTTCACCCTCACATGTTAAAGTTTAAAAGTATCTTTTCTTAACATTGTTCACCCTCACATGTTACAGTTTAAAAGTACCTTTTCTTAATATTAATCATCCTCACATGTTACATTTTAAAAGTATCTTTTCTTAATATTGTTCACCCTCACATGTTACAGTTTAAAAGTATCTTTTCTTAACATTGTTCACCCTCACATGTTACAGTTTAAAAGTACCTTTTTTAAATATCTGGCACCCTCACATGTTACAGTTTAAAAGTACCTTTTCTTAATATTGTTCACTCTCACATGTTACAGTTTAAAAGTACCTTTTCTTAATATTGTTCACCCT
>CM054134.1:84608392-84643392 GCA_028751875.1 Rapana venosa | reverse complement strand
TCTGTGCATCTTTTCTTCACGAGGTCTGAGGTCTGAGCGCTTTGATTTGTTGCTATACAAGATTCAGCGCTATATAAATTCCATACATTATTATCATTATTATTGAACTTGAAAACTACCCCTCAAAGAATTTCCCGTTCAAGTTTAGCCATGTTTTAAAAAAAATAATAATGATAAAAAGAAAAGAAGAAAAAAAAAAGAAATTGGGAAAAATGTGCAAAAAATAGAGAGAAAAAAAGTGAATAAAAAAGGTCAGTCAGATGAATTCAGGTTAAATTGTTGACAATGCACTTGAGGACCCTGACATTGTCATCGCCTCCTTTCAACTTCCTGGGGATAGGGAGCCAGCGAGGCAATGGCCTGAATCCTTCTTTCTCTCTCTTTTTCTTTCTTTTCGCAGTATCTCTCCAGAATTTTGAAATTGTTGGAGCCTTCTTCATATATAAGATGCATGCTGGGTAGGTTCGTGTTTCCGCAACCCATCCAACGCTGATATGAATTGCGGGATCTTTGACTTGCATATAATCATGAATGTCTGCATGCGCGCGCACACGCACACACACACACACACACACACACACACACACACACACACACACACACACACACACAACACACACACACACACACACACACACACATACAAACACACACACACACATTAAAGGTTTGACTTTACTTGACTACACACACACACTCAACACACACACATGATATTAAGTACGGGCAGTCCGCATTATAAAATGGCCTTGGAGATCGCAAAAATCCCCCTACCCCCCCCCCCCCCCCCCCTGTGTATACGTGTGTGTGTGCGCACGCGCTTGAGTGCGTTGTGTGTGTGTCTGTGGGTGTGCGTGCGCGTGTGTGTGTGTGCGCCGTGTGTGTGCGTGAGCGTGTGTATGTGTGCGCGCGCGTGCATGCTACGTGTGTGTGCATAACGATATTAACTGAGTAACATAAACAAAAATATCAAAGCTAACATTGGAAACAGAATTACATTAAAAGTTAAGAAAAAAGTGATCTTCTAAGCAGTCATGATATAAACCTGAAAACGGGACTATGTACAAGGGAGTGAGCAACTTCAAGCAAAAGAATCTGGTCAGACATCAGGTTCTGGAAAGTTTCTTCAGAATAATTCAGGTCTCTGAAACGTTTAGGAAGAAACTGGAGCACTTGAGGACAACTGCATAAAATATGGCTCAAAGTAAACTTTGGGCCAAAAGTACACCTTATATATTTTTTACAATATTTTGTTTTGAATTCGGCAAGTTATATTAGAAACTATCCTCGAATAGAAGGTAGAATGCTTTGACGTCAGCTGACTTGTAAGCTCTCTAAGAGATCCACTCTTTTCCCAGTTCTATACAGAACGGAGGTCGCCGTCTTTCAGCAGTCGTGCCCATGATGTTGACTGTAACAAAGGACAAACCCCCTTTACTGAGGGAGGACTACTGACTAGTTGGGAGTTGTGCATAGTCTGAGCTCCCTGCTTGGCCGATTTATCGTCTAACTCATTTCCCCACAGGCCACAGCGGGAAGGTACCCAACACAATGTACATCTGTGCCTTTGATTCTCAAATAATGAATTAAATGGCTGACTTCAATGATCATGTCAGGACACGTATCCAAATTTAAAAAACTCTAGAACATGCAATATTGATTTTGGGTCAACGAAAAGTACAACTTTGAAAAGGAGTTTTGGAAGGTTTACCAAAAAGTCTAGAGCTTTTAAAATGGCAACAAGTCCAGCAGTAAATACTGACAGTTGTTTACCCCCAAAATATGACTTTCTCACTTTATGAGCTGGAATTACAAAGGCAGCTCCTACAGATTTATTGTCTATCACTGATCCGTCTGTAAAGACTTGAAGGGAGTCTTTGTATTGATCATAAATGTGTGCTCTAACCGAAGTTGTTAAAATATTGATATTTTCACCTTTTTAAATATTAATATGGTTGATGTCAAAAGCTGCTCTTAAGTAACTCCCAACATGGGGTGGGTGAGTATGGTGGTTTTATAGCTACATCTGCCGGACTGATTTTGGACTCTTTAAATAATGCAGAGGCATAAGTAGCAATAGCTTTTTTTTTTTATAAAGATGAAATAGAGTTGGCTCTTTTAGGGAAATCAAACTCAGACCGTTCTGCTTTTTCTCTTTGAACAAAGTTTTCCATTGAGTGAGAGAGAGAGAGAGAGATGAGAGAGAGAGAAGAGAGAGAGACGGAGAGAGAGAGAGAGAGAGAAAGTGTGTGTGTGTGTGTGTGTGTGTGTGTGTGTGTGTGTGTGTGTGTGTGTGTGTGTTGTGTGTGTGTGTGTGTGTGTGTGTGTTGGTGTGTGTGAGAGAGGAGAGAGGGAAAGAGAGGGAGAATGTGTGTGTGTGTGTTTGGCGGGAGGGGAGGGAGGGGGTGTTGTTGTTTGTTAGTGTTTGTTGTTTGCTTCTTACTTCCTTCAGTGTCCTATGTCTCGGGTGCTACGTTTGCCCCACATTAGCTTCATTACCTCCTTACTTGTACATATTGCAAAGGCCGACTAATTTAGGCCTTGCTCCCTCATTTTGTCATTAGAGATTAGTCAGCCTATGCCATTGATATAATTAGTTAGGCAAGTAATTAAGTTATTTGAAAGAATGTACCACAGACCGATATTCTCTTCTTCGCCATCTCTCTCTCTCTCTCTCTCTCTCTCTCTCTCTCTCTCTCTCTCTCTCTCTCTCTCTCTCTTCTATCTATCTATCTATCTATCTATCTATCTATGTATCTATCTCCTTTCTCAAAATAATCATAATGGATGTATCTGTTTGGCATTAATGTTCAGGTCAGATGGGGATTATGTGTTTGTTGAATACACATTTATCTCTTTTCTTTAAGATCATAGGTTGAACTCTTGTTGTCTTTGTTGTAGTTGGGGTTTTTTGTTTTGGTTTTTTGTGTGTATTTTGTTGAGAGTCCCTAATCGGGGCAAGGGCCGGTTGAGAACAAGTATATGAATACTTACTCTGTAACCTTTGGAAAATAAAGATCTCTCTGTCTCTGTCTCTGTCTCTTTCTCTCTCTCTCTCTGTCTCTCTCTCTCTCTCTCTCTCTCTCTCTCTCTCTCTCTCTCTCTCTCTCTCTCTTCTTTCTCTGGTTCTGTCAATGACAAGGTAATTAAACACCATGAAACACTTCTCCTCCCTTCGTTTCTTGCTTCTTTCAAGAAGGGGGTTAGTTTTCTTGTAAATTTCGTGCAGACGAATAAAGAAGCCTTCGCCACTAAGCACACCATTGCCTTATTTTTGTCGATATGAAAACAGCATCGTGCACCATCTGATCGGTGAGTCGGGTCTTTCACTGGACGATGGACTGTCCTCAAACCCCACACCCTGTGTCTTGTCCAGTTTGTCAGTCAGTATGCCTCTCACGATGTCCTCACAGTCTTCATTTGTCTTATAAGGCGTTGCATACATCACAACACAACACAGAATAATACATCATAGGACAATACAGCAGAACACAGAACTATACACCATGGCACAATACAGCAGAACACAGAACAATATAGCACAGCACAAAACAGCACAAAACAACTATACATCACAACACAAAGCAATACATCACAGCACATTACTACACAACACAAAACAATTCATCACAGCACATTACTACACAACACAAAACATCACAGCACATTACTACACAACACAAAACATCACAGCACATTACTACACAACACAAAACAAACATCGCAACACAATACTGAACAACACAAAACATTACATCACAACACAATACTGAACAACACAAAACAGTACATCACAGCACTATACTGAACAACACAGAACAATACATCACAACCAATACTGAACAAACAAAACTATACATCACAGCACATTTCTACACAACACAGAACAATACATCACAGCACATGCACAATACTACACAACACAAAACAATACATCGTAACACAATACTGAACACACAAAACATTACATCACAGCACAATACTGAACAACACAAAGCAATACATCGCAACACAATACTGAACAATACAAAACTATACATCACAGCACATTACTACACAACACAGAACAATACATCGCAACACAATACTGAACAACACAAAACAATACATTGCAACACAATACTGAACAATACAAAACACTACAGCACATTACTACGCAACACAAAACAATACATCGCAACACAATACTGAACAATACAAAACTATATATCACAGCACATTACTACACAACACAGAACAATACATCACAACACAATACTGAACAACACAAAACAATACATCACAGCACAATACTGAACAACACAGAACAATATAGCACAGCACATTACAGCACAACACAGAACAATACATCGCAACACAATACAGCACAACACAGAACAATACATCGCAGCACAACACAGAACAATACATCGCAGCATAATACTGAACAACACGAAACAGCACAGCGCAGTTCAATACATCACATCACAGCACAACACAACAGAACTACAAAATACATCACATCACATCACAGCACAGCACAGCACAGTATAGCAGGGCACAGCATAGCACAGCACAGCACAAGACAACATAGCAATGGGATAGCCTAGTGGTTAGAACATTGCGCTCGCAATCTGACGACCCGGTTCGAATCCCGTTCAAGGGGATTTTTCCCCTGAAGTTAACAACATCAGTGCAGACTCTACTCTCCCTGAAAGTCTTTCGGATTAGACTATAAACCGAGGCTACGTGTGCTAACGCACGCAGAACATCTTGCGCACACGTTAAATCCTGCTCCGCGTTTCGGAAAAGTAGGCCACTTGTGCCGGTGGGAACAGATAACAAAATTTAGAAAACCGCACACACACACGGGGACTGGATGTAAAAACGCACCTGAGTGGTTATTCCATTATCCTCGAAATAGAAGAAGAAGAAGAAGAAGAAGAAGAAGAAGAACAACAAAACAAAACAACAACAACAACAAACAACAAGACAGCATAGCGCAACACAACATAGCAAAGACAGCTGACAGCATCACAGCGGAGGAAGACGGGGATAGCCTAGTGGTTACAACATACACACAGGGACTGAATGTTTAAAAAAAATTAGCACACGAGAGCTTATTCCATTACCTTCGATGTAAAAATAATAATAATGTATGGAATTTATATAGCGCTGAATCTTTCAAAGGAACAAGTCAAAGCGCTTATGTAAAATAATAAATAAATAGATAGATGAATAAATAAATTTTAAAAATTAGATAAAATAAATAAAAAGTAAATAAAATAAATAAATAAATAGAAACAGCCACTGACCTGGTCCCCGTTAGTCACAGCCAAACTGCCGCCAGGTAGAAAGCAGTCCTGGACGTCAATAATGAGCAAGGCCACCTTAGGCCCTCTCCTGCCTGTCGGCTCTGATGATGATGATGCTGCAGCTGCTGCTGCTGCCCACTGGTCATTGTGGGTCAGCAGCACCGATGTGCTGTAAAAATAGACGTACGTACAGGCGCAAGCTCGCAAGCAGAAGCAAGCGCGCGTGCGTGCGTGCGCGCGCGCACACACACACACACATAGATAGATAGATAGATAGATAGATGATAGATAGATAGATAGATAGATAGATAGATAGATAGATAGATAGATAGATAGATAGATAGATAGAATTCTTTTATTTCGAGGATAATGGAATAAGCACTGACGTGCTTTTATAATCACCCAGTCCAGTCCCCGTGTGTATGCAGTTTTGTCAATGTTGTCATCCATTCCCACCGGCACACAATGGCCTACTCTTCCAAAAAGCGGAACGGGTTTAACGTGTGCGCAAGATGTTCCTCGTGCGTTCGTACTCGGACCTAGATTTATTGTCTCATCCGAAGGACTTTTGGGGAAGGTGGAGTCGGCACTGAAGTTAACTCCAGAGGAAAAATCCTCTTGAACGTAATTCGAACCCGGGTCAGAGAGACAGAGACAGACAGAGAGACAGAGGCACAGAGAGATTCGGTGATGAAAATGCATATATATATATATATATATATTATTATATATATAAATATATAATATATATATATGTTAGTGTGTGGTGTGTGTGTGTGTGGGTGTTGTGTTGGAGGAAGGCGAACGCCGAAATATTGGGGAACATCTATATATGTTGGTTGCTCTACTTTACTTTTGCGTTGTATATATTTCTATATTGTTTTTCTTTCGTTCCTCTAATCTTCACCAATAACGCAAATTTGTGCGTGTGCAACCATTTTTGCCCTTCACAAAATAATAACATTCCCCATTTCGACTTCGGAGATTTTTCGTTCTATAAAATTGAAGCAAGCTGATGGCTTTTCTGCGATGCAAAGACAACAACCCAAATGGGTCAGTCATCGATAGGGAAGTCGTGTTGACATAGCACACGTAGACCTGTGTGTGGACTGAGTGCTGTTTGTCTCCGTGGGCAGGCAAACCTGATCGCACTGTTCAAACATTGCCGTGAAAAAATGGGCCTGCAAATGGGGTTAGTATCTTTGTACCACCGCTCCCTAGCTTACCTCGATAGAGACTAGTAGTGCCTGTAGTTCAACCCCCGTTGTGGGTTTTGCTATTGCGCAAGTACAGTATGGGTTGTATGTATGTTGTATGAAAATCTATGCGCCTTACAAAAAGCTATGACATGACTGTGTGGGGTGGGGGTTTCTACACTTTGGGAGAAAAGCATGTCTTAATATAAGTGTTAATTCCTCTTGAGATTGTTGTTGGATTTGGTTGTTTGGTTTGGTTGGGGAGGGGGGGGGGGGTTGTTTGCCCGTTTTGTTGGGTTGTTTTTTGTTGTTGTCGTTTTTTGGGGGAGGAGGGAGTATATTGGGTGTTGGGTTGTTGTTTTTGTTTTCTTTCTTAGTTTTTGTCGTTTTGTTTTGTATCTTTTGTTTCTTTTCTTTTTAACAAGAGAGCTTTCTTATTTCGCTATTTATTAGTCATTTATTATTATTTCTCTTTTTTGTTGTTGGTGTTGTGCCTACTGGTGTTGTTTTTTTGTAAAGAATTCAACAATGTAGCTGTAATTTACAAAGAAATGTAATTTGAAAGACCATGAACAAAATTCTTCCTCAGTACCTCACAGACGTGTATTATCAATTGACAGCCAGTTATCGAAAACAACAATTGCATCCACACCTTCTGTTCATGTGTACAACCAAGCGCAGCGTGGCACTTGGCAAGTTCAATGATAATAATGTGTGGGACAGCGCATTCCCAAAACAGTGGCGGGGTATCCTTTGTAAAAAAGAATCGGATTTTATTTTTCGTTCCCTGGCTAGAGCTTTGAAGTTCTTTCACCAATGGTGAAATTTTGCTGTGAGCGACCTTACCCCCCTCCCCCCCCCCCCCCCCCCCCCCACCCCCCCATCACCATCATGAAGGTAGCTGCATTCCGACTTCAGGGAATATCTTATTTTAATACAAGTTTAAAGACCGCTAGGAATTTTTTTAAAAATATTCATCGCGCTTTTTACAGGTGAGACATCAAACAGCACACCTGACGCAGTGATGTTGTTGGTTCATTAGGGGAGATCTGAACTGGTTGACTGAGCTCGCCCAGTTCTCCAGCCCTTACACAGGGGACAGTGGAGTGGGACTGGACATATTTATCAGACATTTCAAACAGAACAATGTGAAATAGCAGAGACAGTCATCGTGCTGTGGTAACAAAAGGCTAAAAGGTAAAGGCGTCCCATAACCTATGTGGTCGTAGGCGAGCGAGGTGTCGGAGACCTCAGCTTCTCCAGAGGCCAGTATTTGAGAGCGGCGTCCATCTTCTCTCCATTGCTGCTTTACCTTTCCTGACCCTAAAGAGGCAGTTACCCATTTACAGCTGGGTGAACTGGGGGACTGTACTGAAGTCAAGCTGCGCAAACGGTCGACAAGTCCTACATAGGGAGTGTTCTAAGTTTTGCTTTTATCTGTTGGTACAACAACCTTAGTGTTAAAAACAAGAATAGTCTTCAGATATGACTTACCATGCTTTCCAGAGAAGATGGCTCCCATATATGGGCTTAATTGAAGCATAAAAAGAACCCTAGAGGGAAGTGAAAAGCAAATAAAAGAGGATAAAACAGACACGCAGTCTCCACAGACAAACAAACAAAAAATTGTAAACAAGGAATAACTGTACGAACTACTTAATACAGGTTTTGATATCACTTGCTATAAGTGGCTTGCGGAAAATGTCCTTAATCTGTACACATCCAAGGCATATATATCTAATCTGGATTTTTGCTGTTTGTTCTTTTTTCCATGCTGCACATCCAAGAGTCTCTTGCTCTGATTGAGTCTGCATCAGTGCAGACATGTATGTTTATCAATGTATGTATGTATGTATGTATGTATGTATGTATGTAAGTATGTATGTATGTATGTATGTATGTGTGTATGATTGTATGTATCTATGCATGTACGTATGTACGTAAGTATGTACGTAATATAAAAATTTTGGATGTAAAGATTATTATTGTTATTAGAATGATATCTTTGTATGTTTGGTAGATCTGTTTGTTTCTGTATTTCCCTCAGTGACCATGTTTCTATACACAATTATGTATGATTCAGAAAGGGAATGTTGGTAATGAGGATACTGGTCTCGTCTTTGCCCTAGGTCATGATTTTTTCGGAATACAGGTTTTTTGTTTTGTTGTGTTTTTTTTTATAATTTTAGTTAATTTTTTGTTTTGCTTTGCTGGTTGTTTTTTGTTGCTCTTGACGGTTCGTGTTTTTGTGTGCGAGGTTTTTTTTTTCGTTTTCTTCTGGTTTTGGGTATTTTGTAATATATTTGAAAAAAGAAAAAAACATTTTTAAAAATACTGTAAAAAAAGAGATAAAAACATAGATCAGAAGAGACGCAAGTTAGAAAATGAATGCTCAAATATAACGATTGAATGCTCAGAGAAAGAGCATTATCAAAACAAAACAAAAAACAAAAAAAAGAATAGTCTTCAGAGATTTGTTAAAATCTGCTCAAAAATAATTGGAGAAGAGCAAAGAGATCTCAAGTCATACTGCGATCAGCAGCTTGTGCACAAAGCGACTGCCATCTTGGCTGATCCTTCCCATGCTATTTCTTCGGAATTTCAGTTGTTGCCTTCAGGACGCCGTTTTCGGTGCTCCAACAGTAAAACAAATAGAAAAGGAAATTCTTTTGTCCCAGTGGTCATTCGAATTCTAAATTCACAACAGCACTGACCAAACAGTTTTATATTCTCTGATATACCTCCCTGATTGTCAAGTGTGTGTGTGTGTGTGTGTGTGTGTGTGTGTTTGCGTGCGTGCGTGCGTGCGTGCGTGCGTGTGTGTGTGTGTGTGTTTGGTCATGAAGAGTACTTATACTCCTGTATCTTACTTTTGGCTTAAATGGCTTTAAAATTGTATGTGTATGAAGTTTGTCTTTACTAATCAATGGTCATTATGGTGTGTTTGCGCGCACGCGCGCGCGTGTGTGTGTGTGTTAACTATTCAATAGTCTTTATTAAATTGTATTCATATATTAGTGTGTGTGTATGGGTGTGTGCACGTGTCTCTGCGTGTGTGATTGCGCGCGTGCGTGCACGCGAAAACAATAAGTTTATATGTCTTTTCCAATCAATGGCTTTTACAACATTGTATTCCTACATTATTGTGTGTGGGCATGTGTGTATGTGTGTGTGCGTACGCCGTGCGTGTGTGTGTGCGCGCGCGTTCGCGTGTTTGTGTTTGTGATAATTTTGTTAAGCTATCTTGGAATGTTCATAACAATTTGAAATGCATTTTTCTTGTGTCTTTTCAGATAACTGTATGTATCAATGAGCCTGCCAGTATTGTAATTGCCCTTCATGGGATGATTAAAGTGTTTTTGACTTGACTTGACTTGACTTGAACGGTCACCCATCCAATCGGGAACCACGTTCGATGTTGCTTAGCCTAACATTGGCTGAGGGAAAGCGAGTGCTCTGACCACTGAGCTATCCCGTCCCCCGCCATGGAAACTGTATCATGGCAAAGCACTACTACCGATTCATGTCTTGAATAAATGAAGACTTGTGAGATCGGAGCTTCTACAACTGATTCATCCCAGGGAAAGCAAAACATGAAAGCGAAGTTAGAGGCAATAACTACAGTACTGTCTCGAACTCCTCACTTTCGATTGAACATCTTACAGTCCAAACACTACCAGCGTGTTCAGTAACTAATCAATACCCCTGAACTGTCGCCAAGCATCAAACCACTGGTTGCAATACCTGAAGACGAAGGACAGCAATACAGTCGATATCGCACCATCAGTGTTTGCATGGAAGATGTCTTTACAACTTGCCAGTTTTGTGCAACTTCAAAGAAATGTTTACAATCAAAGTAATGGGTAGTGTAAACTTGCAAGACGCAAGACCTGAAGTCACGAAAGTGCAAAAGAAACTCCAGCAAAAATTTTGAAGCAAAGCACCATGTAACCCCTCGTGAAGAGAAAGAGGAGTATATAAAGCAGTTGAACAGATAGAATGATTTTCTGCTTTGGGGGATTATACTGTCATATTCATTTTGTTTTCGTTTTAA
The DNA here is from genome assembly GCA_028751875.1 of Rapana venosa. Taxonomy (NCBI): domain Eukaryota; kingdom Metazoa; phylum Mollusca; class Gastropoda; order Neogastropoda; family Muricidae; genus Rapana; species Rapana venosa. The sequence continues at coordinate 84,632,848 of CM054134.1, read as the reverse complement.
TTTTCATACCACTTTAAGTCACAACGGATTTCTCTGCGTGAAATTCGGGCTGCTCTCCCCAAGGAGAGTGCGTTGCCACAAGAGCAGCACCACCCATTATTATTTTGTTTCCGTTTTCAACTGTATTTGTTTCCGTTTCCTTTGCATTAAACTAAATACTGCAGTGAGATGGAACCTAGCAACGTGTAATAATGGAACCCCTTGGATTCAGAACGTGTATCAAAAGATTGATTTTTGGTTATGGAAATTTTATTTGAGGAAACAGTGTCTGGGACTATAATCATGCATCCAGGAACCTACTAATGTCTCCCTACATTTTTTTCAAAACGTATGTATGCATGTTAAGTAAGTGTGGGGATGTTGAGTGTGCAGCCCAGACACCACAAAACAGCAGGCTAACAACTAATCCACAAACACCTCATGCAACATGCACGGCATGGATTATTTTTAATCTTACACACACACACACACACACACACACACACACACACACACCAGAGCTCTTGTTTGATATAATGTTTTAAATGTTCATTTTTGCAATGTGCCCGTTTTTTATTGTTTTTTTTAGGTGGCTTGTTATTGGGTTTTTTTACATCATCTTCCTTATTGATTTTGCTTTGTTGATACCAGATCTAGATTGACAATTTAATCTTTTTTTTCTTTTCACAGATAATTCTCTCTCTCTCATCAAAATAAAACTTTCTTTATATATGCTTGAAATTATCAGTTGTGATTATTAATGATAGTCCCTTCTTAGGGCAAGTATGGGATGAGAAAGTATGTTAAGACTTATCTGTAATAGTTGGGATTAAAGATTATCAATCAATCAATCAATCTCCTCTCTCTCTGTGCTTCCCTTGCATGGCTATGAGCGGGATATTTTCTCTCCACTCTCCTGCTGTGTTTAAGTTTTTGATGAACACAGCACTGCAGGAACAAAAGCTGTCCTCATTTCCATTAGAATGCAGAGGACATCAAACTGTTTTCAACACTCCTTTGACAACTAACACCACCAACCATTCCCCTGTCACTCCAATTCAAAGCATTAAGTACAGACAAAAGTGCCCCTCTCAAGTGAGCAGTGATAGGAGAAGCGCAAAAGCTTACAAAACAAACACTGCAGAAAAACCTAATGATTAGGTTCCGTCCCCCTGTGGCTTACTTTTATCCACCCACCCAGTTCGTATTATATTGCCAGACATCTGACAACAGCACTCCTGTCCACGCGTTCATGTAAGATGACCTTCGTCCTCCCTCTTCAAGCAGCTGTGCAGAAAAAACAATGTACTGATATGGTTCAACACGATTTAGACAGACAGTCACACTTGGCTGCTGAAATTACTCTGGTCAGTGTTTTCATGTGTACATTGATTTGTGTTTTCGTGGTCGTGGTAAAGAAGAGAGAATCTGTTGGTGGTAGGGAAGGATAATAGTAAGGAGTCATGTTCTTTGTCTGACTGCATGTGTGTGGTTGAGTGTTTGTGTGTTTGTGTGTGTGTGCTTTTGATAGTGAGTGTTTCAGTTCTGATTTCAAGTCGTGGTTTTCTGTTTGCAGTTTGAGAATAGTCTTGGTGAGGGAACCCAATGCTTTAGTGGTTTTTTGGATTGAGCAAGACAGTGAGTGTATCTTTTGCTTCAGTCGTTGTGATGTTTGGGTAACTGTTTGTTTGCACAGGAAACGAGGAAAGCGACGTGGTTTTTGGTGAGAGCGGGTAACTGATGGTGAGATGTGTTGCACAGTATGGATGAGTGTGTTTTGTGTGCTGTTTTTGGACTGATTGTTAGATGGACTATGTGGTTTTATCTCTACCCTGCTTTCTGTTGAGTGAGGAGAACTTGCGTCTGCACAGGGTGTGGATGTGGTGTTTGTGCTGTGTTTGGTGGAGTGGTTTGTGTTGTGTTCCCCTCTGCTGAAGTTACCTGGGCTGGCTGCTGAACTGGTGGGGATGAGGGTGGTGATGCATCAGACAGTGGAACATCAGGACTGGGTGGTGGGCTGGTGGTGAAATTGGTCAAAGGGAGCAGTCTGGTTGGGGCAGGACTCCTGGATGGGGAGGGGATGTCCTGGAGAATTATTCCGCTAGAGGGGGAAGGTTTGGGTTGGGGTAGAGGTAGTTCAGACAGGTCACGCACAGCCTCGTCCAGGTTTGGCTGGGCTTCCTTCTGTGTCAGGCAGAAGATGGCTCGGATCACTTGTATCAGAGTCTGAAATTCTTTTCTGAGCCATCTTCTACACAGGTTGCCTTGCACAAGTACGGTTCCGGTTGTGTAAAAGGTGGTGATGGTGATCAGGTTTTTGTCTCCACAATTCACCTGTATTTTAGTTTTATAAAGTTCTTCACTGGGTAGGGTGGTGGGGATGCTGGTTAGGTCACTATTTTCACTGAAGGAAATGGGTTTGTTGGGTTTGGCAAAGTCATTCCAACAAACGCTAAAGGTGGGTTGATCATTTACATTGTGCATGTAGCGTTTGTAGAAGATCACTCTGGCCATAGGAAGCAACTGAAAAGGGACTCTAAAAGTTAACTGTTTTGGGTCAATTTTTATATCTATTTGTGGGGGGCCAGTCACACTGGGTTTTATTGGGGACAGCTGACATTTTTGGGGGGTTGGACAAAGGGAATAGAGATGTGAGATGGAGTGGGGCGAAAACTGGGAGATTGGTGGTTCTGTTTCTAACCCATGGCCCCTGGTCCCACAGTTCACATCTTTGAATATAAGGAACACTTCAGTATAATATTATATCTGACCATGGAGAAGTGTCAAACAATACTAGGCCTATGTGAAATAAAGGGTAGAAGTCTTGGACTGAATGAAGAAGAGAGGAGGGATGGGGGGTGTTAGAGCAAGGCCATCAAAAGCTGTGAACACAGACTAGGTCTAGTGATTGCACTAGGGGCACAATACTATAAAGGCCTACACACACAAACACACATACACACATCACTTCGTGATTGGGTAGGCCTAGCCTAGCCTAGACAGCCAGCGAGCCAGAACTTGAGAGCACTTCACAGCTCATGCTGTAACACACCTTGGTGGCTGGTGACACCCGACATCCCACATCTGTAGCACAAGCCAGTGTGGCTGACTCGGTGACAAAGGAACAGTGTGGTCAAGGATTAACATTTCAACTATCCATGTGCAGTCAACTGTGACGGGCGAATGGACATCGTGTGACAAAATGAAAACAAACTATGTTACTTTTTCACCAATATCTCACAAGGACACACCGTTACAAGAAATCCAACAGCACAGGTGCAATCCACATAATGGAAGAGGACCACAGGTCCAAAACTGAATATATTGGAAGACAGGTTCCGTATTAAATGAACATGTTTTTACAGAGCACAGAGCACACGTCTGCACACGTCCAGCCACACACACACGAAAAGGAGGAAGATGTGCTGACAATGGCAGTGAAGAAGAGAATTCAGAGTGCCTAAAGACATGTTAATGACTTCAATGACATGCAAAACACCAATGCTACTATCGTGATGTCATGGAAGTTCAAACAATTTGTGGAGACACTGGGATTCTAAAATTTTCAACAGAATTTATAGACAATGAAATCAATGTTTTCTACAACCATTAGAACCATGGTATGGAATCCATGCCATGTGGATAATTTTGGGTATCATTAATTATATTGTTAATTTAGTATGCATATTGTGCCCACTCCTAATCCTATTGTCCCCTTATGAATGGGTGAAATCATTTAACACAATAAACCTATCTCTATCTCTTTCTCTCCCCCTATCTCTCTCTCCCTCTCTCTCTCTCTCTCTCTCTCTCTCTCTCTCTCTCTCTCTCTCTCTCCATACAATATGACTTATGTACATTTTAAGCAAAATATTTCATGTACCAATGAATAAAATCTGTGTGAATTATAGATCAACGTTTCACATTTGCATGTGAAACGTGGACTATAACAGCTGGCATTAATAAGGAGTACTGATCTGCTTATGGGTTGATATGATATTAGACCCTGATAAAAAGGCCCTAATAAGGCCTCTGTGGTCGGCGGGGCTATAAACAACAGGATTGGATTGAAGTGATCCAATACAAGGAAAAGGAAAAAAACAGCAACAAAAAACAAACCAACATTACTTCACAGAACTATATAACATACGAAAGAACAACAACAAAAACAAACAACAAAATAAAACCCCAAAACCAAATAACAACACACATACGCACGTGCGCGCACACACAAAAACACACACACACACACAACACACACACACACACACACAAAACAGAACCAAAGTATATGTGGGTCTGATATCATATTAGCCCATCAGCAGATCAGTGCTCCTATAAAAGCATTATTAATAATATGTATGACTATAAACTTGGTTCCTACCACATTTATAATGACAGTAATAACATCAGTGACACTTTCTTCTCCCCATCCCAGGCACACACACTACATGCAACATTATATTGATTCCGGTTACAACGATAAACCACAATATAAACATGTTCAAGTGAAACAGTAAAGGATGATGCCTAAAGCAAATATAGATGTACAAGTTTACAAGTCGTGTTATAATCACTTATACATGAAATATTCTTTTTATACGTGTTTTAAACTGATCTTTGTTTTTGATACATTTCAAAGTTTTGGGGAGCTTATTCCTTAAAGTACTGCCTGAATAGGTGAACCTCGATTCATAGAGGTTATTTCTGGCTCTTAGAAATGTCAGCAAATAGTTGTGCTTATGCTGGTTAAATTTGAAAATGTTGGTAGGCTTCTTATGTTATCCAAGAAGGTTTCTTTTTTTCTTTAACTTTTTTCTTATAAAAGGAGCATGTTTGTCATATGCCGAGATAAATGTGCTAACCCAAAACTCAGCAGTTTCATTTGGGTCTATAATTTGATAAATATTGTGCAATATATAGGTGAATTCATCAGGTCTAAAAGAAAATGATCCTCACAAATGTGTTTGAATCTTCTGTAATATAAAGTGTTATGCCCAACTTTAGGATTTTTTATACTATGCTTAAACCAAGACATTGTAGGAGCCACACCCGTCCTACACTATATTGAACAACAACGAACCTAGTGGTTCAGACACCTCACACCTCACACGGATGTCGCCAAACCAGCCAGCCTTGCATGCTTACAACTTGAGGTACTCTGGCACGAGGGACGCTGGAGTGATTCCGTGGCAGAACCACTGAAAGTCCATGGATTGTCCCTCCTCCAAGCTACCCGCCTTGCAGCAGACAGACATTTATATCTCCCCGCGACGCCACAGAGTACAAGCGGAAGGAAAAAGTAAAAGTAAAGTAAAGTAAGTAAGCTTAAACCAAGTAAAGCAGACAGGATTATGATCGCTGCATCTACATGAAAGAGTACATACTTCAGTTATGTGTTGTTTTGCAGTAGTGTATACATGATAAAGTTTCTGAGTAACCTGCAATCACTTGTTCCAGACCAAAAATAGTATAGTAATGATTCCATTTAGGCTTAGGCTTGAATAAATCTGTTAACATCTTCAAGAATAACAGTTTCATATTTCAAAAGTGTAACTTCATTCATTAAAGATTTGAATCTATCAAACCAGTTGGAGTTTTCTGACTGATTTCTGTATATAAATCCTATCAAGAGCGAACTACTGTGCTTTAATTTAATTTCCACTGAAATCGATTTAATATCATAAACATCAAAACCGTATAGCCTTTGACAGCACAATGAAGATGCAAAATACGTTAATAAACCTGTAGGTTTTGGTTTGTAAGGTTCTTGAAGAAATATTTGGTATCCTGGAATGTGACGTCTGCATCAGTTATATTTGAAGAAAGGCGAGAATAAGCAAAGCCAAACAAATGAAACCCATTTCCATCACTAAATAGTATGCTAGCAATGCATTTTTTGTTAGTTACCTACTCAGAGACAGTGGGGATTTTTGTGGGCCACTTGTTTGAGGTCAGTGATGCGACATACAGGGAGAAGTGATACTAGATAAATAAATAAATAAATAAAATAACAAATCATGAAGTCTAACTAGGTTGAACACGTTCTTTCTAGAAGAGGGGAGGGGGGGGGGGGGGAGGGCAAAAAAAAGGGGGTTGAAGTTCAAACGTTATAGTGAGCAAAATGCACACTATAACAAATGTATGAACATCCACAAACAAATTTTGGATTAATACATCTCTGTGTAATACAAAAATCCTATAATGTTTGATGTGTGTGTGTGTGTGTGTGTGTGTGTGCGTGCATGCATGCGTGCGTGCGTGTGTGTGTGTGTGTGTGTATGTGTGTGTGTGTGTGCGCGCGCGCGCGCGCGCGTGTGTATTTGTATTGACAGAGGACCAACTAGATATCAACAGGAGACGAGCACTGTATATCGTGGGAAAGTTACACACACACACACACACACACACACAGCTGTTAGACCCATTGAATTACTGGGTGTGTGTGTGGAGGGGGAGGGGGTAGTTTTGGTTTGTGTGTGTGTGTGTGTGTTTAGTTTGTTTTGGAGTGTTTGTGGATAGATATATCTTGCATCCACGATGTCGGAATGTGCCTACCTAAATGGTGGGGTGTGTTGTTTTTTTAAAACGGTCGCGTACGCATAAATCTCACCATTGCTTAATCTCAGAGCTCTAGCCGAGGAACGAAAAAAAAATCTACAGATATCTTGCACATTTCATTGCACTCACAGGCCTCCTCAAAAAAAACTTTCATTTTGGGTGTAATCACTAACATTCAATGGGTGAGTGTAGCTTTTTACAGTGTGTGAACAATATCCCGTATGATGCACATTCTCTATCACCTCTCGCTCGCTTGCTCGCTCGCTGTCTGTCTCTGTGAATCAAGTGTGGTTGTTTTGGCATTTGTTGGGCCCCTAAGTTAATAGCCAAACTCTATATAACATGAAATATGGAAAATGGATTTTTAAACCACAACAACAGAAAGAAAAGGGGAGATTTTTTTTTTAAAGACAGACACCAAGTGTAAGAGAACAGAGCAATCATTATTCAACACGTAGTTTCTACAGTGCAATGGGTACCATTTTAAAAAAATCCCTATGGCATCCCAAAAGTTGGGAGAGAGAGAGAGAGAGAGAGGGGGGGGGGGGGGGGGAGAGAGAGAGAACTCGAAACTGTTTATTGAGAGTAAATGGATAAGCACAAGGCTTCTTTACACTATGCTCTCACAAAAAAAGAAGAAGAAAAAGAACGAAAAGAAAAAATTCAAGAAAAACCCAAACACACACACACACACACACACACACACACTAATCAAAGCAGAAGAACCGAAACCAAACCCAACAGCAACAAACAGACAAACACACACCAATGCACACCAAAAAAACCCCAACAAAACTCCAAATAAACAAACGTATGCAGACAGTAAGAGAGAGAGAGAGAGAGAGAGGAGAGAGAGGAGAGAGAGAGAGAGAGAGAGAGAGAGAGATTCTAAAGGGACAAAGGCAGGCGTTGCGCAACCGCAAGCCAAGAATATTTGCACAGCTTAGGCTATCTATCTATCTATCAACTCGTGTGCAGGTAAAACTAGCTCTAACAGAGTCGGTGCAGCCTACGTTCACCAAGGCTGCAATGCACTGAGTGCATTTTCAACAGCTGTAAAACTATAACGTGGTGCTCTTCTCTCGCATTTGTTTTGTTTTTTTCTTCGAATTTTTGTTTTTATAATTGCTTGGGCATGGTTTAATCATTCTGGCCACAAGAGGTACATACAGCAAATCATCATCATCATCATCATCATCAAACAAGCAAACCATCAAGAATAACAGGAATTGACATCTGGCCATTCTGGAGAGTGGAAAGAAAGCTGAAAATGGACATGGTGGTTTGTGTAGCGTGCAGTCTTTAACGTTATGGCCAAGTCAAACTCAAACCTTTTTTTTCCCTAAATGGTATTTATCTAATTTAGTTCATTTCATTCTTTTAACCCGAAGATAATGTAATAAGGATTCATGCGCTTTTTTTTTTCTAAACATCCATTCAGCATGTGTATGCGGTTTTGTAACTTTTGTCATCCGTTCCCACCAGCACACAATGGCCTACTCTTCCGAAAAGCGGAACAAGTTTTAACGAGTGTGATCAGGATGTACCTAACTTTACCTAACAGCATCCGTTCACACAGGGGGCCTCGATTAATAGTCTCATCCATAGGACTTTTGGGAGGGTACAGTGTGTGTGTGTGTGTGTGTGCGTGCGTGCGTGCGTGCGTGCGTGCGTGGTGTGTGTGTGTGTGTGTGTGTGTGCGTGCGTGTGAGCGTGCGTGTCTGTCTGTCTGTCTGTCTGTCTGTGATTTCCACTTTTCTTTTATAAAAAAAAAACAGAAAAAAAAGAAATACCTCTCTTTAGTACAGAACTAAAAATAATCATCTTAAAAGGCCGACAAGTGTGTGTTTGTGTGAGAGTGGTGGGAGGGAGGAAAAGAGAGACAGACAGACAGACAGACAGACAGACACAGACAGAGACACAGACACAGAGAGAGAGAGGTAATGGTACCCCGAGTTTGACATGTTCCTTCATGCTACGGCACGTTTGCGGTTTTATGTTCTTAAAGCTACGTAACTATCCTTGTTATCGTAACAACAAGAATGCGTGCAGCATAGCCCTCAAGAAGAAAAAATGCCAAATATGTGTTCTGCTTGCTGCTTGTTATCTTATTGTCGTGTTATCAGTCTGCTGCGCGTCTGTTGCCAGCCACATGCGTTAACTGTATAAGTAGGGACTTATCTGCATTCAGTTGCTTCAGGAGATGCGCGCGTGCGTGCGTGCGTGCGTGCGTGCGTGCGTGCGTGGTGTGTGTGTGTGTGCGTGCGTGCGTGCGTGCGTGCGTGCGTGCGTGCGTGCGTGCGTGCGTGTGTGTGTTTATTTATTTATCTATGCTTTTATATCGAGAATAATGGACTAAGCATTCATGTGGGGTTTTTTTACATCCGGTCCCCGTGTGTGTGCTGTTTTGTAAATTTTGTCATCTGTTCCCACCCGCGCACAATGGCCTACGCTTTTGAAAGCGGAACAGGAATTAACGTGTGCGCAAGATGTTCTGCGTGCGTTCGCACAATGGACCTCGGTTTTTATTCTCATCCGAAGGACTTTTGGGGAGAGTGGAGTCTGCACTGATGTTAACTCCAGGGGGAAAAAGTCCCCTTGAAAGGGATTCGAACCCGGGTCGTCAGATTGCGAGCACACTATTCTAACCTATAGGCCCTCCGATCCCTGTGTGTGTGCATGCGTGCGCGCGCCAACAAAATAATCTAAGCAACAAACTGTTATGAAAAACTGAGGGCCTAGCTTTTAGTATGAACTATAGCGTAAAATTCAAGAACATGTTTCTAAATCTACAATCAGTCAATTTTAACAAGAAGAAGAAGAACAACAACAAAAACCCTCCAAAACCTCACTAATAACAAGCCGAAAAGTTTGGACTTTAGGTACATTAACACATAATATGGCAGATACTTGTGCAAAGTATGGGTTAAAATATATTTTTAAAAAACAAGGACATATAGACAGATTTACAGAACACTTCATAAATGATTGGCTTTAAAACGGGGTGATCAATCACAGGAAGATACCGACTGGGCTGTGTAGCACACATTCAGAAATTCTGCAGAGAAAAATATCATTGTTTAGGATGCTTTAAAGCGTTACAGATGATTGTAAAAGTGACGGATTTCTTAGTATGATGGAAATTTCTTTAATTCTAGGACATTGACTAAGCAGATGTTTGCTACTTTGATTTGTTTTTCGCGCATGCATAGTATGTTCTTGCAGTTTGTTTGTTTTTTAAATATTTTTTAAATTCCTTTTGGTGTTACAATATATATATATATATATATATATATATATATATATATATATATATATATATATATATATATAATATATATGACAAGCATTATCAGTATCAGTAAACGTTCACTAGCAATAGTCGCATGTTCATGAATGCACTTCAATATTGTACATAACAAAGAAATAGCGTGTATACAGCATTCCTGCATACATACATACATACATACATACATACATACATACATACATACATGCATGCATACAAATATACATACATACATACATACATACATACATACATACATACATACATACATACATACATACATACATACATACACAACGGCATTTTATTCAGTACACAATTTACATGCCATGCCACCTGAAGAATATTACAGTTTGTCAGTTGCCATTCCTCCCTCCCCCATTACAGGAGGGCTTGATGGGATGTTGTTGTTGTTTTTTTGTCCGAAGCTGTGTGTCTTCTGATGTTTTATTCATCCTTTATGTGACAAAAAATTATGATTTGTAGTGATTCCATTCTATTTCAAATTTCATAAGGTTACTTGCAATTCTTGCATTATACTGTTCGGTTTTAAATCTATCGTGTAGCTGTGCCTGAAAAACGGAAAGTATTGGTACTTGTCTATCAATTTTGCATCTGTAGATGTGTAACTTTGCAAGCAACATGATCAAATCAAAGGTCTTATCTGTTTTTATGTGTCGGTCTACCCCAAAAATGACTAAATTACGGGAAAATGTTATGTTACAGACATGTGTGCATCGTTCTTTAATGACATTTTCTAAATTTGTCCAAAAAGTTTTGACATATTTACAATCCCATAAAAAGTGTTCTATTGAGTCTCTGGTCTCATTACACGAAGTACAAAGTGTTGTGTTCACTAAACCCATAGCATTCAACACCACGTTTGTAGCAATGATGCGATGAATTATTGTCATCTGCAGCCATTTTAGTTTTATATCTTTAATTCTATGTATTTTTACAAAGATATCTTTCCAATGGAAATGTTCATGTAGTTTTTCTGTCCACTTTGTGCAACAGTTTGGAAGTTGTTTGTCTGATACCAGATATTCATAATACTTTTTTGACCCCTTATTTACACTATCAATGATCCGCAGTACTGTAGGTGTCTCTTGATTATTACTTATGTTGTCACTTATTTGTATGCCAGCTTTCCTTATGTACTGTTTCATTGAGGAAATCCACCCATGAGAGGTAAGAAAGTCAATAGACCTGCCACAGCTTGAATTGAAATCTTGGTAATTAATAAATTCACCTTTTTCATTGAGAAAGTGTCTAATAGAATATATACCTTTCTGTATTAAATACGTGTGTTTGATTACTGTATTTCCTACTGTTATATTTTCATTGTAAAAAAAACTGGTTCAGAGAGCATTTCTCGTGCATTTGAGGGACTAATGCAACGAGAGAAAAATCTATAAGCTTTAAACGTATGTCCAAAAAGGATTGATGTTCGAAAATGTGGCTGTAATATCTGATCCATAGCTTTCTAAGTGTTCTTGCAGTTTTTTGTGCAAAGAGCATTTAAACGCAATCTGTAGGCCAGGCTTGAGATTTTTCTGGAAGCAGACACAGATGGTTTTGCACAGAAACGCATAGTGTTTTGTACATCCATCATATTTAGGCAATATTGATTTAATAACAATTAGAATTGTGCCATCTTCTAATAGCCTTATCATAGGAAGTGTGCTTTAAAAGTTCATAACCCTCTCGCAAGTCTAACGGAATATTGACTCAAAGTGATTCTTCAACAATGCGAGCTCCTCATCGCGCAGCTCTATCGACCCATTAAATCTTTATTAGGATTTATCCCACAGTGGGAAAGAACCCAGCAAACAGCAACACTAATACTTTTCAACGACAATAGATAAACAGCATGTTTGATTTTAATGTTCATTTCTAGTCTAGCATTTTGATTTAAGGAATTTAATGCGCACAATACAGATTTAGACTCAACGCATAGTACAATTTTCAGAGCTTTGTAAGGAAATGGAACAAAATAGTTGAGAGCCATCAATATTGCAAAGAGCTCTGCAGTAAAGATACAAACGCCACTAGTAATATTTTTTTCTCGGTGTTATGGGCTGATATGACGAAAGCTGAACGTACCTATATCAATTTTTGATCCGTCTGTGTATAATTTTAAGTGGTCTGAATAGTGAGTGTGAATATGCCAATTCACTAAGCTTGCAAGAATGTTAGGTGAATTACTTTTTAATAGATTTGTATGACGTGTGTCAAAATATTGGCTAATACAGTTCCCATTCTGAGACAGCTGAAAAAGAAGGTCAGACAGCATGCACTATTAATCCATTTTAGAATTTTTGAACACACCCAAAGTGAACGTCTTTTTAGATGTCAGTGATTCAACTGACCTAGCTTGTTTAGCAATGTTTGTGTCTGATCTGTGTGTGTGTGAGTGTGTGTGTGTGTGCGTGTGCGCGCGCGCGCGCGCGTGAATGCATGTGTGTGAGTGTGTGTTTGTGTGTGCGTGCGCGCGCACGAGTGTGTGTCTATGAGGGGGAGGAGGGATAGGAAGTAGGGGGTTGGGGGAACGGTTTGGAAAAACGTGAGTCTGCAGCCAGTATCCACATTTGATCCCCTTGTCTATCCCGCTGAATACACAATGAGTGGATGAGGGGATTTGTTCCGTTTTGTTCGGCTCTGGTTTTGTTGTTGTTTTTTACGGTGTGTGTGTGTCTGTGTGTCTGTATGTATGTGCCTGTGTCTGTGTGTCTGTGTGTGTGTCTGTGTCTGTGTCTGTGTGTGTGTCTGTGTCTGTATCTGTATCTGTGTCTGTGTGGGTGTCTGTATATGTGCGTAAGTAATGAATTTCTATCGTTCTATCAATCTGTCTCTCTCTCTCAGTTTGTTTGTCTGTCTGTCAGTGTGTCTGGCGTCTTTGTACCTGCCTTGTTAGTTTGAGCAATAAAGCAGTCACATGTGGGTAATTTCATTATAGCATAAAGAACGAAAGAATGACTTGTTTTCGAACCGGAAAGTGCATATTAAAATAAATTGACCTCTGTTGTTGTGTTATTATAGCTGCTGTTGGTTGATAATTGTGCTATGGGTCAAAAGTCTTTCGGATGAGACTATAAACCGAGGTCCCGTGTGCTAACGCACGCAGAATATCTTGCGCACACGTTAAAACCCGTCCCGCTTTTCGGAAGAGTAGGCCATTGTGTGCCGGTGGGAACGGATGACAAAATTTACAAAACTGCATACACACGGGGACTGCATGAACAAAAGCACACGAGCGCTTATTCCATTATCCTAGGAAAAAAAAAGAATTTTTTAAAAATTAAAATAAAATAAAATGGGTGGTGAGGGAAAAATCAATAAGCCGAGAAGAGCAAATCGACAAAACATTCTGAATTTAAAATAAACCTTTTGCTTCCTAATTCCTACCAAACAACTTGGAGATCAGTTATTGAAACTGGTTACATTCTGAATTAAAAACTGACTTTTGTTTTCTAAGGCACGACTTGCTACCTGCTACCTATCCCGTAGTCCCGGGGGGCACCAATGAAGAAGATTTTGCAACCAGCTTCCTCCACTCCCAATGGTCCTCTGCTTTACGTAGCAAATCCTTCCACTCAAGGCCAGTCCACTCTCTGATGTTGTCTTTCCATCGTTTTCTCTGTTGTCTGCCTCTTCGTCTCCCTCCTTGAACTTTTCCCTGCATGACAGTCTTGGCCAGTCCAGATGTTCGTGTGATGTGCCCTTACCACTTTAGTTTGCGTATTTTCACTTAAGTCAGGAGCTCTTCATATGGTCCGATATCGTTTGGTTTTTCACTTGCTCATTAGTGATGCGATCTCTGCATCAGATACCAAGGAGTTTGTGAAAGCACCTCATCTCCATTGCCTGTATCCTTCTTGCAATGTCTGCTCTTGTGGTCCCTGTTTCACATGCGTACAAAAATATGGACATGACCAGGGAACGCATAAGTCTGATCTTGAAGCTGATGACGATGCTCTTATCGTTCCAGAGAACTTTCAGTTTGGTCATTGCAGCTGCGGTCTGGGCTATCCTGGAAAGAATTTCATGTTTTGATCCTTCATCGATACTATAACTCCCAGATATTTTGAAGCTATGGACGGTTTCGCTTTTCTTGCCATCTATAACTATGTTAGTGCTGATGCCGTTGGCACCATTTGTCATCAGCTGGGTTTTCTCTGCACTGATCTGTATGCCGTATGCTGAGCACAACTTGAAGATCACTCATTGATACTGGTTGACTTAAAAGCACACAAGACTTGTGAGATCTGGCAACGGGTGCTGTGCGCTCAGAAGAATATTGAAAAGATTGAAAAAGTCCAAAAACGAGCAACCAAGTTCTTTCATGCAAATGTAAACACAAATTTTGTGAGCTGCTCATTCTAGAGCACTTGGACTTAAGTAAAGATAAAGGTGTCCCATAACCTGTAAGGTCGTAGGGGAGCGAGGCGTCAGAGACCTCACTTCTCTAGGGGCCAGCGTATTGAGGGCGGTGCCCATCTCCTCTTCCTCGCTGCCTTACCTTCCTTGACTCTGAAGAGGTAGGTACTCATTCACAGCTGGGGGAACTGGGGGAACTGTACTGAAGCCATGGCGCGCAAACGGTCACCCATCCAAGTGGTAACCACGCTCGACACTGCTTAATTTGGCTGGGGGAAAGCGAGTGCTCTGATCTGGATTTAGACACCCCCCCCCCCCCCCCAAAAAAAAAAAAAAAGAGAACTACATAAAGTTGAAGACAGGGTAAGAAACAAAACCTGATACTGTCAGCTTGGTATGAGATTAGCATGTTGTTGTTCAGAAAGGTAAAACCATAACTACCACTGACACCCCGTTCATAGGGATTGATACCAGTCACTGGCCCACTGCAATTTTTCTCCAATCTTCTTCTAATGTGTTCTTCCTGCCCCCCCCCCCCCCCCCCCCCTTCGGTTTTTTTCTGAGGGGAGTCCCTGGAGCACCACACTGAAGAGCTGTTCACCTAATTCCTCCATTCGCGTCAGTTGCGTTCCAAAGACGGTCTCGCTAAACGGTTTCTATGTCAATTTTGCAATGTTGGTTCTCTGTCCACTGTTTGGGGTTGGGGGGGGGGTGTTTCTTTGTGTTTTTGTTTTGCTTTTTTGTTTATGTGTTGCCCCTCCATCTCAGTTCTTTGACGGTTTCTTGGAGAATTGTTTGAGGGAGGTGATGGATTACGTTTGTGGCTTCTTCATCCACTGATTTTGTTCGTTTGTTTGTTTGTTTCGTGTTTTGTACGTTTCTTTGCTTGTTTGTTTTCGGTTGTTGTTGTGGTTTTTTTGTTATACTTTTTCTTTGGTTTTTTTTTGTTTATTTGTTGTGTTGTTTGGGGTTGGGTTGGTTTTTAGGGGGAGGGGGTGTAGAGGGGGGTGGGGGGTGGAGGTCGTCTATCCCTCTGTCTCCGCCCATGAAGGCTTGTTTAACTAGGGAGACGACGGATCATGCTACATGGCCATATCATACAACTATTCTTGGCTTGCATGACATCAGTTAATTGTCAGTCGGGCCACAGCCCTGCCTAGCGGTGTGACGCAACTGTTCGTGGGTGAAGTGAAGTAATTGACAGTTACAGTATCCCCAGCAGACAGAGTAAAAAGACGTCACAGGACCAACACTACACAATGATGGCAATGGACATCTTATACTGAATAATCATACTAAGCATGGGTGTTTTTTTCTTCTAAATTCTGTACAAAATAGCTCCTAAAAATTCGAAATTCTTCGAGACTATTACCATTGACCCCCCACCCCACCCCCACACCACCACCCCCACCCCCACTACCACAACACCACCACCACCACCACCACTACATTATCCCTCCCTCCCCTCACCCCCCCCCCCCCCCCCCCACCCCCACCCCAACTTGTAAAAACTCGCTGTCTCGAAGAACGATCACAGACTAAGTGGATGAACATCAAGCAAGAGCCGTGAACGCAAACGTTTTAAACTCTCCCTCAGCCAGTAGCCTAGGGGTAGTTGCATGCGCTCTTATTTCCATTATGAAAGCAGGCTATGTAAATAATTATGGAATCTTCACATACCCGCTCATAATACAGAATTTGAGAACTCGAGAAAATGGAGATGTAACGAGCTACATCATCATCATCATCAATGCATTTGTGCCTTATTGGCACGTAGGGCAGCAACAAATGTTCTCCACTCCTGTCTGTCCTGGGCCAGCTTCCGAATGGTTCCCCAGGTATGTTGGAAGGTTTTCAGCTCTGTTTCGACAGTCCGACGCCAAGTGTTCTTGGGTCGTCCTCGTTTGCGTTTTCCCTCTGGTGTCCAGTGGAGGGCTGTTCGGGCGATGTTTCCATTAATCCAGTCCAAAGCTAAACACGCTAATAGTATTTGGTTTTTAAAAATCAAAAGCAAAAAAACAAAAACCGGTCAACTAAGACAATACCAAGTCTGGAATGACCATCTCAGCCATACGCTTTTAGGCATACACCTTCCCCCTCTTTGTTTCTAAAAGGCCTCAAGAAAATATGTATCATTCATTCACTGTCTTCTTTGTTTCTGTTTGTATTTATGCCTCCTCAAAAATCATGTATGCATATCTGCACCTCCCCCCACCCCCCTCCCCAGTTTCGAGCATAATGATCAGCTTTTGTAATTTGTTAATGGATACAGATCAACTCTGTACTTGCGAGTCTGTTTTGTAATTCAAAGGTAGTGAAGACAAGTGATCAATGTATATCGTGTGTATTTTCTGAGGAAACCAAACTCATTTTTTGTAGATAAAAAGATTATATTCTTGTTTTACAAGTCTTACATAGAGAGTGGGGGGGTTGTTTTTCGTTGTTGTTATTGTCTTTTAAAGAGAGTGTTCTAAGTTTTGCTTTCACGTGGTGGTACAATAACCGTAGTGTTAAAAACAAGAATGGCCTTCTGAGAATTGTAAGAATCTGCTAAAAAAATCATTGGAGAAGAACAAAGAGATTGCATGTCGTTCTGCAATCAGCAGCTTGTACGCAAAGCGACTACCATTTTGGCCGATCCCTCCCATGCTTTGTTTCCAGAATTTCAGTTGTTGCCTTCGGAACGCCGTTTTCAGTGCCCCATCAGCAAAACTAACAGAAAAAAGAAATTCTTTTGTGCCAGTAAGCATTCGAATTCTGAATTCACAATAATATTGACTACCTAGTTTTTTACACTTCTCTGAATTACTTACCTGATTGTCATTGTTATGAGTATAGTCAATACATGTGTGTGTGTATGTGTATGTGTGTGTGTGAGTGTGTGTGTGTGTGAGTGTGTGGTGTGTGTGTGTGTGTGTGTGTGTGTGTGTGTGTGTGTGTGTGTGTGTGTGTGTGTGTGTGTGTGTGAAATAAGTATATGTCTTCTTAGTCAATGGTCTTTAAAACATTGAATTCATACATTGGTGTATGTGTGTGGGTGGGTGTATTCGCGCGCCACGCACGCACGTGCGTACGTGCGTGCGTAAAATATGTTGTTATGTCTTTCTAGTCAATGGTGTGGGTGTTTTTTTTATAACATTATGTTCCCAGTTGGTGTGTGTGTGTGTTCGTGGCATTTTTATTTTAAGTCATTTTGGAATATTTTAACCAATATGAAATGTAGCTTTTTTGTTGTGTTCTTGTGTAGTATGCTGGTTCAATCTGCCTGTCAGTACTGTTAATGTCCTTTATGGGATGATATTAAAAGTTGTTTTTGCTTGACTTGACTCGATGTTCCAGGTAACTCTGGCCGTTACTGTTTTTTCCCCTCTCTTCCTCTTCTTCTTTCAAACGAAAAGACACTTCTTTATGTAAGGGCATGGAACATTAATTTGTCCTTTTTTACGGTCATCCAGGTGTTTTTATTCTGCTGTGGAAAACTGGGCAAAACTAGAGTAAATGAAAGAAACGCCAGTGACACTAATGCAAACTGTCTCTGAAGAAGTTGGGGATTATACTTGAAACGTCTTGTATGCCTTCCCCCCGCACTCCACTTCAGTCCCTCACTCCCCTTATCACAAGTTATTGCTTGGTTTTGCGGCACACATGTCTCCTGCTATCTACATAGCCCAAAGCAAACAGACTAATTATATGCTTCAGCTAAGCCATGCTCTCTCAATAAAAAGGTATGGGTTGGGTTTTTTTGCAGAGAGGGAACTTGATTAAAGATATAGGTGCATTTTATATATTCATAGTCGAGCGTGTCGAGTCAGGCTTACCACAGCATCATCTTTCGTGTCTCCTCCACGACCGCCAAGGTAACGGGACTGATGAGTCGAGCGTGTACAATATTTCTAAAGGAGCTAACACACACACACACACACACACACACACACACACACAACACACACACACACACACACACGTGCGAACGCACGCAGAACATCTTGCGCACATGTTAAATCCTGTTCCGCTTTTCGTAAGAGTAGGCCATCGTGTGCCGGTGGGAACAGATGACAAAATTTACAAAACCGCATACACACGGGGACTGGATGTAAAAAAGCACATAAGTGCTTATTCCATTATCCTCGATATAAAAGAATAAAATAAAAGAATAAAATAAAATAAATAAAAATAAATAAACACACACACACACACACACACACACACACACACACACACACACACACATCGCGCGCGCGAAAAAGTACGTTCTGTTTTTTTGGAGTAAGACTAAAACAAATAGCTCCCATGTACCAAAAATCACATACATATAAAATTAATATATAACGGGAAATTACAGGGGGGAACTAAAATGAACAATTCGCTTACCAATACACTGCCGCCGAGAAGACGAAATCCACCAACTTCATTCTGAAAAGGGTGAGATAACACTGACGCTGTTTTCACAGCAGCAGAGAAATGCACCCAAAAGAGAGGGGGTGGTGAAGGAAAATGAAGAGGGGTGGAGGAAGGGGACTGATAGCGTTGCAACCACTGTCTGGCCTGCAGGAAATGGCTCATCGTGGCTCCTCCCCACTTCGAGAAGCTCCCCCCGGGGGTATTTTGACAACTCATATCCGTCTTGGAGATATTTGACAACTCAGAAATTTCTCTTGAGACCTTTGATTGGGGAATACCCTCAGATGGAGGGATGGGGGGGGAGGGGGCTATCAGAAAAAAATCTCAATGGCAGAGAAAGCAGACTGATCTGCTCAGTACGCCTCCTTGGCAACAAATCATGGCAAAGACTCTCTCTCTGGGAGGAGGGGTGGGGGGGGGGGGGGGGGGCGTGAATAGGAAACTTATGCCTGCAAGTAGAATTTGAAAACACCCTGCTGTTTTTGTCTATTCCGTCGGACTGTCGCATTACTTAATCATAATATTTGGCAAATAGATGTATGACAAAACCATGCCATCTGCTGCGCTGGCTTTCCGGTCGTCATGTGGCTGCTTTCTCCCGGTATATCAAACCTTCATGCAAAAAAGGGCTACTGAGAAAGGGGCTATGACAATAGCCATGATGTCACCACCGCATGGAGCAGAGGGTGTCATACTTGGCTTGCTCCTCACCCTGACATTTTGTGGGGATTTCTTCTGCAATGTGGAGACGTGGAGTCGAACCCTGGACCCAAGCTTCCTCCTGGCTCTGACAGCTTCAGGCAGACCAGGCTGACCAGAGGCAGTGGACGCTGGACCAGTGCAGAAAGTGGGCGACAGGGGCAGGCAACCTCTCCTCCTCCTCCTCCTCCTTCTACGGAGCTGACTTCTATGCAGCTGACTCTGGACGGTATTGTGGAGAGACTGGAGGGGATGAACTCTACCATGAGCAGTTTACTGAGAAAGGGGCTATGAGAATAGCCATGATGTCATTCTTTCAAATGATTTACCCTGTCTTGTTTTCGAATCCCGTGAATTGTCGATTAGTGAAAGAATAGATTATGATCATATGCCTGTTTCAAATCACTAATACTCATGTGCGCACCAGTAAACCCAGTAAACCCATGTATCCGCACAATTACACACACACACACACACACACACACACACACACACACACACACACACACACACACACACACACACACACACATTGGAAACATTCGCACGCATGCGCACGCATTTTTATGATATAAGCCACAATTGTTATAACATGTTGTATAAGACAAATATCAATGAAATTAATACTCTGTTCTGTTAAAACATTCAACGCAGTCTAAAATAATAAACGCACATGCATTTTAATGACATAAATCAAATTGGTATAATATGTATGATAAGACAAATGTCTATGAAATTCATACTCTATTCTATTAAAATATTGAACACAGTTTAAGCTAATAAAAGGTAGCCTTTCCTATGCTTCAAAATTCAAAGTTTAATACTGTAATGTTGCATAAACTTCTCACGTCAGTTAAGAGTCAAAAACAATTTCGGGAAAATGTCCGAAAAGTTTCATTTAAAAGAAAACAGCAAAGAGCCAATATTAGTGTTGAGAAGTGGTTCCAACATTTCAAATCTTTATTAGATGTAGATGTTAGTAATGGCACTTTAAATGAAGATATAACTGACGATGATGGTGATGACTACATGAATCGTCCCATCTCAAGAGAAGAAGTATTGCTAGCCATAAGAAAACTGAAAAGTCGGAAAGCAGTAGGGCCAGATGGAATTACTGGTGAATTATTTAAATATTCGAATGAATATATAGTGGATTTCTTTATAAAGCTGTTCAATAAACTGTTTGAGACTGGTCAGTTCCCTAAAAACTTGACAGACTCTATTGTTTTACATTTATACAAAAAAGGGAAATTTTAATGATCCTAACAATTACAGGGGTATTTCACTTAGTGATATGAGTAGCAAACTTTTCAGTTTTATTATTAACAGAAGACTGCAGGAATGGATAGAAGAAAATAACATTACTGGAGAGTATCAAGCAGGATTTAAATGGGGGTTTTCAACATTAGATCACATCTTTACGTTATTAGCATTGATACAGAAAAAGTTTTCATGTAATCATAAGTTATATGTAGCTTTTTATAGATTTCGAAAAAGCTTTTGACTCCATTTACAGAAATTTACTTTGGCCCCTTTTGTTAAAAAAAATTGTGTTTGAGGTAAACTCCACAAATGTATTAAAAGAATGTATGAAGATATAAAATGTAGACTTATATGTGGTTCTAAATTGACAGATTACATTAGATGAACAGCGGGAGTCAAGCAAGGAGATGTGTGTAGCCCTTTTTTATTTTCACTTTTCATAAACGAATTAGCATTACAAGTAATCAATAATGGCAAACATGATGCTGTCTTGTCACATGATGCCTTGGAGTTGTTCATCCTGTTGTTAGCTGATGACGTAGTGCTGTTATCAGAGACTATTGTGGGGCTACAAAATCAGTTAAATAACCTGCATCACAGGATAGCTCAGTGGTCGGAGCACTCGCTTTCCCCAAGCCAAGTTAAGCAGCGTCGAGCGTGGTTACCAGTTGGATGGGTGACCGTTTGCGCGCCTTGGCTTCAGTACAGTTCCCCCAGTTCACCCAGCTGTAAATGGGTACCTGCCCTCTTTAGGGTCAGGGAAGGTAAAGCAGCGAGGGAGAGAAGATGGGCGCCGCCCTCAATATGCTGGCCCTAGAGAAGTGAGGTCTCTGACGCCTCGCTCCCCTACGACCTTATAGGTTATGGGACTCCTTTACCTTTTTACCTACAGTGCTTTTTCACTTCAGTTAAAAGTGAATATGAAGAAAAGTAATATCATTGTGTTTCCTAAGGGAGGCTATTTTGGTATACGGGAAAGATGGACATATAATGGCAATTTGCTACCTGTGGTTAATGTTTATAAGTACTTAGGGATTTTGTTTTCTACATGTCTGAGTTTTACTGCCGCTTGTAAGGACCTTTCTAGTAGGGCAAAGAATGCATCGACATACATAATGCAAAGGCTGTATACACTTAATAGTATATCAGTTGGGCTGTTGATGAAGCTACTTGACTCTCAAGTTCAGCCAGTTCTTCAGTATGGATCAGAATTATGGGGACTGGACAAAGCAGCAGTTCACTGTGAACCTGTTCATTTGTTTGCAATAAAGAAATACTTAGGAGTTGACAGACAAACACCCAATGATATCATTTATGGTTAAACTAACAGATATTCCTTGTACATAAATTCTGCAGTTAACTGCATTTGTTATTGGATAAAGCTGCTACAGATGGAAGATCTGAGACTACCATATAAGGCGTATAAAATGTTGTATAACCTAGAAGCAAGAGGAAAGACAAACTGGGTATCAAGTGTGCCTATCTGTCTAAATGAAAAAGACTTTGGAGATGTGTGGTTGAATCAAGGTGTGGGTGATGCTTGTGTATTGATTAAAGTTTTTCGTGGATTCATTGACTGCCTGTGGCAAAACTGGAACCATCACATTGATACTAGCCAAAGGTTTGACTTTTATAGAAATGTATTGTAATGATCATGATTTAAAATGTTACTTACAACTTGATATGAACCGGCAATTGAAACATATCACAGCAAAATTTAGACTTAGTATATCTGATCTGAATGTACACGCTTAAGGTATAGAGCCCATAATGATCACGATTTGTTATGCCCGTTATGCAATGTTAGGCGATGGGGATGGATAGGGCATATCTGCCGTCGGGAACAGGGAAACATCGCCCGAACAATCCTCCACTGGACACCAGAGGGAAAACGCAAACGAGAACGACCCAAGAACAATTGGCGTCGGACTGTCGAAACAGAGCTGAAGACCTTCCAACATACCTGGGGAACCATCCGGAAGCTGGCCCAGGACAGACAGGAGTGGAGAACATTTGTTGCTGCCCTACGTGCCAATAAGGCACAAAGGCATTGATGTGATGTGTTATGCAATGTGTCACAGGAAGATGAAGTCTACTTTGTTCTTTGTTGCCAACAATCACATGACTTTAGAGTGAAATTTATTCAATCGAAATATTACAGGAAACCTTGCTTGTTTAAATTGAATTTATTGATGTCTTGTACAAACCCTGAAGTTATACAGAATTTCTCTTTATTTTTTTTATAAGGCTTTCAAGCTTAGAGAAATAGTCACTTCCTGAAGCTGCCTACGACTTGGTGATCAAATGACTTTTCCCGATATTTATGCTATCATGTATTGTTCACATTCCCCTTCATAAGCGGCTGAGGCCTATTTGAATAAATCATCTGCCTCTGTGTCTGCTCTCTCTCTCTCTCTCTCTCTCTCTCTCTCTCTCTCTCTCTCTCTCTCTCTCTCACACACACACACACACACACACACACACACACACACACACAAAGATATATATAAAAGAATAGAATTAAAATAAAAGAATTTTTTTAATTTTAAAATTTAAAAACAGAGGCAGAAACGTTCAAAATCTAAAGCAAGGCTTTGCTGGATGATCACACTTCTACTGGATAACAGGGCTGATGAGATGTGAAGTCCAGGTGGCTATATACATTACATTATTTACAGGCAGTCAGAGAGATCTGCGCATTGGGTGGGCAAGGACACATAGGCAGACATAAATATTTCTCTTAAACTTACCTGTGCTTAGGTTGCCAGGTCAGTTGCACCAGCTACTGGTGAGAAAGCACCAGGCAAAAAGTCAGGTGCAGGGCTGGTGCAACAAAGAGCACTTTAAAAAAACCCAACTAACCCTGTATCCAGCAATGACCATTTAAGAAATTCCAAAAGACAGCACAATAACGTTAGGACTTCGACTGACGTCAAACTACCTACTACTCCAACACTGAAAAAAAGCTGTTCTAAACATACAGAAGAAAAGACATCCCACTGTTGTCTTCCTTCACTGTTCTGGGGACGGGACAGCTCAGTAGTCAGAGCACACACTTTACCCCCAAGCCAATGTTAAGCAAGCATCGAGCGTGGTTACCAAGTGGATGGGTGACCGTTTGCGGGCCTTGGCGTCAATACAGTCCCCCAGTTCACCCAGCTGTAAATGGATACCTGCCTCTTTAGGGTCAGGGAAGGTAAAGCAACGAGGGAGAGGAGATGGGCACCACCCTCAATATGCTGGCCCCTGTAGAAGTGAGGTATCTGACACCTCGCTCCCCTACGACCAGATAGGTTATAGGACACCTTTACCTTTACTGTTCTGTAATGAATGGAGTAGATACTGGAAGACGGATTTTCTTATCGATCTCAGAGCATAGTTCACAACATTGAAAATTTGCCCTGCAGACAGCACTTTCCAACAATGAATGCTGTTGTCTTCCATTGTGGCATAAATGACATACAGACATCTGACCCAAGACTTTTCGGTTTTATAAATAGCCTACATTGACAGTATGTAAATGACATCGCTGCTGACCGCCCCAGAACAAAAGATCATTGTCGGCAAGATTGTTATTGTCAGAGACAGAGGGAACTGTGGATCAGCGTTGAGCTTCACGGTGTTGTCAATGAGTCATTAGTTCACCATTCCAACACACACCTGGGGTTTTAAAGGAGGGTGTACACCTGTCACGTCAGGGAGAGGATCAGTGTGTTGGCAAACAACGTAGGCAGACACATCCGTCAGCTTCTCTGGCAGACTCCGAGGAAGACCAGGAGACGCCCTGCCGCTACTCACTCAGGAACATCTTAGTGTTCTCCAGAGTCTTTTCTCCAGTTGGAGACAGGGGCCCGTAATAGCACACTATTTTATGGACAATGAAA
>CM054134.1:84592640-84607892 GCA_028751875.1 Rapana venosa | reverse complement strand
CT
Organism: Rapana venosa; assembly: GCA_028751875.1. Lineage (NCBI taxonomy): Eukaryota > Metazoa > Mollusca > Gastropoda > Neogastropoda > Muricidae > Rapana > Rapana venosa. Next base: position 84,607,890 of record CM054134.1, on the reverse strand, counting down.
TATTGGACTGGGCAGCAACAAATGTTCTCCACCCCTGTCTGCCCGGGGGCCAGCTTCCGAATGGTTCCCCAGGTATGTTGGAAGGTTTTCAGCCCCTTGTTTCGACAGCCCGACGCCAAGTGTTCTTGGGTCGTCCTCGTTTGCGTTTTCCCTCTGGTGTCCAGTGGAGGGCTGTTGGGGGCGATTTTTTCCATTAATCCAGTCCAAAGCTAAACACGCTAATAGTATTTGGTTTTTAAAAATCAAAAGCAAAAAAAACAAAAACCGGTAAAACTAAGACAATACCAAGTCTGGAATGACCTCTCAGCCATACGCTTTAGGCATACACCTTCCCCCTCTTTGTTTCTAAAAGGGCTCAAGAAAATATGTATCATTCATTCATGTCTTCTTTGTTTCTGTTTGTATTTATGCCTCCTCAAAAATTTTGTATGCTATCTGCCCTCCCCCACCCCCCTCCCAGTTTCGAGCATAATGACCCAGCTTTTGTAATTTGTTAATGGATACAGATAAAACTCTGTACTTGCGAGTCTGTTTGTAATTCAAAGGTATTTGAAGACAAGTGATCAATGTATACGTGTGTATTTTCTGAGGAAACCAAACTCATTTTTTGTAGATAAAAAGATTATATTCTTGTTTTACAAGTCTTACATAGAGAGTGGGGGGTTGTTTTTCGTTGTTGTTATTGTCTTTTTAAAGAGAGTGTTCTAAGTTTTGCTTTACGTGGTGGTAAAAAACCGTAGTGTTAAAAACAAGAATGGCCTTCTGAGAATTGTAAGAATCTGCTAAAAAAATCATGGAGAAGAACAAAGAGTTTGCATGTCGTTCTGCAATCAGCAGCTTGTACGCAAAGCGATCCCATTTTGGCCGATCCCTCCCATGCTTTGTTTCCAGAATTTCAGTTGTTGCCTTCGGAACGCCGTTTTCAGTGCCCCATCAGCAAAACTAACAGAAAAAAGAAATTCTTTTGTGCAGTAAGCATTCGATTCTGAATTCACAATAATATTGACTACCTAGTTTTTTTTTTCACTTCTCTGAATTACTTACCTGATTGCATTGTTATGAGTATAGTCAATACATGTGTGTGGGGTATGTGTATGTGTGTGTGTGAGTGTGTTGTGTGTGTGTGGTGTGTGTGTGTGGTGTGTGTGTGTGTGTGGTGTGTGTGTGTGTGTGTGTGTGTGTGTGTGTGTGAAATAAGTATATGTCTTCTTAGTCAATGGTCTTTAAAACTTGATTTCATACAATTTGGGGTATGTGTGTGGGTGGGTTTTATTCGCGCCCCCACGCACGCAAAGTGCGTACGTGCGTGCGTAAAAAAATGTTGTTATGTCTTTCTAGTCAAAGGTGTGTGGGTTTTTTTTTATAACATTATGTTCCAGTTGGTGTGTGTGTGTGTTCGTGGCATTTTTATTTTAAGTCATTTTGGAATATTTTAACCAATATGAAATGTAGCTTTTTTGTGTCTTGTGAGATTATGCTGCGTATCAATCTGCCTGTCAGTACTGTAATCGCCCTTTATGGGATGATTAAAGTGTTTTTGACTTGACTTGACTCGATGTTAGCCAGGTAACTCTGGCCGTTACTGTTTTTCCCCCCCTCTTCCTCTTCTTCTTTCAAACGAAAAGACACTTCTTTATGTAAGGGCATGGAACATTAATTTGTCCTTTTTCACGGTCATCCAGGTGTTTTTATTCTGCTGTGGAAAACTGGGCAAAACTAGAGTAAATGAAAGAAACGCCAGTGACACTAAGGGGCATGGAACATTAGTTTGTCCTTTTTCACGGTCATCCAGGTGTTTTTATTCTGCTGTGGAAAACTGGGCAAAACTAGAGTAAATGAAAGAAACGCCAGTGACACTAATGCAAACTGTCTCTGAAGAAGTTGGGGATTATACTTGAAACGTCTTGTTAGCCTTCCCCCGCACTCCACTTCAGTCCCTCACTCCCCTTTTCACAAGTATTGCTTGGTTTGCGGCACACATGTCTCCGCATACATAAGCCCAAAAGCAACAGACTAATTATAGCTTCAGCTAAGGACCATGCTCTCTCATAAAAAGTATGGGTTTGGGTTTTTTTGCAAAAGAGGGAACTTGATTAAAGATATAAAATGCAAATTTTATATATTTATAGTCGGAGCTGTCGAGTAAGGTTACCACAGGGATCATTTTCGTGTTCTCCACGACCGCCAAGGTAAAAGGGACTGATGAGTCGAGGTGTACAAATTTTTAAAGGAGTAAACACACACACACACCACACACAACACACCACACACACACACACACACCCCACTGCGAACGCACGCAGAAATCTGCGCAACATGTTTAAATCCTGTTCGCTTTTTTGTAGGTAGGCCATGTGTGCGGTGGAAAAAGATGAAATTCCCCATAAAACCAAAAAAAAAATAATTTAATTAATTTATAAAAAAAAAAAAAATTTAAAAGGGGAATAAAATAAAAAATTAAATAAAAACCCCCAAAACAAACCAAAACCCAAACCCCCAACAAAAAGGGGGGAAAAAAGAGCTGTTTTTTTTTGAAACAAAAAAATCCCCAAAAAAAATTAAAAAAAAAAATAAAAGGGGTTGGGGGGAAATATACTTGCACCAAAACCCGGCCGAGAAAAGGCAAATCCCCCCTCCCCTTTGAAAGGGGTGAATCCTACCTGTTTTCCGGCCGGAAATGACCAAAAAGGGGGGGGGGGGGGAAATGAAAGAGGGGTGGGGGGGGGGGTATCGGAAATTTTTTCCTGCAGGGGAAAGGGACTGGGCCCCCCCTTTAGAACCCCCCCTTTTTTCAACCCAAACCCTTTTGGGAAAGAAAATCTTTTTTTTCCAGGGGGGGGGGGGGGGAGGGAGGGGGGGGGGGGGGGGGGGGGGTATAGAAAAAAAATCCTGGGAGAGGAAAACGTTTTTTGTCTATCCTGGAAAAAAAAATTGGCAAAAATTCCTTAATTTCTAAATTTTGGAAAATGGAAGTAAATTTTAAAAACCCCCCCTGCTGGTTTTTTTCCCGGGGTCGTTTTTTTTTAAAAGTGGCCCTGCCTTTCCCCTCCCGTTTTATATCAAACCCTTATGCAAAAAAAAGGGACTGAGAAAGGGGTATGACAAAAGCCTGATGTCCCCCGCATGGAGCAGAGGGGGGGTCTTTGGCTTGCTCCTCCTGCATTTTTGGGGGGTTTTTTTTGCAATGTGGAGACGTGGAGTCGAACCCTGGCCCAAGCTTCCCCCTGGCTCTGACAGCTTCAGGCAGACCAGGTGCCAAGGCAGTGGACGTGGACCAGGCAGAAAGTGGGCGCCCGGGGCAGGCAAAACCCCTCCTCCTCCCCTCCTCCTTTTTTACGGGCTGATTCTAGCAGCGATCTGGACGGTTTGTGGAGAGACGGGGGGGATGAACTCTCCCGGATTTACTGAGAAAGGGGTTGAGAAATAGCCATGATGTCATTCTTTTTTGATTTTTCCTGTTTTTTTTCGAAAAACCCTGAATTGGATTAGTGAAAAAAAATAGATTATGATCATATGCCTGTTTCAAAACACTAAAACTCGTGGCACCAGTAAAAACCCCGTAAAAACCCTGTATCGCACAAAACCAAACACACACCACACACACCCCAAACACACACACACACACACACACCACACAACCCCCAACATTTGGAAACATTCGCACGCATGCGCACGCTTTTTATGAATAACCCCAATTGTTAAACATTTGTATAAGACAAATATCAATGAAATTAATACCTGTTCTGTTAAAAAAAATTTTAAGCAGTCTAAAATAATAAAAGCAATGATTTTAAGACATAAAAAAATTGGGTATAAAAATGATGATAAAACAAAATTTTATGAATTCATACTCATTTTAAATTTAAAAAATTGAAAAAAGTTTAAAATAATAAAAAAGGTAGCCTTTCCCAAGCTTTAAAATTTAAAGTTTAATAGTATGTTGCATAAATTCTCAGCAGTTAAGGTCAAAAAAAAATTTCGGGAAAATGTCCGAAAAGTTTTTATTTAAAAGAAACAGAAAGGCCCAATATTTGTGTTGGAATGGTTCCAACATTTCAAATCTTTTTTAAAATGTAGTGTTAGTAAGGCACTTTAAATGAAGATATAACGACGATGATGGGGATGACTACTGAAGTCCATCTCAAGAGAAGAAGTATTTTTAGCATAAGAAAAATGAAAAGTCGAAAGCGTGGGGGCCCAAAGGAATTACTGTGAATTATTTAAAAAACAAAGAATATTAGTGGTTTTTTTTTAAAAGGGTTTAATAAATGTTTGAGACTGGCCTTCCCAAAAACTTGAAGACCTATTGTTTTACATTTTACAAAAAAGGGAAATTTTAATGTCTAACAATTACAGGGGGTTTTTTACTTAGTATTATCAAAAAATTTTCAGTTTTTTTTAAAAACAGAAGACTTCAGGGAAAGGATAGAAGAAATAACATTTGGGGGAGTTCAAGGGATTTTTAAAGGGGGTTTTTAACATTAGATCACTCTTTACGTTATTGCATTTTTTAGAAAAAGTTTTCATGTAAAACATAAAATTATATGTGCTTTTTATAGATTTCGAAAAAAGCTTTTGGCTCCATTTAAGAAATTTACTTTGGCCCTTTTGTTAAAAAAAAATTGTGTTTGAGGGAAAAAAATCCAAAAGTATTAAAAGAAGTATGAAATTAAAATGTGATTATATGTGGTTTAAATTACAGATTACATTAGTAACAGGGGAGTCAAGCAAGGGGATGTGGTAGCCCTTTTTTATTTTCACTTTTTCAAAAACGAATAGCATTTCAAGTATCAATAATGGCAAAAAAGTGCTGTCTTGTCACATGATGCCTTGGAGTTTTTCTTTTCCCGTTGTTTTGTGATGACGTATGTGTTTCAGAGACTATTGTGGGGTACAAAAACAGTTAAATAACCGCATCACAGGATGCTCAGTGGTCGGAGCACTCGCTTTCCCCAAGCCAAAATTTAAGAGCTCGAGCGTGGTTTACCAGTTGGGTGGGTGACCCTTTGGGGGGCCCTTTGGTTCAGTACAGTTCCCCCCCGTTACCCTGTAAAAGGGGGACCTGCCCCCTTTAGGGTCCGGGGGAAGGTAAAGCAGGAGGGAGAGAAGATGGGCGCCGCCCTCAAAATGGGCCCTAGAGAAGTGAGGTTCTCTGACGCCTCGCTCCCCTACGACCTTAAGTTATGGGGACCCCTTTTCCTTTTTTCCACATGTTTTTTACTTCAGTTAAAATTGAATATGAAAAAAAAGTAAATTCATTGTTTTTCCCAAAGGGGAGGTTTTTTTGGTAAAGGGGGGAAAAGATGGACTATAATGGCATTTGCTACCTGTGGTTAATGTTTATAATATTAGGGATTTTTTTTTTTACATGTTGAGTTTTTACTCCCGCTTGAAAGGGCCCTTTCTAGTAGGGCAAAAAATGCATGCATACTAAGAAAAGGGGCTGTTACATTTAAAAATATATCATTGGTGTGATGAAGCTATTGACTCCAATTTTTCCCATTTTCGTATGGATAAAAAAATTAGGGGGGGAACGGGGAAAAAAGCAGCAGTTCATGTGAACCTGTTCATTTTTTAAATAAAGAAATACTTAGGAGTTAGACAAAAAAACCCCAATGATATTTTAGGGTTTTTAAAAACTAACAGATATTCCTTTGTACATAAATTCTGCAAAAAATGCATTTGTTAATTGGGGTAAAAGTGCTACAGATGGAAGATCGAACTACCTATAAGGGGTATAAAATGTTGTATAAATAAAGCAAAGAGGAAAAAAAAAAACTGGGTACAGTGTGCTATCTGTTAAATGAAAAAAAGACTTTGGAGATGTGTGGTTAATCAGGTGTGGGTGTGTTGTGTATTGTTTAAAGTTTTTCGTGGTTCTTGACTCCCTGTGGCAAAACGGAAAACCATCACATTGATATACCCCAAAGGTTTGATTTTATAGAAATGTATTGAAATAAATATGATTTAAAATGTTATTACAATTGATATGAACCGGGAAAATTGAAACATATCACAAAAAATTTGGGATTAGTAATCTGTTTAAAAGTACACGTTTAAAGGGTATAGACCCCTAATGATACGTTTTGTTTCCCCTTTTTATGCAATGTTAGGCGAGGGGGAGGGATAGGGCATATCTGCCGTCGGGAAAACGGGAAAACATCCCCCAACAATCCTCCACGGGGACCCCGGGGGGAAAACCCGCAAAGGGGACGCCCCAAAGAAAAATTTGGGCGTGGACTGTCGAAACAAGCTGAAGCCTTCCAACATACCTGGGGAAAACCACCCGGAAGCTGGCCCGGGAAGAAAAGGGAAAAAACTTTTTGTTGCTCCCCTACGTGCCAATAAGGACAAAGGCATTGTGTGATGTTTTATGCAAGTGTCACGGAAGTGAATTTTCCTTTGTTCTTGTTGCCAACAATCACATGACTTTGATTGAAATTTATTAAAAGAAATATTACAAAACCCTGTTGTTTAAATTGAATTTATTGAGTTTGTAAAAAAACCCTAAAGTATACAGATTTCCCTTTTTTATTTTTTTTAAAAGGGTTTTAAAGCTTAGAGAAATAGCCACTTCCTGAAGCTGCTAGATTTGGTGATAAAATGACTTTTCCCTTATTTATGCTTCATGTATTGTTCCCCTTCCCCTTCATAAAACGGCTGAGGCCTATTTGAAAAAATCATCTGCCTCTGTGTTTTCTCTCTCTCTCTCTCTCTTCTCTTCTCTTCTCTCCTTCCACACAACCACACACAACACACAACACACACACAACACAAAAAAGATATATATAAAGAAAAGAATTAAAAAAAAGAATTTTTTTAATTTTAAAATTTTAAAAAAAAGAGGGAGAAAAAGTTAAAATCTAAAGAAGGGGGTTTGTGGTGTCCCCAACTTTATGGGTAACGGGCTGTGAATGTGAAGTCCGGTGGCTATATACATTTCATTTTTAAGGAGTCAAGGTTGCGCATTGGGGTGGGCAAGGGGCACATAGGGGAGACATAAATATTTTTCTTAAAAATTACCTTGCTTTGGTTTGCCAGGTCAGTTGACCAGCTCTGGTGAGAAAGCACCAGGGAAAAAAATAGGTGCAGGGCTGGTGCAACAAAGAGCATTTAAAAAAAAAACCCAACAAAACCCCTGTACCCAGCAATGCCCCTTTTAAAAAAAAATTCCAAAAAAGAAGCACAATAACGAGGACTTCGCTGACGTAAAAATACCTACTACCAACACTGAAAAAAAGCGTTTAAAACTACGGGAAAAAAAGACACCCCACTGTTGTTTTCCCTTTTCACGTTCGGGGGGGACGGGACGCTCAGTATTTCAGGCACCCCACTTTCCCCCCCAACCCAATTTTAAGCAACATCGAGCGGGGTTCCAATGGATGGGTGACCGTTTTGGGGGCCGGGCGTAATCACCCCCCCGTTCACCCACTGTAAATGGTACCTTTTTTTAGGGTCGGGGAAGGAAAGCAAAAAGAGGGGGAGGAGAGGGCACCACCTCAATTGCTGGCCCCTTAAAGTAGGGGATCTGACACCTCCTCCCCTACGACCAATGGTTTTTTAGGACACCTTTACCTTTTTGTTCTGAATGAATGGGTAGATCTGGAAGACGGAATTTTCTTTCGACTCAAGTATTCACAACATTTAAAATTTGCCTGCGAAGATTTCCAACAAAAAAGAAAAGCTGTTTCTTCCCTTGTGGCATAAATGCTAAAAGACATTGACCCAAAAACTTTTCGGTTTTTAAATAGCCACATTTTACGTATGAAAAAAAATCCTGTGACCCCCCAGAAAAAAAGTTTATTGTCGGCAAGATTGTTATTTTCAAGACAAGGGAACTGTGGATCAGCGTTGAGCTTCCGGGGGTTTCATGAGTCATTATTCACCTTTTAACCAACCTGGGGGGTTTTTAAAGGGGGGTGAAAAAACCTGCCCTCAGGGGGAGGATCAGTGTGTGGCAAACAAAATAGGCAGACACATCCGTCCTTCTCGGGGAACTCGAGAAGCCCGGGGGCCCCTGCCGCTATCACCCGGGGAAAATCTTATTTTTTGAGTCTTTTTTTCCGTGGGGGACAGGGGCCGTAATAGCACCCTATTTTATTGCAATGAAACCAGACTTTATGGTTGATTTCGGAAACCTTAAGGAGGATGTGGGGGGGGGGGGGGGGGGGGGGCCGAATGATTAGAGGGTTGCGCCGTGATTGATGCCCTGGAATTGAGAGACCTTAAAGGAATTTTGCCCCGGGGAAGAAAAACAAAGTACCAACGACCCCCCAGAAAGTCCTTTGGATGACCCCTTTAAACCGAGATCCGGTGGGAAAAGTATACAGAAATCTTGTGCCACGTTAAAAACCCTTTTCCGCCTTTGGGCAGAGTAGGTCGGGGGAAAAAAAAACCCCCCCCCAAAAAAAAAAAAAAAAAAGGGCATGACTGGGTCTGTTTAGCATCATCCCCACAGGCGGAATGCGCATAGAAAAATTTCACCTTTTTGCGAACATTGGAGTTATGAGGAACAATTAAAAAAAACAAAAAAAAAAAGAAAAAAAAAAGAATCTTAAGTCACGTGTAAGTTGTGTTTCAATTTAAGCATTTTTTTTTAGATTCCCTCTTCTTTGCTTTTGATTACTCTATGGGGTGTGCACCGAGTATTTGAATTTAAATGATTTAATATCATCGTCTATTTATCTTTTTTTTTTATGTTATTCCTTTTTTGTGGTCTCTTTTTTAAAAAAGTTTTAATCGGGGCCCCTGTAGATTTTCAGTTTTTTTTGCCGATTTTTGATGAAAAAAAAAAATGCTTTATTATTATTGTTTTTTGTTGTTTGCTGCTGCTGCTGCTTCTTGGTGGCGTTCCGCCGCCCCGGGGCCGATCCGTCTCATCTTTTTCGGCCTCGCCCCTACCCGATTCTTGTTGCACCTTAAGGTCAAATCAAGGGGGACCTCATCAAATTTTCCCGGCCGCCCCTATGGCCCCCAGCCAAGAGGCCTTCTGCTGGTTACTTTGTTTTTGTTTTGTGGGCCTGTTCTGAGATAAAAAATGCAAGTAAAGACCCATTAACCCGCCCTCCCGGTAACATTTACGCTAAGTGCGAGGGGCCCAATGAGTGGCCCCACCCCAGGTGGTGACCACCACATGTTTTACCAAAGACCCCTTTTCCCCCGTGAAAAAACCCCCCAAACCCAAAGACTTTTTTCACAAAAACACCCAGGCACAAAAGGGTATAAAGAGTCACCACGGACCAAAAAAAACCAGGTCACGAATCAGAAACTTTTTTCTCTTCTGCGTTCCCTTTCCATGCTAAATTTTTTTTCGGCTTGGATGGTGAAAATCTGCGGTTGTCACAACGGACCCCAGGGGCCACACAGTTTTCCCTGAACTTACAGGGGGGGGGGCCAGGGTGGTTTTCAGAGTATTTAAGGTGGAGGGGGTGCGGTAGGGGGGGGGGGGGGGGGGGAAACTGTGCCAATGGGCATAGTCAGTGGGGGATTTTTTGGGGGTAGGATAGAACGATTGGCAGTGTCCTGTTCGCAGTCTAAAGAGGTACTAAAGCAGCTCTATCTAGTTCAAGTTGCCATCTTTTTCATTTCTGGCCCGATGTCCAGGCATGCGCCCTTTCCCCGTTTGTATTTCAGGGGAAAGTCGGTTTTCTTTCGCTGTAGGCACCGGATGGGATGGTTTCCCAAGTTGCGGCCTGCCTTGGGAATGATTTTCCACCCCTGTTCCCGCACTTCCAAAAGTTGGAAGGGACCCTTACAACACCACTAAAGTTTTGGGCCGGGGCCTTTTTTTGTTTTTATTTCTTTTGGGTTGCTTCCTCCTGGTGCCTAAATCTGCAGGATGGATTGCATCTTTCAAGAACACTATGAGGGGGGGGTAGAGTGTCCCCCCTGGTTAAAAAAAGGGGGCTGCAAGATGCAGACCCCGGGCCCTCACCGGCCCTGGTGGAATTAACAGGGTGCCCTGGCTAGGCTTGCTGATGGTCCTGCTCAGGGATCATGTACGCCCCGTTCCTTCATTTTTCACTGCTTCGTTTTGTATATGCTTTTCCCCGGGCTTTGGGGGAGGGTATTTTGGTTTTCGGTGTTTCTAGTGTCATGACTTGGGGTCATTTTTCTTGCGGCACCTTTCCCCCAAAACCCCTGAAATGTTGAGCAGATGGCTGGGGTTCGGTCCCCCCGCCTCCTATCGGATGGATTCAGTGGTTGGTGTTGTCATTTTCTTTTGTATTTTTTTTGTGATGGAAAATATATATTTTTTTAAATGTTTTTTTCATAAAAAAAAGGTAAAAAGGAAAAAAAAACCCCTTCATTTGGTTGGCATTGCAAGCCATGCCGGATACTGAGCTCCAAAAAAAAAAATTTTTTTAAATAAAAAAAGAAGGGTTTTTTTTTAATTGAGTGAAAAAAAAAAAAAAAAAACCAACCAAAAAAAAGGAAAACAAAAATATAGGGGAACTTTCTACACAAGATGAAAAGTCAAAAAACATGAAAAAAACTCATCTATTTTCCCCCCACACAAAAAAGACACACAAGCATTTTTTTTCCTCTCTCTCTCTTTTTCTTCTCTCTCTCTCTCTCCCTTTTTCCCCCCTTTTTGGGATTCAGGGAAAATTAAAAAAAAGATATCCAGCCTTCCCCCTTTTATTTAATCTTGCCCCCATGAAGTCCCCTGCAAAAAAAACACCCAAACAAAAAAAAAAAAAAAAAAAAAAAAAAAAAAAACAAATTAATTTAAAAAAAAAGGTTTTTTTTTTTCCCCCTAAAAAAAAAAAAAAAGGTTGATCCTTCCCGTCCAAGAAAAAAGATTTTTTCGAATAAAAAAAAGGGGCCCCGCGGGGGAAAAAAACCAACAACCCAAACAAAAAACCCCCAAAAACCCGGGTTAATTTTGGGGGGGAGGAAAGGTAAAGGGGGAAAAAAGAGAAAAAAGGGGGGGGGGAAAAGGTTGTGGAGGGGTTTTAAAAAGGGGGAAGGGGGGAAGGGGGGGGGTTTTCCCAAAAAGGCCCAAAACGGGGGAAAAACCCAAACGGGCTGGTTATTAGGAAAAAAAAATTTGGGGGAAAAAAAAAAAAGGGAAAAGGAGAAAGAAAAAAAAAAAAAAAAAAAAAAAATACTTTTTTTTTTGGGGAAAAAAAAAGAAGGAATCCACCCCCCAAAAAATAAAAAAAAAAAAAAAGGGCCAAACAAAAACCCAAAGGAAAAAAAAACCCCCCAAAAAAAAAACCCCCCCCAAAAAAAACCCCCAAAAAAAAAAGGGAAAAAAGCAAAAAAAAAAAAAAAAAAACAGGAAAAAAAAACCAAAAACCCCCCCCCCCCCCCCACCCCCCCCCAAAAAAAAAAAAAAAACCCAAGGAAAAAAAAACAGAAAAAAGGGGAAGGGGGCCCCAATTAAAAAAAAACAAAAAAAACAAAAAAAAAAAACCCCAAAAAAAAACAAAACCTTTAAAAAAATATTTTTAAAGGAAAAAAGAAAATTTTCAGTTTTTATGGGAAAAAACCAAAATCTCAAAAAAACAAATTTTTAAAATTTTAAGTTAGAAAAAAAAACACCCCTACCCCCCCGGAAAACCATCATAAAAAAAAAAAAATTTTTAAATAATTAATTTTCATAAAAAAATCTCAATTTTTTTTCCCAAATTGCCCCAAAAAATTTAAAAAAAAAAAAAAAAAAAAAAAAAAAATAAAAAATTTAAAATTGAATAAAGCATTCAAAGGAGAAGCAAGACAAGACAATGGACAAATTCTTTTATTTCGAGGATAATTAATAAGGCACATAGGTGCTTTTTTACATCCAGGTCCCGCCCGTTAGGGATACATCTTAATATTAATAACCCAATACTTATACAGTCTCACAATAAAACCAAGGGGAATAACCCTTTTCAAAAACAGCTCCCCCCCACAAACAACCACCCCCCCCCCCCCCCCCCCCCACCCCCCAAAGCAGCAAATTAAAAAGGAAAACCCTTAAAAAATACAACCCCCCCCCCTCCCACCCCACAAGAGAGAGTGAGAGAGAGAAGAGAGTGAGAGAGAGAGAGAGAGGGGGGGGGGGTGGATGAGAAGAGAGTCAAAAATGTAACAGATCCAAGGCAATACTCGGAGAGCGAGCGCTGGTGCCTCTATTACAGAACAGAGGCGGATTATTTTCATTTCAAACATGACACCAAGACACCAGAAGGTGAGGAGAAGCCAAGAAAAGAATACGCAAGTACAGCAAAAGTATGGCTACACACTTGCACTAAAAGATCAGTCTTGGGTCGGTGACCCACTGGTAATACACACCCGTCTGGAAAATGAGAAGTTGTGGGTTTCATTTCATCTTCCTGACATTGAGTGGTGTTTTTGGTGATGGCCTTTCGGGTAAGACCATGAATCAAGATCTTCCATGCAACACACAATTAATGCGCGCTGCGCGTGCGCGCGCACACACACACACACAAAGGATAATATAACACACATACACAAACACGCACGAGTGCACACACACCACACACACACACACCATACACACACACACACACACACACACACACACACACACAACACACACAACATGAGTTGTTTTCTTGCAAATTCTGTAGAAAGAGCTACTCTCAAGAGAAACAAATACACCTGTGACTGGGGTCGAATGATGGGAGGTGGGGGGAGGAGGGGGGGGATGTGAGGAGGATGGGTGGTGAATACTGCTGTGGTGACAAGGCTTCCTCAGGCACGAGAAAAACTACGCACAGAAAAGACACTTTGTTGTGTCTTATAAAAAATCATCTATATCCAATGTTTATTATTGTTTTAAACAAAAATAACCGTTTCCGTGGAAGAAAAGTTCTTTATAGGGAAAAAAAACTTTTTCTGTTGGGTTTTTTTGGTGGGTTTTTTTGTCTTGTTTAGATGTTGTTGTTGTTGTTGTTGATGTTGTTGTTGGTTGTTGTTGTTGTTGGTGTTATTATTATTATTATCATTATATTATTATTATCATTAGTATTATTATTTGACAAATAAATGAGCATTTCTTCTGTGATAATGGTCGATTTATCAGTTTTCTAATTTAGTTCCTATAAATCTTTTAACAGGAAAACACATATTTGATGTCTATGGCTAGTCTTCGTAACAGAAAAAAAAAAATATCGGTAAAGTTTGTCTTGTTTTCTTTGATGTATTTATCAATACACTTGTCAGAATATGAGAAATCCAAAATAACTCTTGTTTTAAAAATCAAAAGCACAAACGCAACACAGAATCGGAAATAACCAAAACATCACCGAAGTCAGAATGCAGCTATCTTCATTGGTAGCAAAAATGTCGATATGTTAAAACCCTCCCCTGCATTGGTGAACCTCGGAGCTCCAGCCAAGGAATGAAAAGAAAACAACGGGGGGGGGAGGACATGAGCAATCCCACATTTTATCATTAAATTTGCCCTGTTCTTATCAATTGTAAAGATAAATCCACACAAAGAAAATACCACTTGGTAGGTATCATTTGTATTTTTCTGGGTTAAAACCTACCCTTGCTCTGAAAAGACCTTTCCTGATATGTTTTTTCCCAACAAAATATAGTACCACTATTAATTTTTCTTAGGCAAAAATAATTCTTTTTGGGGATAAAACTCTATCCCCGTGATCAAATGACTCCTTTCTGCGGTGAAATTTATTCTGCAGTGAAAGATCTCTTTTCAAAGTAAACCAACAGCAAAAGAACAAACTACCTAATTTCATGCAAAAAAAAACCCCACCCCAAAACAAAAAATGCAGAACTTTAGACACTAAAACTTTTACATACAGAGAGGCAGGAAAACTATGTAGGAGGATTGGGGGATTCAGATTAGAGAGAGACAATGACAAATTCTTTTATTTTGAGGATAATGAATAAGCACCCATGTGCTTTTTTACAACCAGTCCCCGCCCTTAAGGGTATATATGATAATAAAATAAAATAAAGCCCATAGCAATTCACTTACACAGTATACGGAAAAAATGTCTACACAAAAAACTCCACAAAATTCACCAAAGAGAGAGAGAGAGAGAGAGAAAAAAAACTAGCAACAAGTAAGAAAGAAAGCAGAACAGAAAAACAGAAACAACCGAAAAAATTGCAAGAACAAGAGCAAAACAAAAGCGGCAGCAACAACAAGGGGAGAGGGGACAACTGAATAGTCCCCCCTCAAAAAAACAAACAACAACCCCAAACCAAACCAAAACAGAACCAAATAAAACAAAACCTCCATAAAATAAAGGAGAACGAACCACGTAAATACTTTCATTTGGCTAACAAAAAGAAACGTCCAAAATTCTTTGTGCTTTTATGGGAGGCAACAGCAATAGTAAATACATGAAACAAATATTGTAAAAGCAATTTGCATCCCATGCACACGTACACACACACCACACACACACAACACACACACACACACACGTACCCACACACGGCATGAACTCACAACATGCATCAATGCAACATCAAATCTTTATGAATATCATATATATATAGTCATAGAGAAGGACATCTGCACTTTGGAATTAGCTATACATAATTGGTACACTCAAAACAAGATATCAAAATAAAACATTCACTGAATCTCAAATAGTCAACTTACGCAGTAGAACTGAAATATTAAATCTGAATAAGCATTCAACGGGATACTAATTGTAAACACAACAATTAAATCTATAACCAAACAATAAAAGGAGAAGGCGAGAGAGAGAGAGAGAGAGAGAGAGTGAGAGATGAGAGAGAGAGGAGGAGAGAGAGAGGAGAGAGAGAGAGAGAGCACAGTACATTTTGAATCCATATGATATTGAATATAGTTTTCAATTCATCAACACTATCCCATTAGCACTCACTGTGATTTAACATTGTACATGTTAAGATCGTCTAGAGTCATTATAAGAAGTAGGATGTGGAAAAATCATTTCTAGAAGTCATTTTTCAATAACACAATAGCCATATACAAGTAAAACATTCACACTTATACAGAGAGAGAGAGAGAGAGGGGGGGGGAGAAAGAGAGAGATGATAATTTGGTATAATGTAAGGGAGGATATATTTACTTTGTTTCCAACAGATCAAGTGTGGATTTTTATTTTTGATGCATCAAGTGGATGAAAAAATGACTTTTAAAGATTGTTAATGATTGGTGTTGTCTAAATGAGTCAGGAAGGGAGTTCCACAGCGCAGGGCCTGAGTAAAGTAAGCTAGATTTGAACAAATCTATTCTCGGGATTGGGACACTGGCTTTCAGTTTTTGGAATGA
>CM054134.1:84575017-84592140 GCA_028751875.1 Rapana venosa | reverse complement strand
TCCTTTTTAATTTCCTTTTAACAGGAAAACAATATTTGATGTCTATGGCTAGTCTCGTACAGAAAAAAAAAATAACGGTACAAGTTTGTACTTGTTTTCTTTGATGTATTTATCAATACACTGTCAGAATATGAGAAATCAAAATAACTCTTGTTTAAAAAATCAAAAGCACAAACGCACACAAATCGGAAAAAACAAAACATCCCCGAAGTCAGAATGCAGCTATCTTCATGGTAGGCAAAAATGTCGCATATGTAAAACCTCCCCTGCATTGGTGAACCTCGGAGCTCCAGCCAAGGAATGAAAAGAAAACAACGGGGGGGGGAGGACATGAGCAATCCCACATTTTATCATTAAATTTGCCCTGTTCTTTTCATTGTAAAGATAAATCCACACAAAGAAAATACCACTTGTAGGAATCATTGCTATTTTCTGTGTAAAACCTACCCTTGCTCTGAAAACGACCTTTCATGATATGTTTTTTCCCAAAAAATATAGACACTATAATTTTTCTTGGCAAAAATAATTCTTTTGGGGATAAAACCTACTTCCCCGTGATCAAAATGACTCCTTTCTGCGGTGAAAATTATTCTGCAGTGAAAGATCTCTTTTCACAGTAAACCAACAGCAAAAAGAACAATACCTATTTTCAATGCAAAAAAAAACCCACCCCAAAACAAAAAATGCAGAACTTTAGACACTAAAACTTTTACATACAGAGAGGCAGGAAAACTATGTAGGAGGATTGGGGGATTCAGATGAGAGAGAGACAATGACAAATTCTTTTATTTTGAGGATAATGAATAAGCACCCATGTGCTTTTTTACAACCAGTCCCCGCCCTTAAGGGTATATATGATAATATAATAAAATAAAGCCCATAGCAATTCACTTACACAGTATACGGAAAAATGTCTACACAAAAAACTCCACAAAATTCACCAAGAGAGAGAGAGAGAGAGAAAAAAAAAACTAGCAACAAGAAAGAAAGAAAGCAGAACAGAAAATACAGAAACAACCGAAAAAATGGCAAGAACCAAGAGCAAAACAAAAGCGGCAGCAACAACAAGGGAAGAGGGGGGCAACTGAATAGTCCCCCCTCAAAAACAACAACAACAACCCCAAACCCAAACCAAAACAGAACCAAATAAAACAAAACCTCCATAAAATAAAGGAGAACGAACCACGTAAATACTTTCATTTTGGCTAACAAAAAGAAACGTCCAAAATTCTTTGTGCTTTTATGGGAGGCAACAGCAATAGTAAACTACATGAAACAAATATTGTAAAAGCAATTTGCATCCCCATGCACACGTACACACACACACACACACACAACACACACACACACGTACCCACACACGCGCATGAACTCACAACATGCATCAATGCCAACATCAAATCTTTATGAATATCATATATATAGTCATAGAGAAGGACATCTGCACTTTGGAATTAGCTATACATAATTGGTACACTCAAAACAAGATATCAAAATAAAACATTCACTGAATCTCAAATAGTCAACTTACGCAGTAGAACTGAAATATTAAATCTGAATAAAGCATTCAACGGGATACTAATTGTAAACACAACAATTAAATCTATAACCAAACAATAAAAGGAGAAGGCGAGAGAGAGAGAGAGAGAGAGAGAGAGAGAGAGAGAGGAGAGAGAGAGAGAGAGAGAGAGAGAGAGAGAGAGAGAGAGCACAGTACATTTTGAATCCATATGATATTGAATATAGTTTTCAATTCATCAACACTATCACCATTAGCACTCACTGTGATTTAACATTGTACATGTTAAGATCGTCCTAGAGTCATTATAAAGAAGTAGGATGTGGAAAAATCATTTCTAGAAGTCATTTTTCAATAACACAATAGCCATATACAAGTAAAACATTCACACTTATACAGAGAGAGAGAGGGAGGGGGGGGGAGAGAAAGAGAGAGATGATAATTTGGTATAATGTAAGGGAGGATATATTTACTTTGTTTCCAACAGATCAAGTGTGGATTTTTATTTTTGATGCATCAAGTGGATGAAAAAATGACTTTTAAAGATTGTTAATGATTGGTGTTGTCTAAATGAGTCAGGAAGGGAGTTCCACAGCGCAGGGCCTGAGTAAAGTAAGCTAGATTTGAACAAATCTATTCTCGGGATTGGGACACATGGCTTTTCAGTATTTCTGGAATGATTCATTGGGAACTTGTCTTTTAAGGATGAGGGAAAAGTTCCTGTCATTATCTTAAACATCATGATGGCTTTGTTAAATCTTAGTCTTTGGTGTAGGGGAAGAATATTTAACTGAGTATAATCCACTTCTAGTAAGGTAGTCTTCTTCAGAAGAACCAGTTTAAGAGCACGTTTATACAGACTTAATAAAGGTTTCATAGTGTTTGCACTAGCAGAATCCCACGGGGTTGAAGATTAATCTATTGAAGATTGTATATAAGCTTGAAAGAATAGTTTTCTTGAATGAAACTCTTTGAGACATGTATTTGCACAGATGGGATATGTGATGGTACCAGCTGAGATTTTCATCAATTGTTACTCCTAGAACTTTGTGGTGAGAGGCTTGTTCTATTGTTTCCTTTTCAATATGGATTGGAGAAAATGTATGAGATAGATTGTGTCGCTTTTGTCTGGTAGTGATAAGCATGCATTTTGTTTTTTGGGGGTGTATAGACATATGATTTAGTTCAGTCCATTTGACAAGATCATCAGTGCTTTTTGCAATGTCTTTGCAAGAGAGTTAATGTCAGTATGGCTTGTATGTATGGTTGTGTCATCAGCAAAAAGTTCGCATTTAGATTTGATATGGAGAGGAAGGTCATTTATGTATAATGAAAAGAGAATTGGTCCTAAGATGGATCCCTGTAATGAATGGGTTTTAGTGTGGATGTGGACGTAGCTATTGAAACACATTGTTGCCTGTTTGTAAGATAAGAAGCAAGAAGTTCAAGAGTATTTGTAGAGAGATTATATAAGTCTAGCTTTTTAATGAGAAGTCTGCGGTCAATTGTATCAATGCTTTTTTGAAATCTACAAATAATACTCCACAAAATTTATTGTCATTAATGTTTGACAGCCAATTGTCTACAAGACTAGTCAATGCCATATGGCACGAGTGATTTTTCCTAAATCCAGACTGATTTGGGTGAAGTAAGTTGTTAATATATATGTAATGGACTATGTGTTTATTCATATGTTTTTCCAAGGGTTTTGAAAGGTAAGATAAAATAGAGATTGGCCTATAATTAAATACAATAAAGCGAGACTTACCTCGTAAGTTGAAGCTGTTTGTAAATTCTTGCGAATTTATTGTAGACCGGAAAGGAGTGCACATGAGAAACCGCGCGCAGCCTACCGCCAGTTTTTAGAGCCTGGAGAGAACACTGTGTCACACTATATATAACAGGATCATCATATAATTAATAAACATTGTTATCATTCCTTTTCATTTACTTTGGGTGGGATGTCTTACTATTTGCACGGTGTGCAAGAACACTGATGGCAATTCTTCATTTTTTCTAGTGGTAATGGTTTCGTTTGCATGGTATGCATTTCATTTTACTTGCATGGTATGCATGCAGACCATTGCATGGGTGGGCATGTGCACTCCGTTCTGGCCTACAATAAATTCGCAAGGCTTACCACGGCATCGTCTTTCATGTCTCCCCCACGACCGCCAAGGTCACGGGTCTGATGATGATGATGATGAATGGTTTCGTTTGCATGGTATGCATTTCATTTTACTTGCACGGTATGCATGTATGTATCCGGGTCAGGTCAGTCAGAGAAGTTCTCTGCTACTGCTACTGGTATCCATGTAACCCAGTACAACCTGTCACATGTGGGGGAGGAAACCCCAATAGAAAAAACCCAAAACATATGGAGACTTGGAGAGGAGATTGGCGCCACCAAGGAATATCCTAAGCCCACAGAAAAAACATGAAAGACAAATGCAAAGCCGAAATGATACCGGATCGGTCGAGGCCCGGGTTACCAACGACCGCGCTTTCCATTGATCAACACCAGGGTGGAAGTGACAAGTCAGCTACTGGAGTTAAAACATTACTTAAGCTCCCTAGAGAACAAATCACATTGGTACATGGAACGTCCATTACACTCTACCAGTGCGGAAAATCAAAGAACTAGAGTATGAGCTTAGCCGTTTATAAATGGGACATTATTGGACTAGGAGAGTGAATGGACAGGATTTGGTGAGACATTGACTGAAGAAGGCAACAAGATCTGGTACAGTGGCCAAGAGAAACATCACCAAATGGAGTGGCATTTATTGTCAGAAAGGAAGTAGTGGGGTGCATTATCAGCTGTACACCGGCTTCCAGCAGGATTATCAGCATCCGGGTGTCGGCCAAGCCCAAAAAACATCACCATCATACAAATCTATGCACCATCATCTGCCCATACAGATGAAGAAGTAGAAGAATTTTATGAAGATCTTGAAGAGACCATTAAGAAAATACCCCAAAAAGGACATCATCATCATCCAAGGGGATTTTAACGCCAAAGTAGGTCCTGACTCTTACAACCAAATGGGCTGGAACAGTTGGTCAGTTTGGAACTGGGGAGACCAACGACAGGGGACTTACGTCTGCTGGAGTTTGCCTGCACCCACAGACTTCCATTGCCAATACCCTCTATCCCCACAAGCAGTCAAGGAGGACAACCTGGCATGCGCCAAACGGCAAGATCCATAACCAAATAGATTTTATCTTAACACCACGGCGCTTCAAATCCAGCATCAACAGAGCCAGAACAAGAACCTACCCCGGAGCTGACATAGGCAGCGACCACGACCTTGTGCTGCTGGTATTCAAAATGAAGCTGAAGAAAAACAAACAGCCTGCAAACCCACGTATCAAATTTGAGTGGACAAACTGAAAGATCCAGATGTCGAGGAGATCTTCCAAGCTAAGCTTGGCGGACGTTTTGCGGCATTAACCCTCCTGGACAATGGCATCAATGACCTCACCAACAACTTCAATGAGGCAGTCCGAGAAACAGCAGAGGAGGTACTCGGTCGTCAGAGGAATAAACACCAGCCATGGACTACCAATGACATCTTGGACCTCTGCGATACAAGAAGAGCACTGAAACCAACCAGGTCTTCCAACCCTAAAGAATACGGGAGGCAACAATCTCGTGAAGAAGTCAATGTTAAAGGCCAGAGAGAAGTGGATCAGTGATCAATGTGATGAGATCGAAAAAAACATGAAAGTGGGCAACAGTAAAAAGGCATACGACACCCGAAGAAACTCACAAAACCACTTCAAACCAAATCATCAGTCATTGAAGACAGCTCCGGAACCTCCTCACAGAAGCTCAGCTGCATTGAACAGGTGGTCTGAATATTGTCAAGAACTTTACAACTACCCAATACAACCTGACAAGAGCATAAAAGAAGAGAAAGCAGCAACATCAAGAGCACCTCGCCATTACCTATTACTGAGGGAAGAAGTGGAAGAAGCCATCCCCAGCTTAAACCAGTAGGAAAGTCCCCAGGAGCAGACAATATACCAGCAGAGCTGTTCAAGCATGGTGGCGAAACAGTCATCACATATGTTACAGCTATCTGTCAGAAGATTTGGGAGACAAAACAGTGGCCAACAGAATGGACACAATCACTCATCATACCCCTGCCCAAGAAGGGAATTTACGCCAATGCCAAAACTATAGAACAATCAGCCTCATCAGCCACGCCAGCAAGATCATGCTCAAAGTTATTTTGAATCGACTCAAGAAGGAGGCAGAAGAACACCTTGCAGAGGAACAAGCTGGGTTCAGGGCAGGCAGGAGCACAATCGAACAGATTTTTAACTGCCACATCATGATGGAAAAACATCTTCAACATCAGAGAGACCTGTTCCACAACTTCATCGACTTCAAGAAGGCTTTTGACAGAGTATGGCACGAAGGCCTGTGGCAGGTCCTCAGAATGTTTGGCATTGAAGAAGGACTAGTGCAAACCATTCAAGCACTATACAACACCGCAAGCAGTGCAGTCCTTCTGAACAATCAGGTCGGAGACTACTTCAAAACCACAGTTGGGTCCGACAAGGATGCCTGTTATCTCTAGTCCTGTTCAATCTGTTCTTGGAAAACATTATGAGAGAGACCCTCCATGACTTCCACTCTACATCTCCATTGGCGGCAGACCCCTCAACAACTTACGGTTTGCGATGACATTGACCTCATGGGCGGAAGTAACACAGAGCTGCAAGATCTTACGACCAGACTTGAGAACAGAGCTGGAGCATATGGGATGGAGGTGAGCTCGGAGAAAAGTAAAGTACTTTGGAACAGCACGAGCATGCCACCGCTAAAATTTACATGAACGGCCAACAACTAGAGGAGGTAGACGCTTTTAATACCTTCGGCGCTACACTCACAAAGGATGGGCGATCGACGACAGAAATCAAAGTCAGAATTAGCCATGGCAACATCTTCCTGACTAAACTCACACCATATGGAAAAGTAAAGAGATCAGTTTCCAATCAAACTAAAGCTCTACAAAGCCCTAATTCAGTCGATCCTGCTGTACGGAAGTGAAACCTGGACATTGACTGCTGAAACAGCAAAGCAAATCCAATCATTCGAAACAAAATGCCATAGAAAACTACTGGGCATATCCTGGAGAGAACGAAAGACCAATGAATTTGTCAAGAGTCAAATAACACGGCTGGCAGGTCCACAGGAACCCCTTCTCACCATCGTCAAGAAGAAAAAGCTGACATGGTTCGGCCACGTCACCCGCCACAACACTCTGCCCAAAACAGTACTGCAGGGAACACTCGAAGGTGGCAAAGGGAGGGGAAGATAGAACAAGTCATGGATGGACAACATCAGAGAATGGACCAGGATGAATGACTCGGCACTACTGCGCAGAGCCGAGGACCGAGATGGATGGAGGAGGCTTACCACGGCATCGTCTTTCATGTCTCCCCCTCGACCGCCAAGGTCACGGGTCTGATGATGATGATGATGATGAATGGTTTCGTTTGCATGGTATGCATTTCATTTTACTTGCATGGTATGCATGCAGACCATTGCATGGGTGGGCATGTGCACTCCGTTCTGGCCTACAATAAATTCGCAAGAATTTACAAACAGCTTCAACTTACCAGGTAAGTCTCGCTTTATTGTATTTAATTCTTGCTCATTTCCTGTATACCTCCACTACAGGCACATGAGATTTGAGAGCCACAGTGTTCTCGAGACAAACACATCCATCACATAAAAAAAGGGAAAACATTTTTCCTACCTTACTTCTGTGTTAGGAAACGCTCCATGATGGACTGGCCCATGGTCAGTGTTGGTCCCACATTCTTATTATAAAATTTTGCAAATGTGGAAACATTCGTCCATCCAGCTGCTTTCATTATGATGTGTATTGGAGCGTCTGCAAGTTTTGCTGCTGAAGTACTGGCTGACCTGGTACTGTTCGCTGTGAAGCCTGTAATGTCTATGCCTGCCCTCTCCAGCGTCCATTTCAGCCAGTCCATTTCAGCCAGCAGAGATGGCTACTAGCTCCTCTGTGCGGTGCTTGGAGAGTGATAAACAAATGTCCAGTGGAAATCTGAGCCCTCATTTCTTTTCTTCGTCTAAGGTATTCTTTCAATGTGTGAACTACACACAGAGCCTCCTTATCCACAAAAGCCATGAGTTGAATTGGTGATTGATGGGCTCCTCTTCTTGATTGTTTTAATAAACTATTTACATAAATACACATTTTTGCTGTTAGTAGCATATTTTTGGTCAAGTGCAGCAATAGTTTGACCCCTCTGACCCCACAGCAGTGAATTAACATCACAAGTTTCTTTGTCAGTTCTTTGAACGTTAGTTATTCACGGGAAAACCCACTTTTCTAGCATTTTAAGCACAATATTTACATCCCAAGTTTGGTGTTACTTTGGTAGTGGTGGTTTTCTTTCAAAAACACCCTTCTAAATTTTTTACAAGTTCATTTTGACGAACGTACCCCCTTCATGTTGCAGAGAAACAATTAGCCCAGAACGCAGTGCCACAGCACTATATGAATATCCCTCTTTCAACAGAGATCCCAGAAAATTTACAGCTGTGGCTAGAGGGGTGAAACAGAATCCCTGTTGCTACCCCGTACCTCCCACTTTGTATGTACACATCATACATCTGTTTTGTTGCAGGTCGCCTTGAGGAATGAGAATATGGTAGTGTCCTCAGAAAAACCTTGTGTTCTGAATCTATCCTGACACTTTGCAGACTAACAGAGTCAAGCTTTTTCTTTAGGGTGTTTCATCTCCTTTTGACTTGGTTGTGTCAGTAGAGTGTTCCTGGCTGACAAGAGGACTGGCCGGGCTGTGAGGATTTTCATTAGTGCGGGCCCAAAAAGGCTGGTTTTTCCAGGCTGGTGCTACTATAACCCTCTTGCTTTGTCTTTCTTTAACTTTGCCGGGAAACGGGATAGAATGTGAAAGGGGGAGAAAGCAATAAAACCGTTTCATTACCCCAATACATGCTAAATGCGTCAATAGCATGCTCCTGGGTCAGGCAAGAAAGACAATATCTGGAAAACTGAAAATTTAATCTGGGAAGCAAAAAAGTCAATGTCAGGTTTTTATCTTAAATATTCAGAGCCTCAGAGAGAAGCAGTAAATCAAGTTTCCATTCTGTGTCTATGGGGCCCCTGTCTGGGACAGCCTGTCAGCTTCAATATTATCAACTCGGGATGTGGGCAGCATGAGCCATATGTTCCTGCTTTCACACCAATCCCAGATTTGCTGAGACACGTTATTCAGCTGTTTTGATCTGTTAGAACCATGTTGTTAATACAACCAACTGTGCTTGTGTTATCAGACTGATTTTTATGTGAACATTCAGTTTGTCATGCAACAAAGATTTGAGCCCAAACAAGACAGCTAATGCCCCAATGAGTTTATTGTCCTTCTTTGTCTTTTCACTCCACCAGCTTGTGTTTGGGCTTTGGTCTACAATCCAAGCACCCACCCTGTACTGAGCTGTCTGTCTTCATAGTAATAGGGGGATCTGATCTTGAATAGGAGCCTTTTGTTTTATCTATGTTATTGATCCACCATTCTAGCTTGTTTTTCCCTTCAGTTAACACTGCAGATTTATCCCATTTTCCCCTTTACTTATTTTAAGTGCAAAACATTTGTCTTGTTCAAGTGCTCTGTAGTACAAAGGGCCCCCTTGGCACAGCAAGAAAACAGAAACCTTTTAGTCCAATAAGATGCAGAAAATTTTTTATGGTAACATTCTTTCTGACTGAATAATTCTTTGCATGCACACAACAGTTTCTTTTTCCGTTAAATCTTCAGCATGAGGACATGTCTATGGAGTTTATTTTGAAACCCAGGTATGTGATTTCTTGCACAGGTATGAATGAGATTTCTTTTCATGTACATAGAATCCTAGATAGTCTAATAATTTTATCGTGTCGTCACACCACTGTACAACTTCTGTTTCAGAACTCTCCAACAATTAAACTTTTCACAATGAATGAAGTTATCTGGTGACCCATATCATGTAAGCATGCTAGGACAGGTTTCATAAGTTTTGTGAATTTTCTGGGAATTGGATGAGTCCCATGGCAGCTGCCTGAAAACAGTACAGTTTTCTCTCATCTGAATTTCAGGTATTTCTGAAAAGTCTCCTCTACTGCTATGACTAATAGGCATCTCTCAGATCATTGATGCAAAATAACAATTTTGCGTCACTAGATCCAAAGCTGATGTTATTGTTTCCATCTTAATTTCTTATATTCTACCTTTTCATTTAGAGTTTTTAGATTCAAAATCATTCTAAATGATCCATCTTTTTTCTCCTAACAAAGATGGTGAGACAATTTGTCCTGATTTTGGCAAGGATTCTTTAATTACACCTTTGTTCAACAGGTTTTCTATTCAGAGTCAATAGCATAATTTTATGTTTGTTAAATGACCTTTGTGAACTTTGCTTTATTCTTCTGGGCAATCATCAAAAGTGATTTTAATTCCTTCATGTTTCAAATACATCAGGGTCAGAAGTTAACACATTCCCGCAAGGACAACTTTTCCTTAATGTTCCTGCTGTAAAATTTATCATGCTTGGCCTTTAAAATAAGCACACAGAGAGGGGAGCAAAGTTTCAAATTCACTAACTTGTTTTTAGAAGGGAGGGGTGGGTTTAGTCGGGATCGAGTTACTGCCGGTGGCTGTTTTTCTTACCCTTTTTCCAAAACATTTGTTTGTCTGCCCCTGCCTCCATGGCTTCCAGCCTAAAAAAGAGCTGGTGTTGTTGTGCTGCCATGTGGTTTTCTTTTGCTGGCACGCATGCTTTTGACCGAGTTTCTGGGACTCCCGTACTTCTTTCAATTTCTTTGTGAAATCGGTGCTGTATAGTAGTTCTTTGGTGTCATGGCAAAAGCAGTGCACATTGCCAGAGAGTTCACAGGGTAGGCAGGGTCGGTGCATTTCTCTCCGTTTCTGGACAGGTCATGGTTGGCATGACCTTGTGAGGGCTAGGGCATCTGAAAGTAGGCTATGCATCCAGTCTTTTTCCGCATACTTTAGCTGCCTCCTGCCCTGAGATGTATTTTTTACTTTCAGAAGTCGGTCAGTGCAGAGCGTTATCGCTATGGCAGCTTTTGACAGGGTTTTTTGTGTATTTGCCATCCTGACATCTGTCTTTCGTGAGAAGGGCTTGAGAACAGAAAAAATTTCCTTGTTTGTTCAGGGAACGCCCAGGTAAGAACAGTTTTCGGGAATAGGGTACTTGGTAAGTTTTTCCCTCAGTTTCCTGTCTGGGAGTTTCGATCCAAAACTGGACTCAAGCAGCTTTGCAGTTTTCAGAAACGGGTGGCCTTTTTCCTCATTATCATCAAAGGATGATGCCATTTCAGCGAACATGTCGTTATCTTTATCCTCATCCTCTATAGATTCTGCCATCAGTTCTTTCTCCAGCTCCTCTGCCCTTCATCAGAAACATGTCAGTTTAAAAGTTTCTGAAAGGCTGCCTGCCTTCTTCTTTTCCTTCATTTTCCACAAGGGGTTCTTTGCTGGCCAGCGCTCATTTTTCTCTTCCCGGGTGTGGTGCCTTCTTTCCAAATGTTTCCATTTTCTTTGAGAGATTTTGGGGCAGTTGTCAAAATATCTCGGAGAGATGGTTCCCTTTCAGTAGAAATGACAGCTTGTGGTTCTTCTTCATTTGGGAAAATCCATCACCAAAACCTGGTCACTAGAGTAATCAGCAGATAGACCTCCATTTTTTTTTTTTTTTCCCCACAGAACACTTATCACAATACAAAGTATTTCACCAGCACACAAACCAACCAAAACAGGTGGTGATAAAATGAAACCCGTTTTAACACAATTTAAAGAAACCAAGAAAGGCTAGGACTAGAACTATTTTATAGCTTATGCTCAGATTCCTGATAGTGATGGGCATTGCCGACACAGTGAGAGGCGATACGATAACACGTCTGGTCAGTAAGGTGGCTAGGCACGAAACTGGCGGTAGGCTGCGCGCGGTTTCTCATGTGCCTGTAGTGGAGGTATATTGGAAATGAGCAAGAATTTGAGGGATCAGAAGTGTCTCCAGACTTGTGGATCGGAATCACCTTAGCAGTTTTGAAGGCATTGGGGAAATAGTTCTTTGAAGCAAAGGTTATAGATATGTGTTGGGGTGTCTGTAATAACTGGAGCTGAGAGTTTCAGTATTCTGCATCTTTTCCATCAAGACCACGGGTACTTGATTGTTTGAGGTAAAATCAGGTAATTGTAGACCTCAGAAACAGATATGAATGGTATGTGGAGTTTTGATGGAATATGCTTTTCTTGGCAGAATTGTTTTAGTTCATTGAGATATTTGACTTCAATTTATCTTGTTAATGATGTTAGAAGAAATATTAAAGAAGTGATTGTTTTAGTTTTTCAGCAGAAAAATCTTTAATTACATTAGATTTGGACGACCATTGATTATTTGTTTTTTTGATTAATTGCCTTCCATCAGTCTTTGATTTTGTTTAGATGAAAGTAGATCTTGGAAATATTTCCCTTTTCTCTCGCGTATTTGTGAGTTTTTTGGCATTCCCTTTAAATTTTTTTGCCTCCCCATATTTTTTTATGTTTTTTAAGCAATCTCTAAGATAAATTTTTCTTCTAGTTCCTTTTTTAAACCAAGGTGGTTTGCGGACATGTTCATCCTTATGGTTTTAATGGGGCATGTTTGTTTAGATTTCAGTTAAAAAAAACTTTATCTAAAACGAGAGAAATCACTTACTTAGGCCCATCACTCCCCCCGGAGCATAGGGCCGCCGACAACAGTCCGCCAGTGTCCTCTGTCCTGGGTATTCTCTCCCGCTGTTCCAGGTATATCCTCATTTCTGGTTTCTGCCTCAAGGTCGCGTCCCCAGGTGTTTCTTGGCCTTCCCCTTTTTCGTTTCCTGGGGGTTCCATGATAGTGCCTGCCTTGTGATGTTGCTGGCTGGCTTTCTCAGGGTGTGCCCAATCCATCCCCATCTCCTGCGCCGGATTTCATTTTCGGCTGGCAGCTGGTTGGTACGTTGCCACAGGTCTGCATTGCTGATGGTGTCGGGCCAGTGGATCTGGGGATTCGTCTCAGGCAGCTGTTGATGAAGGTCTGCACTTTCTTGATGGTGGTCTTTGTTGTCCTCCATGTCTCTGCTCCATATAGTAGGACTGACTTGACGTTGGAGTTGAACAGCCTGATCTTTGTGCAGGTCGACACAACCTTGGAGCTCCAGATGTTCTTCAGCTGCAAGTACGCTGCCTCACCTTGCCATTCTTGCTCTGACGTCTGCGTCTGTGCCGCCCTGCATGTTAATGATGCTACCCAGGTACGTGAATGTCTCCACTTCTTCCAGCTCCTTCCCATTTAGTGTGACTGGGTCCTCACTCACTGCATTGATCTTGAGAATCTTGGTTTTGCCTTCATGGATCTTGAGACCAACTTGTAATGAGGTGGCTGCTAGTTCTGTAGTCTTGTCCTGCATCTGTTGGCGGCTGTGGGAAGCAGGGCCAGGTCGTCTGCAAAGTCGTGATCATCCAGCTGGTCCCACAGTGTCACTGGATTCCATTTCTTCTGTATGCCGTTGAAGTCTTCATGGTCCAATCGATCGCCAGGAGGAAAAAGGAAAGGTGACAGGAGACAGCCTTGTCTGACTCGGTCTTCACCTCAAAGCTGTTTGTGAGTTGTCCTCCATGGACCACCCGGAGGTCATTCTTTCATATAGGAGTTCTTGATCAAGTTGACCAGTTTGGTTGGCACTCCATGGTGGCGAAGCAATTTCCAGAGGGTGTTGCGGTCCACACTGTCAAAGGCTTTCTCATAATCAACAAAGTTGATGTATAAAGATGAGTTCCACTCTAAAGATTGCTCAACGATGATGCGCAAGTGGCAATCTGATCTATGCTGATCTGTTCTGGCGGAAGCCGGCCTGTTGGTCTCGGAGGAGAGGGTCGACTGCATTTTTCTTTCTCTCGAGGAGGATCCTGTTAAAGACTTTCCTGGCACCGACAAAAGCATTATCCCTTATAGTTGGCACAGTTATGAGGTTCTTTTTGAGTGCTTGATGAGGTGCCTCCTTCCAGTCTGATGGTACTTCCCCCTCTTCCTAAATTTTCCCCAAAGAGAGGGTACAGCATCTCTACCATGGTCTCCGGGTCTGCCTTGAGTGCTTCTGCTGGGATGTTGTCCGGTCTGCTGCCTTGCCATTTTCAGCATTTTGATGGTTTCCTGATCTCTCCCTGGTTGGTTGCTCACAGTTGATGTCTAGGTCTCTATCAGCAGGGTCGATGTCCCGGGGGGGTTTTAAGGACGGGTCTTTTTCAGGAGTTCCTCAAAAGTGCTCTGCCATCTGTTCAGTTGCCCCTCTGTTCCCAGGATGGTGTTCCCTTTTTTGTCTTTGACTGGTCGCTCAGGCCTGCTGTACTTCCTGAGAGTTTCTTAGTGGTTTTCATACAGCAGCTTCATGTTGTTACTGGCTGCTGCTTCTCGGTTCCCCTGCCAGGCTGTCGAAAGTACTTGGCTTCTGTTCTTGCGCTCCTCTTGACTTCTCTGTTGGCTTCTGTGAAGTTGCTTGTGCCTTGGCCTTTGCTACTCTTGTCCAGCTGTTGTTTACTGCTGCTTTCTTCTGTTTCTCTTTTCAATCTTGCCCATTGAGATGCCGATATCCTTTCCCTTTTCTGTTGGTGTCTCTTGGGGTCCCACTACTTCCTGACAAGTTGATGTCAGTGTCTCTTTCACTTTCTTCCACTGGCTCTCGATGTCAGTCTCTTCTTCAAGCAGTTCTTGTAGTACTTGGTCTTTTTGGGTGAGGGACAGTTTGGGAATTCTTCATTTATCTTTGAGTCTTTCAGCAGGCTGGTTTTTACTTCTGCCTCTTTGTTGTTATTTTTCATCCAGTTCCTCTTCAGCTTTAGCTTCAGCCTGGTTTACCAAAAGGTGGTGGTCAAAATTGCAACGTCTGCTCCTCTTTTCACCCTTACATCCTGTAGTGATCTCCTGAATTTTTGGCCATGCAGTTTATGGTCGTTTCTGGTTCTCAGCACATGATTTGGTGATACCCAGGTGGCCTTATGTACTCTTCTGTGGGGGGAAAATGCTGCCACCGATTACCAGATTGTTGATAGCACAGAAGTTGCAAAATTCTCGCCATTCTCATTATCTTTTCCTAATCCGTGTTTCCCA
Source organism: Rapana venosa (assembly GCA_028751875.1). Classification (NCBI taxonomy): domain Eukaryota; kingdom Metazoa; phylum Mollusca; class Gastropoda; order Neogastropoda; family Muricidae; genus Rapana; species Rapana venosa. The sequence continues at coordinate 84,577,423 of CM054134.1, read as the reverse complement.
TCACTTCCTCGCATCCCGTGTTGTCTTGTCGAAACTTGGCATTGAAATCACCCATGAGGATGTTTTATCTTTTTCTGGGTTTCTTGGGAATGACGTTCTGCAGTCTGTCGTAGAATTTATCTTTGGCTTCTTCATCGTCGTCATTAGTTGACGCATAACACTGGATGAGGGTTTATTTGATCTTCTTTTTCTTGTCCTGAAGGATGCCGCAATGATTCTTGATCGTGTGCTTCCCATCCAAACAGGGCTTGCTGCGCAGGTCTTGACAACATGAGCGCTACGCCTTTCTGTGTGTGGAGCGTTGTCTTCTTCATGGCCAGAATAAAGCAGATATCTCCCGTGAGCAGTCTCCTTTGTCCTGACTGTGTCCAATGGGTCTCACTGATGCCAAGCAATGTGAGGTTGTAGCTTTTCATCTCTGCTGCTACTTGTGTGTTGTTTTTCCCGTTCATACATGGTCCTCACATTCCATGTTTCGACGTTGATGGTCTGGTCGATAAAAGGGGGTTTGGGCCTTGTGGCTTCCTAGACTCATGGCTTTCACCACATGGCGTCATACATCCTCTTGGCGAGGACCCTTCCTCTCCCAGGGCAGTAGTCTCTTGGTCTGTTGTTGGCGTTTCTGTAGCAAACTTTGTTTTTATGGGTTGGGGTTGCTAGCCCCACGCCCAACCCTCCTCCTTTCTCATCCGGGCTTGGGACCGGCAATGGCAGAGTTTTCGGAGAGCATGGAACTGCTTAACTCTAGTAAGAAAAGCTGCTCATAAAATTTTGCAAAAGAACGATAGGTTATAGTTTTATGGCCAGGTTTAGGAATTTTTGTTCATTTTTTTGACCATGTGGTACAGACTGGGTAGTGATGGCTACAGTTATGTACAGGGACACACATTTATATGATGTTTTTAGGGTCTGATACATAGATGTGATCAATAATTGTGTTAGAATTTGATGTGACTCTTGAGGGTGAAGTAACTAATTGGTGAAGATTGAATGAGTTAATAACTTGGGTCCATTGGTTGTTTACTTTTGCCGGGTTTCAATATTAAAATCACTAGTAAGATAATTTCCCTAGATTTTAATAGGACTACGTTCATCATGGAGTCAAACTTGTCTATCCAATTTTTTCTTTCTGTTGGATTTCTGTAGCAGAACCCCATTATAATAGGTGCTGCACCTTTTATAGCTACTTTGATCCAGATGGATTCTACTTCATAACGTTCAAGATGGAAAAGACGTTTGAACATTACAGACTCACTAATATAGATGAAGGTACCTGTTTCTTTGGGCTTTTGCTGATCGAACGATTTTATATCCTGGAATGGAAATGTCAGTGTTGGTTATGTGTTCTGTAAGTCTTGACTCGGAAAGCCCTAGTATATGAAATGGTTTGCCTTGGTTTGTGATGAGTCTTGTTATATCTTCGATTTTATTTACTGTATGGTTTATATTTAGTTGGCAAATTCGTAAGCCATCCTTGGAGGGCCATGAATTGTGTCTTGAATACATCTATTGTAGTTTTGTGAGGAATGTATTAATGTGTACAAGAATGGTGAAGATAAGGAAGAAAAGAGAGACAATGAATGATAATAATAATAGGAGGTGGGGGGGTAGTGAATACTTGATAGGGGTATAGTGGTGGAAGGGTGAAGAAAGGAGTAAAATCAATTACCACTCTGTAGCCCTAATTCAGCCTATCCTGCTGTACGGAAGTGAAACCTGGACATTGACTGCTGAAACAGCAAAGCGAATCCAGTCATTTGAAACAAAATGCCATAGAAAACTGCTGGGCATATCCTGGAGAGAACGAAAGACCAATGAATTTGTCAAGAGTCAAATAACATGGATGGCAGGTCCAATGAACCCCCTTTCACCATCCCAAGAAGAAAAAGCTGACATGGTTCGGCCACGTCACCCCCAAACATTCTGCCAAAAACAGTAATGCAGGGAACACTCGAAGGTGGCAGAAAGAGGGGAAGACAGAACAAGTCAAAGGATGGACAACATCAGAGGGAATGGACCAGGATGAATGACTCAGCACTACTGCACAGAGCCGAGGACCCCAGATGGATGGGGAGGCTTACCACGCATCGTCTTTCGTGTCTCCTCCACGACCGCCAAGGTCACGGACTGATGATGATGATGAGCACACAATTTGTGTATAACTCAATCAGTCCAACAGTTAGTCTGAGGGAAAAAAAAATGAAAAAAAAAATTCACAGTGGCGTGGTTGGTTACCGAGAGAAAGGGGAGATATATATAAATTTTTTTTAAAAAACCCCAAAAAAAACAACAGAGCAACCCAAAACATCCTCAACAAGCGAGGCCAGACAATACAGTAAAGCACCTGAAATAAAAAATCAGAATATGAATAATAAACAAGCTACAATCGACAATTCCCGGGAAAAA
>CM054134.1:84543830-84574517 GCA_028751875.1 Rapana venosa | reverse complement strand
GTCTTCGCAAAAAGTTCGATTTAGTTTTGGATATGGGAGAAAGGTCATTTATGTAAAATTTGAAAAAAAGAAGGGGGGTCCAAAGATGGATCCTGAAATAAAATGGGTTTTGTGTGGATGTGGACGAAAGTATTGAAACCATTGTTGCCTGTTTGAAAGATAAGAAGCAAGAAGTTCAAGAGTTTTTTTGTAGGGGATTTTTTAAAAGGTCTAGTTTTTTAATGAAAAAGTTCCCGGTTTCAATTGTAAAAAATGTTTTTTTGAAATCTACAAAAAATTTACTCCAAAAAAATTTTTTTTGTTTTTTTAATTTTTGGACAGCCAATTTTTCTAAAGACTAGCCCCAATCCCATATGGCACGAGTGATTTTTCCTAAATCCAGATGTTTTGGGGGAAATGAAGTTGTTAATATTTTGTAAGGGAAAATTTTTGTTTTTTTTTTTAATTCCCATATTTTTTTCCCAAAGGGGTTTTGAAGGTAAGAAAAAATAGAGTTTGGGGTTTTTAAAAAATAAATAAAATTAAAGCGAGACTTACCTTTTGTTGAAGCTTTTTTAAATTCTTGCAAATTTTATTGTAGCCGGAAAAGGAGGGGAAATTGGAAAAACGCCCCCGAAAGCCTACCGCCAGTTTTTGGGCCTGGAGGAACACTGGGCCCACACTATATAAAACCGGGAAATCATCTTATAATTAATAAACATTGTTATCTTTCCCTTTTCATTTATTTGGGGTGGGTGTCTTACTATTTGCCCGGTGTGCAAGAAAAATGTTTGGCAATTCTTCTTTTTTTCTATTTTGGTAATGGTTTCTTTTTTTGCATGGTAGCATTTCATTTTACTTGCATGGAAAGCATGCAGACCAAATTTCAAAGGGTGGGCATGTGCACTCCCTTCTGGCCTACAAAAAATTCGCAAGGCTTACCCCGGCCTTTGTCTTTCATGTTCCCCACGGGCCCCCAAGGGGAAAAGGGTTTGATGATGATGATGATGAATGGGTTTTGTTTTTCCTTTGGGATGCATTTCATTTTACTTGCAGGTAAAGGGATGTAAGTATCGGGTCAGGTTTAGTCAGAGAATTCTCTGCATGGTACTGGGGATCCATGTAAACCCCAGTACAAACCCGTCCCCAAAGTGGGGGAAAGGAAACCCCAAAAAAAAAAAAAAAAAAAACCCCAAAAAAATATTTGGGGACTTGGGAGGAGATTGGGGCCCCCAAGGGGAAAATCCTAAGCCCCCAGAAAAAAACATGAAAAGACAAAAAACAAAAACCGAAATGATACCGGAAAATTTTTGGTCGAAAGGGCCCCGGGGTTTCCAACGGGCCCGCTTTTCCCTTAAACAAAAACCAGGGTGGAAGGTTTTAAAAAGTCAGCTATGGGGTTAAAAAATTCTTAAACTCCCCAGAGAAAAAAATCACCATTGGTTTAAAGGAAAGTCCCTACCTCTACCATGCGGAAAAATCAAGAACTAGAGAGTATGAGCTTTGCCCATATAAATGGGACATTATTTGGTTTGGAGAAGTGAGATGGCAGGATTTGGTGAGACTTTACTTTAAGAAAAGGGAACAAAGGGTCTGGTACGTGGCCAAGAGAAAAAAATTTACCAACATGGAGTGGAAATTTTTTGTCAGGAAAGGAATAGTGGGGTGCATTATAGCTGTACACCCGGGTTTCCGCAGGGTTTTTCAGAAACCGGGTGTCGGCCAAGCCCAAGAACATCACCTTTATAAAAAATTCTATGGGACCATCATCTGGCCATACGGGTGAAGAAAGTAGAAGAATTTTTTGAAAAATCTTGAAAAGAGGGCCATTAAGAAAATTCCCAAAAAAAGGAATTCATCATCATCCCGGGGATTTTAACGCCCCAAAATAGGTCATGGGCTCTTTAAAAACCAAAGGGGTGGAAAAAGTTGGGCAGTTGGGGTGGGGGGGGACCAAACGACAGGGGACTCGTCTGCTGGAGTTTGCCTGCCCCCACAGATTTCCCCTTTCCAAAACCCCCCTTTTCCCCCCAAACAACAAGGGGAAAACCCTTGGCTGGCCAAACGGAAATTTTTCCATAACCAAATAGATTTTATTTTAACACCCGGCGTTTCAAACCAAGCTCAACAGAGCCAGAACAAGAACCTACCCCGGAGGAATAAAGGCCCCGACCCCGACCCCTTTTGCTGGGTATTCAAAATGAAGTGAAAAAAAACAAACAGCCTTTCAAACCCACCCTATCAAATTTTAGGGGGAAAAAAAGGAAAAAAATCCCGTGTCGAGGGGATCTTCCAAGCTAAGCAGGCGGGCGTTTTCGGCATTAACCCCCCTGGACCCCTGGCATCAATGACCCACCAACAACTTCAATTGGGGGGCGGGCCGGGGAAAAAAAAAGCAGAGGGGTACTCGGTCGCAGAGGAATTTAAAAACCAGCCATGGATACCCAAAGACATCTTGGACCTCTTTCGATACAAAAAGAGACTGAAACCAAACCCGGTCTTTTCCAAAACCCTAAGAATACCGGTGGGGCCAAATCCGTGGAAAAAAGTTTAATGTTAAAGGCCCCGAGGAAGTGGATCGTGGTCAATTTTGATGAGATCGAAAAAAAAATGAAAGGGGCAAAAAGTTTAAAAAAACATAAAGACACCCCGAAGGGGAAAATCACAAAAAACCCCTTCAAAAACCCAAAAAACAGTCATTGAAGAAGCTCCCGGGAAAACCCCCTCACGAAAATCAGCTGCATTTTAACGGTGGTCGGGAAAATTGTCAAAAACTTTCAAAAAAACCCAATTTTCAAAACCCGACAAAAAAGCATAATAGAAGAGAAAGCAGAAAAATCAAGGCCCCTGCCAAACCTTTTTCTGAGGGAAAGAAGTGGAAGAAGCCATTCCCACAGTTACCCGTAAAAGGGAAAATCCCCAAAAGGGGCGGGCAATTTTACCGCGAGCTGTCAAGCATGGGGGCGGAAAAAGTTCCCACATATGTTACAGCTATCTGTCAGAAGATTTGGGGGGGACAAAAAAGTTTGGCCCAAAAGAATGGGCACAATTTACTCATCATACCCTGCCCAAGGGAAGGGGAATTTACCCAATGCCAAAACTATAGAACAATCAGCCTCATCAGCCACCCCAGCAAGAATTGCTCAAAGTTATTTTAAATCGACTCAAGAAGGGGGCGAAGAAACACCTTGCAGGGGAACAAGCGGGGTTCAGGGCAGGCAGGAGCACAATCGAACAGATTTTTAACTGCCACATCATGATGGAAAAACATCTTCAACATCAGAGAGACCTGTTCCACAACTTCATCGACTTCAAGAAGGCTTTTGACAGAGTATGGCACGAAGGCCTGTGGCAGGTCCTCAGAATGTTTGGCATTGAAGAAGGACTAGTGCAAACCATTCAAGCACTATACAACCCCCGCAAGCAGTGCAGCCCTTCTGAACAATCAGGTCGGAGGCTACTTCAAAACCACAGTTGGGGTCCGCCCAAGGAAATGCCTGTTATCTCCAGTCCTGTTCAATTCTGTTCTTGGAAAACATTATGAGAGAGACCCTCCTTGACTTCCCCTCTACCATCTCCATTGGCGGCAGCCCCCTCAACAACTTACGGTTTGCGATGACATTGACCTCATGGGCGGAAGTAACACAGAGCTGCAGATCTTACGACCAGACTGAGAACAGAGCTGGAGCATATGGGATGGAGGTGAGTTTCGGAGAAAAGTAAAGTACTGTGAACAGCACGAGCAATGCCCCCGCTAAAATTTACATGAAGGGCCCAACAACTAGAGGAGGTAGACGTTTTTTAAATCCCTTGGCGCTACACTCACAAAGGAGGGCGATCGACACAGAAATCAAAGTCAGAATAGCCATGGCACATCTTCCATGACTAAACTCACCACCATATGGAAAGTAAAGAGATCGTTTCCCAATCAAACTAAGCTCTACAAAGCCCTAATTTAGTGATCCTGCTGGGACGGAAGTGAAACCTGGACATTGACTGCTTGAAACAGCAAAGCAAATCCAATCATTCGAAACAAATGCCATAGAAAATACTGGGCATATCCTGGAGGGGAACGAAAGACCAATGAAATTTTTCAAGAGTCAAATAACACGGTGGCAGGTCCACAGGAACCCTTCTCACCATCGTCAAGAAGAAAAAGCTGACATGGTTCGGCCACGTCACCCGCCACAACACCCTTTCCAAAACAGTATGCAGGGACATCGAAGGTGGGGAAGAGGGGAGAGAACAAATCATGGATGGACAACATCAGAGAATGGACCAGGATGAATGACTCGGCACTACTGCGCAGAGCCGAGGACCGAGAAAGGATGGAGGAGGCTTACCACGGCATCGTCTTTCATGTCTCCCCCGACCGCCAAGGTCACGGGTTCTGATGATGATGATGATGATGAATGGTTTCGTTGCATGGTATGCATTTTTTTTACTTGCATGGTATGCATGCAGACCATTGCATGGGTGGCATGTGACTCGTTCTGGCTACAATAATATTCGCAAGAATTTACAAAAGTTCAATTTCCAGGTAAGTCTCGCTTTATTTTTATTTAATTCTTGCTCATTTCCTGTTTTACCTCCACTAAGGCACATGAATTTGAGAGCCCCAGGGGTTCTCGAGACAAAAACATTCCTTCACATAAAAAAAGAAACATGTCCTACCTTACTTCTGTGTTTTGGAAACGCCTCCATGATGGACGGCCCATTGGTCCGTGTTGGTCCCATTTTATTATAAAAATTTTGCAAATGTGGAAACATTGTCCATCCAGCTGCTTTCATTATGATGTGTATTGGGCGTCTGCAAGTTTTGCGCTGAAGTTACTGGCTGACCTGGTACTGTTCGTGTGAAGCCTGATGGGCTTGCCTGCCCTCTCCAGCGTCCATTTCAGCCAGTCCATTTCAGCCAGCAAGAGATGGCTACTAGCTCCTCTGTGCGGTGCTTGGAGAGTGATAAACAAATGTCCAGTGGAAATCTGAGCCCTCATTTCTTTTCTTCGTCTAAGGTATTCTTTCAATGTGTGAACTACACACAGAGCCTCCTTATCCACAAAAGCCATGAGTTGAATTGGTGATTGATGGGCTCCTCTTCTTGATTGTTTTAATAAACTATTTACATAAAATACACATTTTTGCCTGTTAGTAGCATATTATCGATGTCAAGTGCAGCAATAGTTTGACACCTCTGACCCACAGCAGTGTAATTAACATCACAAGTTTCATTGTCAGTTCTTTGAACGTTAGTTTATCCACTGGAACCCACGTTTCTAGCATTTTAAGCACAATATTTACATCCCAAGTTTGGTGATACTTTGGTAGTGGTGGTTTTCTTTCAAAAACACCCTTCATAAATCTTTTTACAAGTTCATGTTGACCGAACGTAGCCCCTTCATAGTTGCAGAGAAAACAACTTAGCCCAGAACGCAGTGCCCACAGCACTATATGAATATCCCTCTTTCAACAGAGATGCCAGAAAATTTACAGCTGTGGCTAGAGGGGTGAAACTGAATCCACCTGTTGCTCACACGTACCTCTCCCACTTTGGTATGTACACATCATACATCTGTTTTGTTGCAGGTCGCCATGAGGACATGAGAATACTGGTAGTGTCCTCAGAAAAACCTTGTGTTCTGAATCTATCCCTGACACTTTGCAGACTAACAGAGTCAAGCTTTTCTTTAGTGGGTGTTTCATCTCCTTTTGACTTGGTTGTGTCAGTAGAGTGTTCCTGGCTGACAAGAGGACTGGCCTGGCTGTGAGGATTTTCATTAGTGCTGGCCAAAAAGGCTGGTTTTTCCAGGCTGGTGCTACTATAACCCCTCTTGCTTTGTCTTTCTTTAACTTTGCCAGGACACGGGATAGAATGCTGAAAGGGGGAAAGCAATAGACAGTTTCATTACCCCAATACATGCTAAATGCGTCAATAGCACATGCTCCTGGGTCAGGCAAGAAAGACACATATCTGGAAAGCTGAAAATTTAATCTGGAAGCAAACAAGTCAATGTCAGGTTTTATATCTAGAATATTCAGAGCCTCAGAGAGAAGCAGTGAATCAAGTTTCCATTCTGTGTCTATGTGGCCCTGTCTAGACAGCCTGTCAGCTTCAATATTATCAACTCCAGGGATGTGGGCAGCAGTGAGCCATATGTTCCTGCTTTCACACCAATGCCAGATTTGCTGAGACACGTTATTCAGCTGTTTGATCTGTTGAAACCCATGTTGTTAATACAAACCAACTGTGCTTGTGTTATCAGACATGATTTTTATGTGAACATTCAGTTTGTCATGCAACAAAGATTTGAGACCAAACAAGACAGCTAATAGCTCCATGAGTTTATATGTCCTTCTTTGTCTTTCTCACTCCACCAGCCTTGTGTTTGGGCTTTGGTCTCAACAATCCAAGCACCCATCCTGTACCTGAGCTGTCTGTCTTCATAGTAATAGTGGGATCTGATCTTTAAATTTAGGAGCCTTTTGTTTATTCTATTTATTGATCCACCATTCTAGCTCTGCTTTTCCTTCAGCTTATAACACTGCAGACTTATCCCAGTTTCCCTTACTTATTTTAAGTGCAAAACATTGTCTTGTTCAAGTGCTCTGTAGTACAAAGGGCCCATTGGCACAGCAAGAAAACAAGAAACCATTAGTCCAATACAGGCTGCCAGAGATCTTATGGTAACACTTTTCTGATTAAATCATTCTTTGCATGCACACAGCAGTTTGTGTTCCGTTCATCTTTCAGCATGACGGACATGTCTATGGAGTTTATTTTGAAACCCAGGTATGTGATTTCTTGCACAGGTATGAACTGAGATTTCTTTTCATGTACATAGAATCCTAGATAGTCTAATAATTTTATCGTGTCTGTCACACACTGTACAACTTCTGTTTCAGACTCCCAACAATTAAACTATCATCAATGAATGAAGTTATCTGGTGACCCATATCATGTAAGCATGCTAGGACGGTTTCATAAGTTTTGTGAATTTTCTGGGAATTGGATGAGTCCCATGGCAGCTGCCTGAAAACAGTACATTTTTTCCTCTCCATCTGAATTTCAGGTATTTCTGAAAAGTCTCCTCTACTGCTATGACATAATGGGCATCTCTCAGATAAATTGATGCAAAATAACAATTTTGCGTCACTAGATCCAAAGCTGTATGTATTGTTTCCATCTTAAATTTCTTATATTCTACCTTTTCATTTAGAGTTTTCAGATTCAAAATCATTCTAAATGATCCATCTTTTTTCTCCCTAACAAAGATAGGTGAGACAATTTGTCCTGATTCTGGCAAGGATTCTTTAATTACACCTTTGTTCAACAGGTTTTCTATTTCAGAGTCAATAGCATAATTTTCATGTTTGTTAAATGACCTTTGTGAACTTTGCTTTATATCTTCTGGGCAATCATCAAAAGTGATTTTAATTCCTTCAACTGTTTCAAGTACATCAGGGTCAGAAGTTAACACATTCCAGCAAGACAACTTTTCCTTAATGCTTCCTGCTGTAAATTTATCATGCTTGGCCTTAAGATAAGCACACAGAGAGGGCAAGCAAAGTTCAAATTCACTAACCTTGTTTCCAGAATGGAGGGGTGGTTCAGTCAGGGATCGAGTTACTGCCGGTGGCTGTTTTTCTTACCCTTCTTCCAAAACATCTTGTTTGTCTGCCCCTGCCTCCATGGCTTCCAGCCTAAAAAAGAGCTGGTGTTGTTGTGCTGCCATGTGGTTTTCTTTTGCTGGCCACGCATGCTCTGACCGAGTTTCTGGGACTCCTGTACTTCTTTCAATGCTTTGTGAAACTCGGTGCTGTATAGTAGTTCTGGTGTCATGGCAACATGCAGTGCACATATGCCAGAGAGTTCACAGGGTAGGCAGGGTCGGTGCATTTCTCTCCGTTTCTGGGACAGGTCATGGTTGGCATGACCTGTGAGGGCTAGGGCATCTGAAAGATAGGCTATGCATCCGGTCATTTCACCGCATACTTTAGCTGCCTCCTGCCCTGAGATGGTATCTCTTACTTTCAGAAGTCGGTCAGTGCAGAGCGTTATCGCTATGGCAGCTTTTGACAGGGTTTTTTGTGTATTTGCCATCCTGACATCTGTCTTTCGTGAGAAGGGCTTGAGAACAGAAAAAATTTCCTTGTTTGTTCAGGGAACGCCCAGGTAAGAACAGTTTTCGGGAATAGGGTACTTGGTAAGTTTTTCCCTCAGTTTCCTGTCTGGGAGTTTCGATCCAAATCTGGACTCAAGCAGCTTTGCCAGTTTTTCAGAAACGGGTGGCCCTTTTTCCTCATTATCATCAAAGGATGATGCCATTTCAGCGAACATGTCGTCATCTTTATCCTCATCCTCTATAGATTCTGCCATCAGTTCTTTCTCAGCTCCTCTGCCCTCTCAATCAGAAACACTGTCAGTAACAGTTTCTGAATGGCTGCCTCCCTTCTTTCTTTTCCCTTCATTTTCACAAGGGTTCTTTGTCTGACCCAGCGCTCATTTTTCTTTCCAGGAGTGTGGTGCACTTCTTTCCAATTTTCCATTCTTTAGAGAGATTTTGGACGTTGTCAAAATATCTCGGAGAGATGGTTCCTTTCAGTAGAAATGTCAGCTTGTGGTTCTTCTTCATTAGACAGACCCATCACCAAATCTGGTCACTAGAGTAATCAGCAGCATAGCCCTCCATTTTTTTTTTTTTTTCCCCACAGAACACTTATCCACAATACAAGTTTTTTCACCAGCACTAAAAACCCAAAAACCAAAACAGGTGGTGATAAAATGAACCAGTTTTTAACACAATTCAAAAAAAACCAAGAAAGGCTAAGGACTAGAACTATATTATAGCTTATGCTCAGATTCCTGATAGTGATGGGCATTGCCGACACAGTGAGAGGCGATACGATAACACGTCTGGTCAGTAAGGTGGCTAGGCACGAAACTGGCGGTAGGCTGCGCGCGGTTTCTCATGTGCCTGTAGTGGAGGTATATAGGAAATGAGCAAGAATTTGAGGGATCAGAAGTGTCTCCAGACTTGTGGATCGGAATCACCTTAGCAGTTTTGAAGGCATTGGGGAAATAGTTCTTATGAAGACAAAGGTTATAGATATGTGTGAGAGTGTCTGTAATAACTGGAGCTGAGAGTTTCAGTATTCTGCCATCTATTCCATCAAGACCACGGGTACTTGATTGTTTGAGGTGAGTCAGGTAATTGTAGACCTCAGAAACAGTATGAATGGTTGTGGAGTTTTGATGGAATATGCTTTTCTTGCAGAATTGTTTTAGTTCATTGAGATCATTTGACTTCAATTTATCATTGTTAATGATGTTAGAAGAAATATTAATGAAGTGATTGTTTAGTTTTTCAGCAGAAATATCTTTAATTACATTAGATTTGGACGACAATTGATTATTTGTTATTTGATTAATTGCCTTCCATACAGTCTTTGAATTTTGTTTAGATGAAAGTAGATCTTGGAAATATTTCCTTTTCTCTCGCCGTATTTGTGAGTTTATGGCATTCCTTAATTTTTCTGCCTCCTCATAATATTTATGTTCTTTTAAGCAATCTCTAAGATAACATGCTTCTTCTAGTTCCTTTGTAAACCAAGGTGGTTTGCGGACATGTTTCATCCTTATGGTTTTTAATGGGGCATGTTTGTTATAGATTTCAGTAAAAACTTTTATCCAGAACTCACTTACTTAGGCCCATCATTCCCCCTGGAGCATAGGCCGCGACAACAGTCCGCCAGTGTCCCTTTTCCGGGTTATTCTTCCACTGTCTCCAGGTATATCCCACTTTTGGTTTGCCTCAAGGGCGCGTCGCAGTGTTTCTTGGCTTCCTCTTTTTCGTTTTCCCTGGGGGTTCCATGTAGTGCCTGCCTTTGATGTTGCTGGTGGCTTCTCAGGGGTGCCAATCCATCCCCATCTCCTGCGCCGGATTTCATTTTCGGCTGGCAGCTGGTTGGTACGTTGCCACAGGTCTGCATTGCTGATGGTGTCGGGCCAGTGGATCTGGAGGATTCGTCTAGGCAGCTGTTGATGAAGGTTGCACTTTCTTGATGGTGGTCTTTGTTGTCCTCCATGTCTCTCCCTCCATATAGTAGGACTGACTTGACGTTGGATTTTGAACCAGCCTGATCTTTGTGCAGGCGACAAAACCCTTTGGAGCTCCAGATGTTCTTCAGCTGCAAGTACGCTGCCCTCGCCTTGCCAATTCTTGCTCTGACGTCTGCGTCTGTCCCGCCCTGCATTTTAAATGATGCTACCCAGGTATGTGAATGTCTCCACTTCTTCCAGCTCCTTCCCATTTTTGTGTGATGGGTCCTCACTCACTGCATTGATCTTGAGAATCTTGGTTTTGCCTTCATGGATCTGAGACCAATTGTAATGAGGTGGCTGCTGTTCTTTTAGTCTTGTCCTGCTCTGTTGGCGGCTGTGGGAAAGCAGGGCCAGGTCGTCTGCAAAGTCTGATCATCCAGCTGGTCCCACAGTGTCCATGGATTCCATTTCTTCTGTTTTGCCGTTTTAAGTCTTCATGGTCCAATCGATCGCCCGGAGGAAGAGGGAAAGGTGACAGGAGACAGCCTTGTCTGACTCCGGTCTTACCTCAAAGCTGTTTGTGAGTTGTCCTCATGGACCACCCGGGAGGTCATTCTTTCATAGGAGTTCTTGATCAAGTTGGACCAGTTTGGTTGGCATCCTGGTTTGGCCCAAGCAATTTCCAGAGGGTGTTGCGGTCCACACTGTCAAAGGCTTTCTCATAATCAACAAAGTTGATGTATTTTAAAATGAGTTCCACTTAAAGATTGCTCAACGAGATGCGCAAGGTGGCAATCTGATCTATGCATGATCTGTTCTGGCGGAAGCCGCCTGTTGGTCTCGGAGGAAAAGGGTCGACTGCATTTTTCATTCTCTCGAGGGGGGATCCTGTAAAGACTTTTCCTGGCACCGACAGAAGCATTATTCCCTCTATAGTTGGCACAGTTACTGAGGTCTCCTTTTGAGTTGCTTTTGAGGTAGCCCCCCTTCCAGTCTGATGGTACTTCCTCTCTTCCTAAATCTTCCAAAGAGAGGGTACAGCATCTCTACCATGGTCTCCAGGTCTGCCTTGAGTGCTTCTGCTGGGATGTTGTCCGGTCCTGCTGCCTTGCCATTTCTCAGCATTTTGATGGCTTTCCTGATCTCCTCCCTGGTTGGTTGCTCACAGTTGATGTCTAGGTCTCTATCAGCAGGGTCGATGTCCGGGGGGTTTGAAGGGACGGGTCTGTTCAGGAGTTCCTCAAAGTGCTCTGCCCATCTGTTCAGTTGCCCCTCTGTTCCCAGGATGGTGTTTCCTTTCTTGTCTTTGACTGGTCGCTCAGGCCTGCTGTACTTCCCTGAGAGTTTCTTAGTGGTGTCATACAGCAGCTTCATGTTGTTACTGGCTGCTGCTTCCTCGCTTCCTCTGCCAGGCTGTCGATGTACTTGCGCTTGTCTGTTCTTGCGCTCCTCTTGACTTCTCTGTTGGCTTCTGTGAAGTCTGCTTGTGCCTTGGCCTTTGCTACTCTTGTCCGGCTGTTGTTTACTGCTGCTTTCTTCTGCTTTCTCTTTTCAATCTTGCCCATTGTGACTGCCGATATCCATTCCTTCTGTTGGTGTCTCTTGGGGCCCACTACTTCCTGACAAGTTGATGTCAGTGTCTCTTTCACTTTCTTCCACTGGCTCTCGATGTCAGTCTCTTCTTCAAGCAGTTCTTGTGAGGGACAGCTTGAATTCTTCATTTATCTTTGAGTCTTTCAGCAGGCTGGTGTTGTACTTCTGCCTCTTTGTTGTTACTTTCATCCAGTTCTCTTCAGCTTTAGCTTCAGCCTGGCTACCAAAAGGTGGTGGTCAGATGCAACGTTTGCTCCTCTTTTCACCCTTACTTCCTGTAGTGATCTCCTGAATTTCTTGGCCATGCAGATATGGTCGATCTGGTTCTCAGTCACATGATTTGGTGATACCCAGGTGGCCTTATGTATTTCTGTGGGGGAAAATGTTTGCCACCGATTACAGATTGTTGATAGCACAGAGTCTGAAAAATCTCTCGCCATTCTCATTCATCTCTCCTAATCCGTGTCTCCCATCATTCCTCGCATCCCGTGTTGTCTTGTCGATTTGGCATTGAAATCACCCATGAGGATTTTTTATATCTTTTTCTGGTTACTTGGCAATGACGTTCTGCAGTCTGTCGTAGAATTGTTTCTTTGGCTTCTTCATCGTCGTCATTAGTTGGCGCTTTAACACTGGATGATGTTCATTCGATCTTTTCTTCTTAGTCCTGAAGGATGCCGCAATGATTCTTGACCCGTGTGCTTCCCACCCTTTCAGGGCTTGCTGTGCAGGTTTTGACAACATGAGCGCTACGCCTTCTGTGTGTGGAGCGTTGTCTTTCATGGCCAGAAAAAAAGCGCATATTCCAGTGAGCAGTCTCCTTTGTCCTGACTGTGTCCAATGGGTCTCACTGATGCCAAGCAATGTGAGTTGTAGCTTTTCATCTCTGCTTTCTACTTGTGTTGTTTTTTCCGTTCATTTCATGGTCCTCACATTCCCTGTTTCGACGTTGATGGTCCCGGTCGATAAAAGGGGGGTCGGCCTTGTGGCTTCCTAGACTCATGGCTTTCACCCACATGGCGTCATACTCCTCTTGGCGAGGACCCTTCCCCTTCCCAGGGCAGTAGTTCTTGGTCTGTTGTTGGCGTTTCTGTAGCAAAATTTGTTTTATGGGTGGGGTTGCTAGCCCCCCGCCCCAAACCCTCCTCCTTTCTCATCCGGGCTTGGGACCGGCAATGGCAGAGTTTTCGGAGAGCATGGAAATGCTTAACTCTAGTAAGAAAGCTGCTCAATAAAAATTTTGCAAAAGAAAAGATAGGTTATAGTTTTATGGCAGGTTTAGAAATTTTTGTTCATTTTTTGACCCTGTGTACAGGACTGGGTAGTGATGGCTACAGTTATGTACAGGACACAATTTATTGATGTTTTTGGGTTGATACTTAGATGTGATCAAAATTTGTTTTTAGAATTTGAATGTGACTCTGAGGGTGAATTAATAATTGGTGAAGATTAAAGGGTTTAATAAATTGGGTCCATTGGGTTTATTTTTGCCAGGTCAATTTAAAAATCACTAGAAAGATAATTTCCCTGTTTTAAATAGGACTAGTTCATCATGGAGTAAAACTTGTCTATCCTTTTTTTTTCTTCTGTTGGATTTTGTAGCAAAACCCCCAATTATAATGGGTGCTGCACCTTTTAAGCTATTTGACCCGATGGATTTTACTTCATAACGTCAAGATGGAAAAGACGTTTGAACATTAAAACTCACTAAATGATGAAGGGACCCGTTTCTTTGGGCTTTTGCGATCGAACGATTTTTTACCCGGAAAGGAAATGTCAGTGTTGGGTTTTGTTTCGTAAGTCTTTGACTCAAAAAGCCCAGTATATGAAAAAGGTTTGTTGGTTTGGATGAGTCTTGTTATATCTTGATTTTATTTCTGTTGGTTTATATTAGTTGGCAAATTCGTAAGCCATCCTTGGGGGCAGAATTGTGTCTTAAAATACATCTTTTGAGTTTTGTGAGGATGATTAATGTGTAAAAATGGTGAAGAAAAGGAAGAAAGGAGGACAATGAATATAAAATAATAGGAGGTGGGGGGGTGGGAATTTGTAGGGGTTAGGGTAAAAGGGTGAAGAAAGGGTAAAACATTCCCACTCTGTAGCCCTTTAATTCAGCTATCCTGCTGTCGGAAGTGAAACAGCAAAGCGATCCGTATTGAAACAAAATGCCATAAAAAATGCTGGGCTATCCTGGAGAGAACAAAAGACCAATGAATTGTCAAGAGTCAAAAAAACATGGAGGCAGGTCCACATGAACCCTTCTCCCCCTCCTCGAAGAAAAGCTGAATGGTTCGGCCGTCACCCCCCACAACATTTGCAAAAACGTACTGGGGGAAACACTCAAAGGGTGGCGAAAGAGGGGAAGACAAAACAAGCATGGGGGAAAAACATCGAGAATGGCCGGATGAATGACCAGCACTATGCCAGACCCGGGGGACCCAGAGGATGGGGAGGTTCCCAAAAGATCGTTTTTTGTGTCCCCTCCACGACCCCAAGGGTCAGGGATGATGAGATGTGAGCACAAAATTTTGTGATAACTCAATCGTCCAACAGTAGTCTGGGGGGAAAAAAAATGAAAAAAAGAAAATTCACGGTGGGTGGTTGGTTCGAGAGAAAGGGGGATATATATATTTATTTTAAAAACCCAAAAACAAAAACAGGAAAAAAATCTCCCAACAACGAGGCAAGCAATAAGTAAAGCACCCGTAAATAAAAAAATGCCGAAATGTAATAAACACAGTACAATCAGCACAATTCCCGGAAAAAACGATTTTAAAAAAAAAAAAAAAAGAAAGAACAAATAGAAAAGAAAAGAGAAAAGAAGTGATGAGCACAAACAGCACTGTTCCAGAAAAACTTGGGCCGGTGTGGAGATTTCATGGTTTTTTCCGTCACTGCTTCCCCCTGCGCATGGGTGGGGGTTTTTTCTCGAGCACGAAAAGAGTATGATATAAAAATTAAACTGTCACCCCAAAATTTACATTTCAAGGGCCCTGGGTAGCAGAACACGGGAAAAGTCCTTGTAAGTTTTATGAAACTCTAAATATGATTGGGTTAAAGGGGGTTTATAACATGCATGCTCTTGAACAACAACCACTCATATCTTGTTCAACCAACACACATCATACCACACACACCCCTAGGCACACATAGGTGCCCCGCTACCCCCCCCCCCCCACACCCACACAATACACACCCCCTTAAAAGTGGAATATTGGTAGGTGGAATTTGTCCCCAAGGTTTCTGTGTAACCCTAGACAGAGATAGGGTTTTAAAAAACCCCGTCAAGTCAACCACTTTGTTTATCCCAAAACCCGGGAATTTGGTCGATTTTGCAGGGTTTTCCTTGACGGCTTTTACCCCATCTCTTCTAAAATGAAAAATATACAATTTATTTTTGATGGGTTTTAAAAATATAAAATTAGGGAATTTAGCTAAAACATATCTTCAAGAACTTGTCAAGAAATTTTCAAAAATTATTAAAACTAATAAAAAAATTTTTTTCAAGATTTTAAAAAGAAAATGTTCCTATTTTATTTTGATGGGTAAATAAAAAAATTTTGGGATTTTTTTCTAAAAAAATATTGTATTAAGAGTCAGCCCTACTTTGGCGATAACAATCCCCTTGTATGGATGATGATGTTCCCTTCTTGGGTATTTTTCGTAAATGGTCCCACGCTTCAAGATCTTCATAAAAATTCTTCTACTTCTTCATCTGTATGTCAATGAGGGTGCATAGATTTGTATGATGGTGATTTTCTTGGGCCTTGGCCGACACCCGGATGCTGATAATCCTGCTGGAATCCGGTGTACACTGATAAATGCACCCCACTACTTCCTTTCTGACATAATGCCACTCCCATGTTGGTGATGTTTCTCTTAGGCACTGTACCAGATCTTTATGCCCTTCTCTCAGTCAATGTCTCACACAATCCTGTCCATCCACTCTCCTAGTCCAATAATGTTCCCATTTATATCGGCTAAGCTTCATACTCTAGTTTCTTATTGATTTTACCGCACTGGTAGAGTGTACGGACATTCCATGACCAGATGTGATTTTGTTCTCTAGGAGCTTAAGTATGTTTTAACACACAGAAAGCTGACTGTCACAATCCACCCTGGTGTTGATCAATGGAAAGCGCGTCGTTGGTAACCCTCGGGGCCTCGACCATAATCACTTTTGCTGTGGAAAAACTAAAAGATCCAGATGTCGCGAATTCATCCAATCTAAGCTTGGCGGAAACGTTTTGCGCATTAAAACCCTACCCTGGACAATGAAACAAGACCTCAACCACAACTTCAATGAGGCAGTCCGAGAAACAGCAGAGAGGAACTCGTCGTCAGAGGAATATAACACCAGCCGAAGGACTTCCAATGACATCTTGGAACCAGCTGCGATACAAGAAGACAACTGAAAACCAACCAGTCTTCCAACCCTAAAGAATATCGAGGGCCAACAAAATCTCGTGAAGAAGTCAATGTTAAAGCCATAGAAAGTGGATCAGTGATCAAAGTGAGATATCGAAAAAGAACATGAAGTGGGCAACATAAAAAGGCATATCGTACACACTGAAGAAACTCACAAAACCACTTCAAGACCAAATCATCCTTCAATGAAGACAGCTCCGAAACCTCCTCACAGAAACACAGCTGCATTGAACAGTGGTCTGAAATATTTGTCAAGAACTGTACAACAACTACCCAATACAACCTGACAAGAACATAATAGAAGAAAAACAGCACATCAAGAGCACCCTGCGCCATTACCTATACTAGAGGGCAGAAGTGGAAGAAGCCATCCGCAGCTTTACCAGTAGGAAAGTTCCCCAGATCAACAATATTACCAGCAGAGCTGCTCAAGCATGGTGGCGAAACAGTCATCACATATGTTACAGCTATCTGTTCATGAAAGATATGTGAGAACAAAAAAGTGGCCCTAACAACGGACACAATCACTCATCATACCCCTGCCCAAGAAGGTGAAATTACGCCAATGCCAAAACTATAGAACAAAAAATCAGCCTCATCAGCCACGCCAGCAAGATCATGCTCAAAGTTATTTTTGAATCGACTCAAGCAAGGAGGCAGAAGAACACCTTGCAGAGGAACAAGCTGGTTCAGCAGCGAGGAGCACAAAAGAACAGATTTTAACTGCCACATCAAGATGGAAAAACAATCTTCAACATCAGAGAGACCTTGTTCTACAACTTCATCGACTTCAAGAAGGCTTTATTGGACAGAGAATGGCACAAGCCTGTGGCAGGTCCTCAGAATGTTTGGCATTGAGAAAGACTATGCAAACCATTCAACGCACTATACCACACTGCAAGCAGTGCAGTCCTTCAGAACATCAGGTCGATAAATACTTCAAAACCACAGTATGGGGTCCGACAAGGATCCGATATCTCCAGTCCTGTTATCAATCTTGTTCTTGGAAAACATCATGAGAGAGACCTCCATGACTTCCACCCTACCATCCCCATTGGCGGAAGACCCTAAACAACTTAGGGTTTCCCCGTGACATTGACCTCATGGGGGGAAGAACACAGAGCCAAATTTTACGACCGATTGAAACAAGCGGAGCATTGGGATGGGGGTGACTCGGAGAAAAGTAAGTACTTGTGAACAGCACGACAATGCCCCCCGCTAAAATTTCATGAACCCCCAACAACTGGGGAGGTAGATGCTTTTAAATACCTCGCGTACACTCCAAAGACGGGCATGGGGGAGCAGAAATCAAAGTCAAAAAACCCCATGGCAACATCTTCCTGACAAAACTCACCACCTTTGGGAAAGTAAAGAGATATTTTCCCCAAATAAAAACAAAAGCTCTAAAAACCCTAATTCAGATACCTCCCGGTACGGAATGAAACCTGGCTTTGACTGCTGAAACAGCAAAGCGAACCCAGTCTTTTTCGAAACAAATGCCATAAAAAAACTACGCAATCCTGGAGAAAGAAAGACCAACAATTTGCAAATCAAAAAAAAAGGGGGGGCGGGCCCACGGGAAAACCCCTTTCACCATCGTCAAGAAGAAAAAGTGACATGGGGGCCACTCACCCGCCACAACACTCTCCCCAAAACATACGCGGGGAAACACTCGAAGGTGGCAGAAGGAGGGGAAGACAGAAAAAGTCAGGATGGACAACAAAAGGAATGGACCGGATGAATGCTGGGCACTACTGCGCAGAGCCGAGACGAGATGGATGGGGGAGGCTTACCACGGCCGCTTTCAGTCCCCCCCACGCCCCAAAGGGTCACGGGTTTCGAGATGATGAACATCATGTAGAGTAAAGTTTGTTTGTAACACCTATGGACATTGTTTGACCAAACCAAATTTTTTTCTTACCTCTCAAAGTGTTGATAGGGTAAATAGCCGAGCAAGACTTGATTTGGTTGCCCCCTATTACTGAAAAGTTTAATACCGGGATAATAAACCTCCCCTTAATCGGGAAAAAGGGGGGTGGCGGGTTCCCTCAAACAGCATTGTTTCCCTTTTTAAATCTTGGGGGATTTTCGATTTTATGTTCCACCAGTATCTGCTTTACCTTTTCATTTTTGTGCAGGGTTTAAGCACTCTTTCTTTAAAGATAGAAAGCCTTGCTGTATTGCGGATCAAGCGTGAAAGCTCGGTGATTGACAAACAACTCCAAAAATAACTAGATATTTTGTTTTTTTGCGTCCACCCTGAGAAAATAACACGAGCCTGTCTTTAAAGGTCAGCTCATACGACTTTTCTTCTCTGAGTGCACCCTAAAATTTAAGGCATGTGGGGGTGAGCATTCAAACAAGGGGAAATAAAAAACCTTTTTACCATAGGCTTTTGCAGGCGCATCTTTTTTCCTTTTCCCTTAACAGAACCTACTTGTTTTAAACCCCCAAAATTTCTTGTATCCTTGATAAATAAATCATCTTTTTTTTTTTTGCACCAAAAATCAGTATAGACAGAAATTTGGGCATTGTGTAAGAATACCTCCGCCTTCTAGCTTGACACTAACTTTTTTATAATAGCCCTCCTAATTTTGCTACCACACTTCTTTTTGGGGTCATCTTCAGACTCAGTTCATCTAAAAAAGCAAGCCTAGTTGTGCCTGAAAAATGACATCATCTTTTCCCAAAATTTGGGAAACCAACATAAAAATCGATTTTTCATCAATAGTGGAGGGGTTTTTTGTAATAACGATTGTCTGTCGTTTCCTTAACTAAGGGATCTTTTAAACGTCTGTATGGATCAAGGTTTTGCCCAATTTTTGTTGGCCATTTTTTCTAAAATGCAAAAAAAAAACAAAAATAAAAAAATGAAGATATGATTTGAAAACGTGAGGGTTTTTACCCACTGATATAGGGTGAAGCGGCAGCATCGTAGCCCCCTTGCTTCAGTCAAAAAGGAATTTTTAAAAGGGGGTTAAAAGTTTTTCACAAAATTTTTTGGGGAAACCCAAACCCAAAAAGTACTAACCAAACGACTATAATGACAACAAAGAAATCTGTATGCTGAATGACACAGGACAAAAGGTTTTTTTTAAAACAAAGAAAAAAAAACCCTCATCAGTTTTTGGGAAAAAAACACCAACAAAGACAAAGGTGGGCTATGCAGAGAAAATTGGGCTTTATGATGCACTGACTACTAACGACTCCCTACGCAAGCTGTTGCCAACTACAAAAGGAAAAAACTACCAAAAAAACATTAAAGCTACCCTAAAACCAGCACAGCGGCAAACACAACAATGAAACTATTTAGATTTGGAAAACTAGCTTCACACAAGCGACGAAAACAGCACTAAAAAAATAAAATAAACCCCCTACCCTCGAGAAATAAGGGGGGCTCAATAAAGCACTCAGAGTATTAGAGGCGAACTATAATAATTTAGAAAAGCTAGGTGATGTAACTCGCACAAGAACAGAAAAAAAAAAAGCTAGCAGAAGCAGCGATGCAAATTTTGCCGGAAGAAAAAAGAAGAATCACACAGCGTCTAAAAAATCTGCAAATGAACCCCAAGAAAATTTAAGGGGGTCCTAAACAATAACAGACAACAACTAAATCTCAGGTTAGCAGAAAAAAAAACAATCCCCCCTTTTCTTTTTTAAAAACAAAACACTGGGGGAAAGAACCCAAACCTTTTTCCAAACAAGGGCTAACACTTTTTAGTATAATTACAGCATTGGGTTTCGCTATTAGCACACTTGTGTATGCGCTGACGGGAAGCAAAAACCCGCACAACCCCCCCCCTTCCCCCCCACGGGAAAGGGCGGTTGGGAAACACTCGCCACTTACTGCCCTATTAAAAAAATTACCCTACAAATTGGCAACGCACCTTGGTAAATTTGGGTTCTTTGTTACGGCTTTATCAAAAAGGGGAAAATTGTAGGTTTTAGGCAGAGTTTAGGGGCGTAAGGGTTTTATTGTTTTTTTTTCTTTTTTCAAAATAAAATAACAAGGCCGTTAAAACAAATAACTTGTTAAAGCATTTAATTTCAATAGTGACTGTCCTTAAAAGGGGAAATAATTATTTTTTTTTTTTGCCGAGGGGGGTTGGTAGTAGTTCTTTCCCCTTTGTTGTTCTGTTTGTGACTACACTTTTTGCTGATGGTGTATTGTTTATACTTTGTTTTTTTCCAACTGCAACATCTCCAGCATAAAATTTTGTTGTTTAGTTTGTAATTGTTCCTATTTGTAACTGCATTTGGAAGGCGCATATAAAAACCATGTCCTATAGCAAAGTCTCCCTTAGACCGTGCATAGTGAAAAAATCTTGTAATGCTTGATGTTGATGGTAGGTAACACCGAGTTAAAAAGTCTTAAAATTTTGCTAGAAATGCTTCTGGCACAAACCCGGCCACCAATAATACTTGCCCTTTGTCTGTGCCTGTGCACCAAAAAGACCATAAAAAAGACCGAACGAGTCATTAACCCTCTCTAACCGGGTTTTGTTAAACCCTTCACTTTTACAAAAAAAAAGTGCCATGCATACTGTGCTTTTCTCTTTTAAACCCAAGAAAATCTTCACCACGTGAGAAAGATGTTTTTTGGCGGCCCCACCAGCTATTATCCCCCTGTCACACCCAACAAATACAATCCCCATGCCATAATTTTTGTCCTTGCTTGTCTAAATGCTGTCTTAGAATAAATATTAAACTCATTGCACAGCCCTCATACCCTTCATGTTAATCCTACTTTTAAAAGGGGGATTGAAGTTACTATCATGGGCAGTGGACCTGCAGCTCAATAACACACGCCGAATGAAGTACCAAAAACTGATATAACATGAAACCTGTACACAGACTTTATTTAACGGGTTTTGGGATGGTTCAGTGGTGGGCATAGGACACACCACAGCCCGAGTTTGCACGGGGATAGCAATTTTTAAAGTGTTTTGATAGAACGTATAGGATGAAAACCTGCTTTTGCAGTGGATCATCCTTTAAATTTGAGGGGTTTTTAAGTAAGATTTCAGTGGTAGGGAATTTTTACTTCGAGATAAATGTCTCTGACAAGCAACATCTGCTTATTAAAAACCATAGTCTTTGGTTAAGGAGATCCAGCCTCGAATTTTGTCTTTATTATATTTTTACTTTATATCTAATAGATAAAATTTTTTAAACACTAACAAAGATCCAGTCATGTACCTGTTAAACAGCCTTTCCTATTGACACCGCTGTAACATAAAACTGTTGCTTTGCTGGCTTCTAAAAAGTATCATGGACAAACATCGACAGCGCAACAACGGTTTAAAAAATATAAACCTAGAACTAGAGCGTTTAATACCTTTTACTTGCAAGAAGGTTTTATAAAATTTCTGCACACAAAAAGGGGCTCTTTGCCCGCTGGTACACACTAAAACTCAACCAACTAGTCTAAAGTAACTCTACAGACTTTTTATCTAGTAAAAAGGACCCACAACGTCTTGCAAAAAAGTTGGTTTCAGGAACCATTTAGAAAAATGGGCCCTGAGGTTGGGAAAACTTTGGTATACTTTTGGATGTTGGGGACAGAACCATGTGGGTAAAAGACCCATTGACTTGGCAGTAAACTCTTTGCTTTTTTACCCTGTTCATTAAACACAACACAAAACCAAGGGGTAAAAGGGCTTCTTGCTCATCAGTTCCTTCTGTCTATAAAATCCTTCCACCCACAAGCAATGTACTGTGAAACGCAGCACAATATTTACTAACTTCAATTAAAAGAGCAAAAGAAGGTTTTCATAAAACACTCTGAAAAACAATCAAAGACGCAACAAAAGAACAGTTGACGAAAAAATGTACATATTACATTAAAATAAAAAAATAAAATACAAAAAACAACATAACCAAAGTCACGTGGTCCGTAATAAGAGCCCCTGAAACTCCCAAAACATTAGCTTAAAGACTTGGTGATGTACAAGGTTTGAGAAGGAAGGGGAAATTTGGTAAAGTTTACGCTTTTGAGTTAAAAATGAGGGATACTCAAGCGCCAGCAAAGAAGAACAAAGAAACCCCTGGTTTCCAAAACTTAACATTGCGTAATTTGAAGCTGAAGCATTACAAGATTTACTTACAAAGTAACATAAAAGCAATAAGGCACTAAAACCCAAGCATCGGGGGCGATAAGTTTGGTTTATTAGTCCATACACTCTCTATGCACCCAACAAAATTTTCCCGTAAACCCATAAATGCGGGGGGGTAAAATGCTTAGCATACAATCAGCCACAGAAAAAAGTAGAGATAATAGCATTACAATAAGACACTTTAATATTTTCATAAAAAAAACTCATGAAAAAAACCATAAAACCCCCTTGCTACTTTCCCTTCCATACTTTCCTCGGGATAAACATAACATTGATTTTTGTTCTGGTTGCAAGAGAAGACAGAGCATTTCTTGTTCATGGGGGGGTTACTATTAAACGGAAAGCCCTGGGGTTGATGCTCTCAATTTGCATTGCTTTTCTAACAGCGGGGGTGACATGACTTTAAAGGGAAACATTTTCCGTAATAAAGTCAATTGCCCCAAACCCACCACAGAAAACAATTAGCATCCCTAACACCCCACATTCCCTTTTTGCAGTCTTTTACACAGATGTTTGACTCCCGACAACAATTAAAAAGTTACAAAAGAAAAACCAAAAAAATTACACACTTTTTTTTTAAACAGTATAGGAAGAAATACGATGCTAAATATCCAAAGTCCTAGTGCACCAGATTCGAATCTTTAAAGATAATGTAATCCCTTTTCGTTTGAAAAACATTACCAGAGGCATACATTGAGCAAAAAAAGAAAAATAAAAAATGCAGGCGAGGGTACAGATCACATTTACTTTTTGAGCTCTATTCTAGGGGGACAGAAACTCTTCACAGCCGCAGCGGGAACGGCATTGCTCTCTGGCTACTGGAAGCTGTCCTAAAAAATCTTGGGCTCTATTTCTAACACAGGACCCCTTTCATTGTCACCATTTTTTTCGAAGAAGGGTTTGTGCGAAACTAAAAAAAATGATGCTGTTGTTCCCCTTCATTACCAACAAGCTCATTCACTCTTTATTAGCAAAGCTCAACAGTTTCCCACAATTTTCAGAAGGGAGTTCAAGCGTTTTCGGGATGACTATGTACTAAACTTTAAAAAAATTCGACCTCCAAACAAACAACCAAACTAGCCTGTGGACTTGACTCAATAAAAAAGGAATTAAAAAAAAGGGGGGATCTCTTGGCCAAGACAGTGCTTTAAAGGATCAGTGAGTACTCTATTAAACTAAGAATTACCTGCGGAAATTTTCACTGCTTAAACCGTGCAAAAAAAAAAAAAACAAAAGCAAGAAATTAAATTTAAATTAATTATTTTTTCTTAAAAAATATTAGAGATTTTTTGACCCCAGAGGGACAAAGTGTTTCAGACAAAGAGTAAATTTTACCAACCGCAAAAGGGGTACAAAGCATCAAGATGCAACGCACAAATACCAACAACCTAAACAAGATCCACCAGAAAAGGTGCAGTTTTTGCAAAATTTCTATCCCAACACAGCAAAAAAAGGAAGAATTAACTGTTCATGTGTCAAAAACACAACAACACAAAACCCCTTTGAAGAGCTCAACACAGCGGGACAATGAGAATCGAAATTTTGACTATTCGCAAAAAACGCAAGAATAGGGGGTCAGGATGGACGTGGAAGGTTCTTCGCAAGAACTAAAGCAAACAAATTTCACCCTTGTTGGTAGAAGTTCATTCCCCTTCCCCCTATGTTGTACAAAACGTGCTGTGGAACATTTAGAAAAAGAGACAATGTTTTTGTGGGGTGTGCTGGCTACTTTTTTCAGTACAAGAATGAAAGAGTTTCAAAAATCAGAACACTGACAACTGACTCACTGGCATTGAATTTTCCCGTGGCTGTTAGGGGGCATGACAATTTGGGAACTAAACCCACCCCTCATGTAAACGTGTACACCTGGAAAAATGCGGGCCCCCATTTACCCAGGGTTAAGACCACTTAGGATCTGAAAAGGGCCCAAATAGTAATCCTGATAGAACCCTAAAGACCTCTTGATAGTAGTAAAAGAAACCCTTACATTTAAAAACCTTAGAACAATATAGATTATTGCCAGACAAAAAACACACACAAACAAGAGTTTTGCAGACGATGCTTGGTTGTTTTTCCATCTTTACAGGCACAGACAAAAACAAAAACTTGTAAAGTGAGACCGAAACAAACACTGAACTTGAACACCCCAAAAAAAAGGGAAACAAGGTTTACTTCAAAAAAAATAAAAAAAGCACAAAAGATCCAATTAGTGTATGCCCACTTTATCTATCATTGTGCCTACCAAGGACCACACCGGGAAAAAATCCTAAAACTGTTTACTCAAACATAAATCTGTTCATTTGCTTATGTTATTTTTAGATCGGGTGGTGCCCCTCAAACCATTCTTTTATCGAGGACCAGACCGGCTAAGCTTTTTCTTGAACACAAAAGCAAACATAATACTCTCTAACGCTAACCCACAAAGATCATTTTGAAAAAAGACCCGGAAAAGATGCTTTTGCCACAATTGCTGGAATTTTTGGAATTTTTTAACACCGCAGGTGGCAGACAATCACACATCAGAATCAGACCACATCAGTGGGGAAGTTTCGTGGGGCACCATAGTAAGTGTAACCCACAAACAAAAGTAGATCCCAAAACATGGAAGCTTCCTCTTTTTTCCACAACTAAGAGTTACGACTCACACCAAAACATGCACATAACTGTAGTAAACTTACTGCTTGCACGTTTCCCAAAAATACCTTACTTTTAAACTAAATACCAGCCGGGCTCACCACCTTATCCTTTTTTGATTCGCACAACATCTATGGGATCTCTGAGTCCCTTGCTTCATCACTAGTACTTGCTCAATTACAGAAAAAATACTTCGACACAAAGCCGGCAAAAAGGCTCTATCCCTTTTGAAATGAACTCATGGGAAAACTTTTATGAAAAAACTGCCCCAAAAGAAGCATTCTTTAGAGATGAGGAAAGGAACATGAGATGACTATCACTGCTCTGGGCATGGCAAAAGATGCAGTGTCAGAGATGGCGATTACCAATCGTCTACTTCTGACATGTTTGCTTGCTGAAATTTTTTTGGAACTAAAAAAGACCCAAAGAAACATTGGACTAGACCCTCACACTATACACAGCAACCCCGGGGGTTTTTTTGGGTCTTTCTTGAAGTTTACTGGGGTGCAGATTTATTTTTGTCTGACCTCCCATGCCCAAATGATTGAGGATGGTCTCTGGGGGACAGTAGGATCGCACAATTACTTAAGGCCAACAACAAATATTTTGAAGACAGATCCAACAACCTTTTAAAAACATCATTTTAAATTGGGCACAAACAACCCTTTTGGATGGGCGATGGGTCAGTAAATACCCCTAAAAAAATTTCAGTTGTTTAATGGTCCTTTTGCTGTTGATGAGTCTAAAAGGTTGCACAAAATTTGGGGCCCGATCAAGCAAAAGGTTGGATCTTAGAAGTAATTTGTCACCCCATGAATAATGATGCGCACAATAATTTCCAATGGCGGGAGAAAAAGGGTTTAAAAAACCCAAAAGAAACCCCCAAACTTGTACCAAACTTAAATGACAAGAGCAAGATTTTCACACAGACTGTCAGTTCTACCAAGGATGGGGGTTTAAATTTTTACTCTGTTCATCATAAAATTGTTTTGACCAAAAGCAATTCATGAAACCATACATCAGAAGAAAACTGATTTAAACGAAAGGGAACCGATGCATCAAAAAAAATACTTTAAATCTGAACAAACGCTTTGGTAAAACAAGGAGAAACCCCAACAAAAGAAAAGATTTGATTAGTAACAAAGAAAACGAAGCCATAAAGGTAAAATCAAAGCCAAGCTTTCAAGACTACGGGAAGTCCGGCAGTCTGTATGGGACATGATGAAAAAAGTTCAGGTTTAAACTAGACAAACCATATTCATTTTGGGTTTTGTTGGGTGGAGCTGTCAAAGGTTGATGCTGGGTTCTTGTATGATTTCTTTTAAGGGTAAATATCCCGCTGTAAGGGTCTTGTACACAACCAGACTTTTTCCCTAACAAACCCCCAGAAATATATACAAAGCCTTGTAGAGGACGTAGCACTAGGATCAGAGTCATGGTATGACCCAGTGTTTTCCCCAAAAAACGTCCCTTGCATTACATAAACAAAAAAGTTTTGGTAAAGGGAAGAAAAAGATTAACGGGACTATTACAAAGAATATGTTGGGCTGGGCCAAAATTATACGTTGCAAGCCAGACAGGTTTTATAAAAAAGGGAAAGGGTTGGCAAACAGGGGGTCAAAACAAGCTCATAATAACTACAAAGAGGGTCTGTTTGAAGGTAGAGTATTTCATCAGACAACCCAAACTCGCTCAACCCTGCACCAAATAACAAACTGTGGTTTGAAAAAAACATTGATTGCGCGGGGAAAAAAAACAAATATATTCTTCACCCAAACATCATACGCATTTGGGGCATGGAGAACAAAGTAATTAATTAATTAATTTTTTTTTTCATTTATATACAAGTTAAAATTTGATTGAACTCACATGGGTTGTTTATCTTTATCAAATACTTGGTGTGGTACAATGCCTCGTTCCCGCTTTTTCAGGCGACATTCTAGAAATTGGGCCCGCAAGAGAAATAAAAAAAAAAATTTATCATGCACAAAAAAGAGGTGTAAATAATATTTAGGAGTGTTAGATGATGGAGAGTGCCAACCCCTTCAGTATTATCAAGATTTCCCCCTAAATTGTGTGACAAAAAAAAAGTTTTAAAGGACCCTACGTCACTTATTTGATGAAATATACCCACCTTACTAAAAATGGACATATTAGTGGGACAGCGCAGTTCCCCCTCTAACAAAAGCCCGCTGTGGTGCAGAATGACAAATAATAAAAAGGCCATTTTCCACAACTTTTTTTATTCATAATGTCTATGCTCCAAAGGGACTGTTGCCGTTTTTGACTGTCGCTGGCTTTAGCTCTTTAGGGGCATATAATATTCAGTTTCTTCCCAAAAGGGATTAGTGGTTTCTTAGAAGGGTTTTTTTGGTTTGGCTGTGAAGGTTTTATGTTTTGGCCCTACAGCTTTTTTTCCCTTTGGGTTTTGTTATCTCAGGGTTTTTGCTCTCAAAACTGCAGGGAGCTTTTTACCCCCTTGTATTTCGGTGCCGGGGGCATGTTTTTTTGGTGTACGAATGCAAACAGTCTTTCTGCTAACCTTGTTAAAACTTTAAAACCGTGCTTGAGATCGTGGTTGCCTGGTTTTTCCCCTTTTTATTGCACTCCCTGCTTTAAACACTGATTAAATGTCCTTTAACTCTTTACCATCATCGCACGAAAAGTCTGGGATTTTAATGGGCCCCGACTATAGTTTTCCCGCAAAGCAACAGCAGTTTGGGGGGGCACTCTTTCATAAGGGGCTCTCATCTTTTCCTAGAAGCTACTCCACCACAGTAAAGCTTTAACCCCTTTTTGTTGTGTCAGGGGAAGTATAAAAGGTCTATTTGGTGAGTATCATTTGGCTTCATGTTGATGAAGGAGGGGCTATTAATGCCCTTGGTGCGGTAAATGATCTGCCCAATTTCTTGTTTTGGAAAAACCCCCTTCTTTGCACTTCGGAACTACTCCTGCGCAAAGCTCAGTTTTTTAATACTCCTGTCCCTTTTCCCGTACCCTTTTTTTTTAGAGTCTTAGAGAGTTTTGGCACCATTGTTCTAATAAAATAAAAAAAAATTCCTTTGGTTAACCAACCTTTTTGCTAAAATATACATTTTCATCCCCCACAAAAAAGCAATCTGCCTGTCTTTGGGTTTCAGGGGTTATAATAATCAGAAACGTGGCTTAGTAAAATATATTTTTTGCCTTCAAAGTGTACTCTTTTATTGCCCCCGCAACATCAGAAAAATTTTTTTTTCACATGTCCATGGGCACGAAGTTTTTCATTAATAAAACAACTGAGCAATTCTTTTGCCTTTTGTATTTTGCCGTGCCCTTTTATTTTTCTAAATTTCTTATCATGCCCTTCCTTTCTTCTCTTATGAAGTTTTTGAAAAAAGTATTGCACCTTAAAAAAAAGTGCGTTAACTACAGCGCCCCCAAACCCTCAACACTAAAGAACCATTTTCTATTT
The DNA here is from genome assembly GCA_028751875.1 of Rapana venosa. Taxonomy (NCBI): domain Eukaryota; kingdom Metazoa; phylum Mollusca; class Gastropoda; order Neogastropoda; family Muricidae; genus Rapana; species Rapana venosa. The sequence continues at coordinate 84,546,271 of CM054134.1, read as the reverse complement.
ATACAAAATTTTTCTGGAAGCTTCCCTGCTTAACCAGGAAGTCTTTTGTAGCAAAAGCTTTACAACCACAACTAGCTTTGCGCTATCCCAAAGTCTTTTTCCCAAATCAGCGCCTCATTTTTAGAAGACCTTTCCAACATAGTATACCGACATAAGACTGCCAATAAAAGGCAGCGTGGGAGCCCAACGACTGCAGTCTTTTCGTATTCAAATTTCTACTAAAAGTAAAAAATAAAATTTTTTATATCTATTAATCATCTTGAATGGATCGTTTTCAGGGTGTTTTCTTTGCAATGGTTGTGGCGGGTTGTGGTTTTGGCTTTTTTCTGTTGTGGTTCTTGTTTTGTTGGTTTTTGCTGGGCCAACTTTATAGCTGTATAAAACCCAATTTCCCCTAGCTGTTTAACCAATATTAATAAACTGAATGGTTTTTTTTTTTGTGGTCTGGTTCTTTTTTTTGGTTTCTATAGGCATCTGTTTTTCTAATGTTTCTCCAGATGAACTTTTTCTTTTCTTGTTTTCTAAGTTTTTTCTGTCGATTCCATTCTGCTAACCTCTTTCCCCTTAAAAATTTCCCCGGTTTCTTTTTACAGTTGTACTTGTGAAGAGAGGGTTGCTCTTGTTCTTGGCATTCCCTTGGGTTCCTGTTGGTTGTGGCTGGTCGTCTTTATCTTTCTCTATATGGTTTAAATTTTTTTTATTTTTTTGTTATCTACTAGCAGTACTGGGGCAACGAGAGCCAAACGGGAATACATTCACAGCCAAGTGTCTCCAGCGTTTAGACAAAATAGATCTTGTGAGAGGTCATAACTAAGTCACTTCATCCACTTTTAAAAACCTACTTTTTGCTTTTCATATAGTCCAAAAACAGTAGGGGGCCCCAGCTTTTTAATCTTTCTCCCAAAAAGAGATTAACCCATTAAAAAACTTATTAATTCTTGTGGTGATAACTGCTGCCCCGTTCAACTGTTAGTTGGTTCCTAAATTAAAGCTTTTGTTCACCACAAGCAGCAAAGAGTACAACTTTCCTTCTATCCGTAACTCTTCTCATCGTTATTTTTTCTTGACTAGAACCAAATGTCATCAACAAAAAATTCGTCCAATTCATGTTGTTACTTTACAATATATTTTGTGAAAATATTGTTGTTGTTCTTTACAAAATTGTTGAAAGTTGTTGAAAGTTGTTGATAGGGACTTTTTTTATTTTTTGTCAAGTTCTTTAAAAATTTTTTTTTTGTTTTAGTTCTTTTAAGTCTTTATAATTCTTGAAAAATTCTTGGAATTTTTTGAAATTCTTGTAATTCTTTTTAAGTTTTTTAAAGTTCTTATAAGTTCTTGATAAGTTGTTGAAAAGTTTTTGACAAATTCTTTTAAGATAATGTTTTAGCATAACCCATAATTTTATAGTTTTACCCATCAAAAAAAAATTAGATTACTTTTAGTTTTAGTAAGAGATAGGGGAAAAAACCGAGTCAAGGGAAACGCTTGTTTTATATAAAAATTGCAATTTTTGGTTCGATGACAAGCCGAATGGACCAAAAAATTGCCTGGTTTTTGGGTAAACAGTAAGTGGGTTAGCTTGACTCGGGTTTTTACCCTATCTCTCCAACTCCTAGCTGAAGGGGGAAATCAATTTTAGGGCCCCAAACCCGCCCTGGGCCCAAAAGGGAAAAGTGTTGAAGTTTTTTTTTTGATTTTACAACTAACTTTGGGGAAACTATTTATCTTTTAATAAATCATACCATCTAGTAATAGAGGATATGGGTCATCCTATCGGGAGTCACAATCACAATGCAGCCCTACACATAATTTGGAAAAAGGTCCAACCTCCCCCTTTGACAAAAAACTGAGTAACAAAAAAAAGCTTAAACCTTTTTTATCGAAAAAAAAAAAATACATGACCCTTATTTACACATTGGGACATTTAAACCTGTGCAAATAACAAATGCCGGTTTTTTGCTGAAAATTCAGTACTCAGGGGGGAAGCAAATTTTCGCTAAAACCCAAAAAAGTTTGACAAACTTAACATAACAAAAGTAAACCACACAACCAAACGCAGCTGTTTTGGGACAGGAAAAAGTCATTTACTTTTTGAAAATGGGTATGGCTTTTTGCCCGAGAAGCAACAAAAGAAGTAAGACTGAGAGAACTCCAATGGAAGATTTACACAATTTTCCTCCGACATCTTTCTACAAAAATGGGGGGCCTGGTACATTTTTTTTTTGATTATTGTCCTAAAAAAAATTTTGGGTTTATTTATTGAAAACTTTTTCTTTGAATGCCCCTCAGTGTAAAATTTTTGGGGAAAGATTGAAAAAGTTACGCTATAAAAAAATGGAAAAAGGGTTTTGTCTCTGTAAATGTGTTTAAATTCGTTTTTCAATGAAAAAGGGGAAAAAACAATATTAAAACAAGGATTAACAAAGCATATTTGGTTGGGA
>CM054134.1:84513837-84543330 GCA_028751875.1 Rapana venosa | reverse complement strand
AATGTAAGGTATTACGCTGTTTCACTTTCTGTTTCCAGACCATTCTTCCTCATATAATATTTCCTCTTACTTGTAAGCACATTCATACACAGTAGACGCATATATATATATGCAAACAGACAGACATCCATGCATGCATATGCCCATACTCTCTCTCTCTCTGTTGTGTCACACACATTTACATAATGGATATGCACTCTCTCTCTCTCACTCTCTCTCAATATATACCCTGTCTATGTTTGTCTCTCTTTCATGCATGCATGATCACACACACACATACACACTAACAACATATATGCCTTGACACATGCATTGTGACCACCAGAGTCACAGACACACTCACTCACACACACACACACACACACACACACCATAATTATGTTTAATTTGATCAACATTGCCCAATCCCTTGTACATAGTTTTGTTTTCAGGTAAACTTATATAATGACAGGTGCGGGGTAGCTAGTGATGGCCTGGGATCGAGCCACCACAGAGATGCCTGTATCGGGGGATTTTTCCCCCGGAGTTAACATCAGTACTGACTCCACTCCCCCAATAGTCCTTCATATGAAACTAATGACCAAGGCCTCCTGTGCAAATGCACACAGAATATGTTGTGCACACGTTAAAAACCTATTCCACCTTTCAGAAAATAGGCCGTTTTGTACCTGTAGAAACAGATGACAACATCTGTTAAAATGCTTGCATACAGGAGGGTTTTTTTAGACGCCATCCCAGAAGACTAAATGTTGCTACCTTAATAGTGGGTAAAAACAAGTCTCATACACCAAATTTTACCATCGGTGAACATCAGAGCTCTAGCCGAGGAGTAAAAAAAATACATGTGTAATGACTCAGGGGTGTTTTGGTAACTGTTAATGTATTAATTTTACTTCCTTTAATGATTAAGTTTGACATTTTGATGTGAAACAGTTGGTATCTTTACACACACACACACACACCACTCACTCACTCACTCACTCACTTTAAGTGACAAAACACAAAGTAATTCACACCCAGGCATTTGCCTTTCTCCTTTATTTATCATCATCTGTCTTTGTCTATTTCACTAAAAATGAAAAGATGTCAAATCAAAGATTAAACGAAAGAAAAAAAAATGCACACACTCACACCCACACCTAAATGCAGGCATCCCCCCTCCCCTCCCCTTTTGTATGCTTTTTTATATGCATACATAATTATGATGAACTCGATACAAGGTATTGACTTCTGGAAAACATAAACACCAGATAAATAACGCTATTGCTGAGCTTTTTTTTAAAAAAATAGTCTTTTAAATTGCAGCACAAGAGTGCGATGGCCGGCGTGGAGGCGGAGGCTATCGTGGTGGCAGCTACCGCTCTCGGACCTATCGCTCTCGGAGCTACAGAAGCAACAGCTACAGATCCAATGCTAGGATCCGCGTCCGCCAGAGGGTTCGCATCCGCCAAGGCTCCAGTGGTTTCACCAGCAGTACCTGGAAAACTGCAGTTTGGGCAGGAACTATCTACGGCGGTTCCCGCTACATGGCAAGCTCTTACTACCACAGATACCCCAATCGCAGTTAGTATTGGCATCTTTGAAGATGGTGATGGTGATCATTTTGTTATTGTGGGTCACACACGCACATGCAGGCACACACAGGCACGCACACACAACCACCACACACACTCCACACACACACACCACACACACACACACTACAACACACACACACACACACACACTACCAAGAGCAACAGCCAAGATAAGCAGGCAGGCAAACAAACAGACCAAGAAAAGCCAAATGATTACAACCTGAAAGGTGTAATGTTATTGTAATAATCACAACTTCCAGCAACCAGCGCTGAGCGCCAAGTTTACTGCACATTTTACATTGTCTAGCTTTCGTAATGCAGCTATATGCAGCACCCAGCAGCTGGAAAAAAGATTTGCATAACTCTTCTCTCTTCTGACCTTATTTTCCCAAATAAGGCCAAGAAGCCTGTTGTATTTCTATTTGTGGACTATCTTTGATAATTTTACAGATTAGGTATGACTCAGAGTATTTGTTTTGGTGGTCTACAGGTTACAGGCCTATCCAGAAAGTGTGAAGTCCCAGGTTAGGTCCTCATTTGAACCTGAACTTCTTCCTCAATGGCTCCATACAGTAGACTTTGAATGGTTACCGTGGTGCAAGTCTGTATAGGAGACGATGAATGGAGGCCCCATGTGCAACTCGCGTTTAGCGCAGGTAAAAGATGTCAACCAGTGCCAGACTCACTGTACTCTGTGCTTCACCTTCACCTGTCCATTAGTTTGGTGGCTGTTGGGGCACCACTGAAGATTTTACAACCAGCCTCTTCCACTTCTCGCAGTTCTCAGCTTTCCATAGCATGCCATTCCACTCAAAGGCCAGTTCACTCTCTGATGCTGTCTTCCCATCGTTTTCTCTGTTGTCTGCCTCTTTGTCTCCCTCCTTGTACTATTCCCTGTAGGACAGTCTTGGCCAGTCCAGATGTACATGTGAGATGTCTGTACCAATTCACATTGCAACTTTCACTTCACAAAGTCAGGATGTCTTCATATGACCCAGTTAATTTTTTTAATTTGATTCTTGTTGGTTGTGTGATCTCTGTATGAGATACCAGGAAGTATGTGGAAACATCTCATCTTCATTGCCTGTATCCTTTTTTCAATGTCTGCTGTCAAGGTCCATGTTTCAAATGCATAGAAAATTATGGACGTGACCAGGGAATGCATCACTCTGATTTTGGAGATGATGGTGATGTTCATGTGGTTTGAGAGGACTTTAAGTTTGGTGGCTGCAGATATGGTCTGGGCTATCCTGGAGAGATCTTCAGGCTTTGATCCTACATCTGATTCTATAGCTCCCACATATTTAAAACTATAGACAGTCTCTTTTTTTGTGTGTGGTGTATGGTAATGTAAGTCCTGATGCCACACATTCGGTGCTGTACAGAGTTAAAAGGAGACAATTCTCAGGTTGGCTTTGTTGTTCCATGCAGCATCAAAATCTACAGTGCAAGGCAATTGAAAATGAACAATGTGTGTGGCATGTTGCCTGTCATTGTCACAAGCATATGCACTTCTTGATATTAAAAAAATTCCTACACAGATAAAGTGGTATGTATCATGTATAATTTCCAAGGTTCAGTGTTGAGATTGTGGGTCTAGGGACATTGAATGGCCAAAGGAGGGGGAAGTGTGTGTGTTTGATTTTTTTAGGTTTTTAATATCATTATGTTGTTTAGTTGTGAAGTCAGCAGACCTTGTGATTGGGGTGTGTGTGTTGTGTGTGTGTGTGTTTTGTGTGTGTGGTGTGTGTGTGTGTGTTATGACAGTGCCCCCAATCTGCACCAACAACTATGAAATGGCACCAAACGGACGGGTGTATGGACACTTCATCTGCCCCAGAGAATCTGAACCAGCTAACTACACGTGGTGCTGCGGAGAGTATCACAGAGAGATCTGCTGTGATGAGTACTATTATGGGTAAACTTTTGAGATTTTGTTCACCTCTTGTGGCTTGTTTTTTTTCATCTTGCAGGCATCCCCATTAATGCACTTTATAGACATTACAGTAAAATAGTTCATTTGATTAAAACCTATGTTGTTTTTTTAAATTACACATGTTAAGTAAAATTTATATGGTTATTCAAATCACAAGCCTGAGCCATTGTCTTTAAAAGAACTGGGTTTTGTGTCTTTTGTTGTTGTTGTTGTTGTTTCCTCGGTTAGAGCTCTGAGGTTCACCAATAATGAGATTAAGCATATGTGACCATTTTTACCCACCATTAAGGCAGCTGCATTCCAGCTTCAGGGATGATGTATAAACATGACACCACAGTGTGCAGGCTTTTTCTTTTTGGGATAGATTTTGTCATTGGCTCCAACCTGTATGCATTAGCCTACTCTTCTGAAAGGTGAAACAGGTATTAAAGTGTGTGCAAGATGTTTCGCATGCTTTTATTTTCTCATCCGAAAGACTTACAGGGAAAAGGAGTCAGTATTGATGTTAACTATGGGGGGAAAAGTTCCCTCAAACAAGTGTCTCGTTAGCTTGAACCCAGGCTGTTGTCAGTTTGTGAGGTCAGTGCCCTAACCCCTAGGCTCCCCTTTCTCCCTTGGTATTATCAGGTCTGTATTTTATTTGTCCAGACACAGATTTTAAAAGGAAAAAATAAAAACCAATCCCCAAAACAAACTCCTATTTATATCACCAGTAACTATCTATTGTCAAATTCACTGGCTGCCTGTCTCACAAAGAGTGCAGCATGAGACTGGTTCTCTTTGTTACAAGTGTTTCCACAAAGCTGCACCCTCCTATTTCTGACGTCACTACCGCTACCACCGTAACCAAGGACAACACTGCTTCGCTTCCCTCTAATTCACCTGCTTCTTCCTGTGTTTATGACTTTGATCAAACGTGTTCTGATAATGTGTATCATGGTGTGTATGAAACTGTAAACCCCCAAACTTCCCCAGTTCTTTTACCAGCTTCTACACCTGACTCTCAATCTAAATTTTTGTCTGCTCTCCCACTCTCCACATCTCTATCAGCCCATCCTCTTCCTCTAACAGTTATCCTAATTCACCACAGTTATCATCAACCTCTCTGCCTCCTTCAAACCTGCTTAACATGTGCTTGTTCATTGTGCAATCTGTCTGCCCAGAAGGTAAAGCTGATCTCATTTCCGATTTCATTTCTGAACAGAATATTGATCTAACATTTCTTACAGAAACCTGGTTAAAACCATACAGTCATGAACTGAAAATAAAACAACTGACACCACCTGGTTGTAAAACTCTTTCTCTTCCCCGACCCTCCCGTGGAGGTGGCATTGCCATCGTTTATAAAGACACACTCGAACCTGCTCTTTCTTTTTGTCACTCTCTTCCTTTCTCACCTGAATCTTTCGAAGTCTGTGAACTCAACTTCAACACAACCTGGCCACTCTATTACTTTCTGCTGTCTTTACCGTCCACCTCCAAGCCGTAAGAATAATCTGACATCTTCCATCAAGAGTTTCAGTCACTCCAGGATCACTACAGCCTCTCTCCCAGAAAGCTTATCATTCTCGGTGACTTTAACTTCCACTTGATAACCAGTCTTCTTCAGATGTCAAACGTCTTTCTCTTTCTTTGTCAAACCACTCTCTTTCTCAGCTGGTAAATGAAGCAACGCACAGATCAGGACATATTTTAGACTGGCTAATTACTGATGTTTCCCAAGATCTGATCACATCTGTATCTATAACTGATGAACTACTTTCTGATCATTCCGCTGTTCTTTTCTCTCTAAACATTGCAAAGCCTATCAGAAAGAAAAAGGTATGTCACCCGTCGCAACCTCAAGGCCATAGATATTCAAACTTTCTCTTCACAAGCTGTTGAACGCCAATCACGAGCCTCTGACAACAATAACCCATCAACACTACAATGATGTTCTCAGCCAACTGCTTGATGAGCATGCACCTCCCACTGACGTCTCCTGCCTGATAGGCCATGGTACACCCATGACATCCTGGTCACAAAGCGCAAACGCAGGCAACTAGAGCGGCAGTGGCGAAAATCGAAAACGGAAATTAATAGGCAGCTCTTTCGAAAACAAGTAAACAAAGTCAAATCTTTAATTCTTTCAGAAAAAACAATTACTCTTCTCAAGTTCTTGATGCCACGTCTATGAAATCTCTCTTTTCCCTCACATCTACTCTTGGATCTGTGAAGGCAAGTCCTCTGCCTTCCATCCACAACCACTCTGAACTCCTATATTTCTGCATTCTTTTCTGAAAAAGCCCATAACATTCGCTCCAAACTGGATCAGACTCCTTTCCAGCCTGCACTTCCTGATCCCCAATTCTCTGGCACTCCTCTCCTTTTCTTTCATTTGACAAGTGAGAAAGAAATGATGACAGTTCTGAAAGAAATGACTATAAAATCATGTGATCTTGATCCCATACCTGCTTCTCTTTTCACACAGTGCCTACCACAACTTATACCCACTATCACGAAAATAGTGAACTCATCTCTTATTTCAGGAAATTTCCATCAGCTCTCAAAACTGCTATAGTCACACCTCTTCTCAAAAAGCATGACCTTGACCCTAACATTCTGAAGAATTATAGACCTGTTTCCAACCTACCTTTTATTTCTAAAGTCCTTGAAAAAGTAGTTCTCAAACAGCTCAATAACCACCTTCTCTCCAACAATCTTTTTCCTGAGTTTCAGTCTGCCTATCATGTCAACCACAGCACTGAAACCACCCTAGTCCACACCTTAAACACACTTCTACTTGCTTCTGACTCGGGGAAAATCTCCCTTCTCACTCTACTTGACTTATCTGCAGCCTTCGACACTATAGACCACTCAATTCTTCTCTCACGTCTCAAAAAGTTCGCTGTTACTGGCACAGCCCTCAATTGGTTTAATTCATACCTTACTGACCGATTCCAGACAGTTGCAGTAAACAAGATTCAATCAATACCTGCCAAATTGGAATGCGGAGTTCCACAGGAATCAGTACTAGGCCCTGTTCTTTTCACTCTTTACACTGCCCCACTGTCACATATAATAAACTGTCATCAAATCAACCATCATTTTTACGCAGATGACTCTCAGATTCAAAGCAGTGTTACTCCTGAAAATCTGCCTTCTCTCCTGACAAATATGGCCCTCTTCTTTGAAGATATTCAAAATTTGGATGACAGAACAAGTTACAGCTTAATGCAGATAAAACCGAAGCCATGCTCATAGGGACTAAACACAAATTCTCTTCCATTACAACAACTTCAACAGAACTCGGCAATACATCAGTCCCCTCTATCCACTACTGTGAAGTATCCAGGTGTTGTTATCGACAACACACTCTCTATGCAAAAATTCATCACCCAGACCTGCCAGTCATGCTACTATCAATTACGGCGTATTGGTGTCATTTGAAATTACCTGTCCACCGATGCAACAGCCAAACTTGTCACTTCTCTCATTCTTTCATGTCTGAACTATTGCAATTCTCTTTTGTCTGGTCTTCCAGCATCATCTACCAACTCACTTCAACGTATACAAAACTCTGCAGCTCGACTAGTTCTCAGAAAGAACAAATCTGAGCACATTACCCCTCTCTTGCGATCTCTCCACTGGCTGGCTGTGCCACAGAGAGTAGATTATAATATCAGTACCCTCTGTTACAAATGTCTCCACAAAACTGCACCCTCCTACCTCTGTGAATGTCCTAACCTGTACTCTCCTTCACATTCCCTCCGCTCTGCTGCAGATACCTTGCGCCTACGAATACCTAGATTCAACCAATCCACTGTTGGCCGCCGCTCTTTCTCTATTTCGGGTCCATCAACCTGGTATGAGCTCCCTCGCTCTCTCTTCGCCAGAAGCCTAGATATGACACTTTTAAATCCAGCCTCAAGACATATTTATTTCAAACCTAAGATTTCCCCCCTCCTGTTTCATATCAGAACTATCCCACCTTCACAAACCCATGTCCTATCAATCTGCTAAAGTATATGACTTGTGTGGGTGTGTGTGCTTTTGAAAAACATTCAACTATTGCAATTTTATTTCATAGATTTGGTCTGCAGCGTACCATGTTTTTAATATCTGTTTGTTTAAACTGTTGATTATTTGTCATTGGTTGCATGACTGAAGATTAGGTTAAATGCATGCGCTTTGATTTGTCTTTGCAAGATATAGCGCTATGTAAGTTCCATTTATTATCATTATTATTATTATTATTATCCTCGATATAAATAAATAAATAAAAAGCTCTGTGTCAAGATTGCATTATTGTTCTTTCAAGTAGGCAATCTTGTGTCAGGATTGCATGCTTGCTCCATCAGACAGGCTGTCATGTGTCAGGATTGCATGCTTGCTCCATCAGACAGGCTGTCATGTGTCAGGATTGCATGCTTTCTCCATCAGACAGGCTGTCATGTGTCAGGATTGCATGCTTGCTCATCAGACAGGCTGTCATGTGTCAGGATTGCATGCTTGATCAGACAGGCTGTCATGTGTCAGGATTGATTTTGTTTTATCAGAGGCTGTCTGTTCAGGATTGCATGCTTGTTTATCAGAAGGTGTCATGTATCAGGATTGCATGCTTGTTTATCAGACAGGCTGTCATGTGTCAGGATTGCATGCTTGTTTATCAGACAGGCTGTCATGTATCAGGATTGCATGCTTGTTTATCAGACAGGCTGTCATGTGTCAGGATTGCATGCTTGTTTATCAGACAGGCTGTCATGTATCAGGATTGCATGCTTGTTTATCAGACAGGCTGTCATGTGTCAGGATTGCATGCTTGTTTATCAGACAGGCTGTCATGTATCCCGGTGTTTTATTTTATTGTTTTAAAATTTTTTTTTTCAAACAGGCCCCTTCAATGTGTCCCGGATGAGCTGACAGACAGGCCCATTCTCTTTTTTTTTAAAAATTAATTTTTTTTTAATTATCCTTTGTCAAGATTTTTGCCGGGAAAATTTGGCCTGGGGCTTTTCCCCGGTTGGAAGAGGCGGCCACAAGGCAGCGACCCTCTTTTTTTTTTTCTTTTTGCGCTTCGTTGATCGCACTGTATTTGTTCCTTAATTAAGGGCTGTTTTTCTAAGAATTTTTATGCCAGGGACACTCCCCTTTTTTGCCGTCGGGGTTCCTTACGTGTTGCGTGTTAGGATGGCAAAAAGGTCTGTCAGATTTCAACCCCAGGGGGTGGATTGTGCAAGCAGGTTTGAGGGTTCGGTTTTTTGTCAAGAGGCGTCAGGGGTTGATCAAGCAGCTGTTAGGATTTGTTTTAAGAGCTGCAAAATTGTTGTCAAGCAGCTTCAGGTTTATACGGCTGTCAAAACACTTAAGTCAAGCGGCGTGTAAATTTTTTTCGATCAATTCCTTCCCACAATTGGACTATTGTACCGGGCAAAGTTGCGGTTATATGTTTTTGAAGGTATGGTTGAAATGGTCTGTCAGACTATCAGCGGGGAGGCTTGATGGCGAAGCTTCAGGGTTGTTTTGTTCCCCGCGTCCTGAAGCAAAGAAACTTCTGGGGTGTTATGCCACATTAGAAAAATCAGTGTTGGTTTTTTTGTTCCCCCGTGGATTCTAGAAAACTTAATGGGTATCAATTGGGGGAGCATTCCGGTTTGGTTAGGGTTTTATGGGTTCAGGTTTCCCCCAGGCTTTAATTTGAAGGTAAATCCAAATTTAAATGATTGTGGTTTGGCCAATGGTGATTTTAAAGCAAATATTGGAGGATTTTGTGTTGACAACAATTGGGGTTTGTATATGTCTCTAGGATTTATGCAAGCCTAAGTACTGGCTATCAGCGGGGAGTCTAGTTGTTTTATTTAACTCTGTAAAGGGTTGTTTTTTTAAACAGCAGTCACACGATTACCCAAAATGTTTTAATCATGGGCCCTGCTTTATTCCTCATATTAATTGTAAAATACTTTTTTTGTTATTTCATTCTAAGTCGGGTGGATTGTCAATGAAGCGAAAACTTTTTTAAAACTTTTATCCCTTTTTTTTTGAGGTGTGGTTTGAGTCATTTCCTGACTTTCGTTGAAGTTTTGCTTGGTTATAACATTGGTTTATTTTTCCATCATTTTGGGGGTTTTCATCTTTGCCTGGGAAAGGGAACCAGGGTTTTTAAGATGATTTTTGTGAGGGAAACGATGATTAAAAATTGGGATTTGTGTTGGGGACAGTTTGGTGTTTGGAAAACATTGTTGTAAGTTTTTTGGAAAAAGAAATAAAAGCAATTCTGGGCTGGCACTAAACAGTTTTCTCATTTTTGGGGTTTTTTTCACGCCTTCGTAAGGGATGGCCTTTTTAAAGAGCCCTTTCACAAAAACAGGGAAATGTTTAGGTCAGGTTCCCAAATTTTCTTCATTTTCCCATTCAAATTTTTTTAAGATATTCTTGGGTTACCACAAGTCAGAAGGGTGAATTCCCCCTATTTTATTTGGTTTTAAAAGTATGCTTGTAAAGTTCTTTTTTTTTTTTTCCAAATGTTAAATCATTTTCTTTTAATTAATGCCTTTAGTTTTTGGGTTTCAAAGATGACAATCAAGGGAGGGGGCCGCCTGTGTTATCTTTTTTTTATAAATTTTTTGGTATTTTTGCCATCATTGTGTGGTCGTAATTTCAAAAAGAAGGAAGGCCGGCTAAATTTTTTTTTTGAAAAGACAAGGATTGTTTTTTAGCTATTTTTTTTTGTGTGTGTTTTTCAAGTTGGACCCAAATTATTAGCCTGGAATAAGGGGGAAAATAAGAACAAAATGTTGAAAGGCTTCACATTTTAAAAGTTGAAAACCCCTTTTATATACCATTTGTTTTACACGCTTCAGTACAAACCTTCCCCCGGGTCTTTAAAAACCCAAATTAGGTTATAAATTTCCGGATTTGATCATTCCATAAAGAACTTGTTTAAGAAACTTTGGTTCCCACAAATCCCCCGGGTATAAAACTGAGAAATATATTCTATTTTTCTTTGGCCAATTTCCAAAACATTGTTTTGTGTAAACTGGGTCAAAAAAAATTTTTTTTTCTCCAAAATGTTATCAAGGGCGAGGAAACAAAGCAAAGTTCACGGATAAAAAAAGCAAGGGCTTTTTCATATTTTGGGGGCCAAACATTGGGGAAAGAAAATTTGAAAAGGGCAAACTAGCATGTGTTACTCTTTTTTTTCGTAAAAGGATTTTTTTCTCCCCTCTATTTTTTTGCGGGATGTTAATATTCAGTGTTATTTGAATTGGCATTTTTTTTTCTTGAAAAAGTAAAAAATTTATGGTATTATTTTTCACCCCCGGATTTTTTTAAAATTTGAAAAGTTGTTTTTTCAACCCCTAAAAAAGTGGACCCCCACACAAGGACCTCCAATAAAAAACACACGCTTAAGGGAACAACCAAAACTGTCCCGCCATTTTCTTTTCTTCATTTTAAAAACCCATTCCAAAAGTTTTAACCCTTTGTTTTAGGACCTCCTATAGGGAAGCACCTTTCGGGTTTTTTCCCAACCCCGAACTTCCCTCGGATTAAATTAAGGGAAACCGGGAAAGTTAAAGGAAAATATTTCCAAAGTCAGATTAAAGTAAAAGAACCCTTGCATGTAAGAAAATTTTTGTTTTTCCAACCGAAAAATTTTCTGTAAAAGACAGAAGTAGAAGTTTATGCGTTTTTGTTAAGGGGGTAATTTGTTGGAAGGAAGTTTAAATGATCGAGAAAGAAAAGTCTGTCTGTTCAACAAATGTACATTCCTAGTTTGGTAGGGATTTCCCTACCTAGCTGGTGAGTGGTTGGTTTTGGTGTTTTTTTTGGGGGGAGAATAGAAAGTGCTCAGTGTTTTTACGTTTAATTTTTGCTCTTTTTAAGAAAAGGCCAAATTTGCATGGATGGGAAAAAACTTGTGGCATTTTATTTCCTGAAACGATAAAAAGAGGCACCAAAATAGGACTGGGGGGGGGTGGCGGCGTTGTTGTTTTAAGGTGGATTTTCTGTACCAAGGGGTACTTTTTTTCTTTTTTTTTTTCAAGTAGAGCTGCCCGCCTCTTTCCCCCACAGCTACTACTCCTTTTAAGAAATTTTTGAATTAGGCTTTGTGTTACATTTCACAATCGCTTATAATAACTTTCCACATTAATTCATTTTCAATCCCAAGGCATGTCGGGTTCCTGTGAAAACTTTTTTTTTGCTTTAAACCACTTAAATTCTCGTGGTTTTCGACAACTTTTTTACAAAAGCAAAATTTTAAACGTATGACTAAAAACCCAGGACATAAAAATTGTCATTATCGAAAAGAAAAAAAACTACCCTTTATTTTTTGGGGGGGGGGTTTAAAATTTTTTGGGGGGGGACGCCCTTTTTTTTTTTTTTTTTTTTAAAAAAAATTTTTTTCCCCCCTTTTTTTAAAAAAAAAAACCATTTTTTTTTTTTTTTGGCCCAAATAAAAGTTTTGGGGTTTTTTCCCTTTTATTTAAAACCAAAAAATTTTTTTCCCCAACACATTTAAAAAACCACAAAATTGAGGGTTTTTTTAAAAAACCCCCCCCAAAAAAAAAAAAAACCCCAAAAATTTAAAAATTTTTTTTTTTGTGCAATTTTTTTTAAAAATTTTTAAAAAAAACTTTGAAAACCCAGTTTTTTTAAATTTTTTTAAAAAAAGTTTGGGGTTTTAAAATTTCAACGACTTTTTTTTCCCCCAAATTTTTTAAAAAATTTATTTTCCAAAAAAAAGCCTATTTTTTTTTTTTTTTTTTTTTTTTTTTAAAATTTAAATTTTATCCCTTTATTTTATTTTCGCATTTTTTTTTAATTTTTATTTTTTTTTTCCTTTTTTAAAAATTTTTTTTTAAAAATTTGGTTTTTTGTTTTTCCCTTAAAAAAAATATTTTTTTTTCTTTGGTCCCCCCCCTTTTTTTGGGGGGGGGTTTTTTTTTTTTTGGGGGGGGTTTTTTTTTTATAAAAAATGGGAAATTTTTGGCATTTAAATTTTTTTCCCCATTTAAAGATTTTGGAAAAACTTCCCGGGCCCTTTTTTTCCTAAAAAAAAAGGGGGAAAAAAAAATGAGTTTGGGGGGGGTTTTTTTTTTTTTTTCCTTTTTTTCTTTTTACCCCCCAAAAGGGGTCCCTTTTTTTTTAAAAAACCACACTTCCACAAGCCTTAAACCGAGGTTATGTTTTAAAGGCCCCCTCCTAAAAGGGACCCAGAAGCTTCCCCCTGGGGGTTTTCTTATTTCGGGTCCACTGTACTTTTTCTTTTAACTGCCCAGCATTATTAAGAATTATTTTTTTCAGGTCTACAGAGAACAGTTGGGAAGGAAAGCCACTATTTGAACTATTTAAGCTTAGTATGGAATGTAAAAGTAATATTCTCTTGCAGGTGTAGACATTTTATAGTTACTTTTTCTGCATACTTTGCGAACATATGAATATTCTGTAAATAGTAGTATAAGTACAGTATGTTGTAGTGCAGTTTCCATGTTAAAGAGTATATTTGTTGGAGAAGGAAAGTTAAATGATCCGAATATAAAGTACTGTACTGTTACATAACAAAGTACATATGCCTATTTTGTTAGGATATTCATTCCGGTACCCTAAGGCTTGTGTGAGTGTGTGTGGTTTGTTGTTGTTTTTTTTTTTTGGGGGGGGAGTCAATAGTAGCTAATTGTGCATTCAGTGTTTTCTGTACAGTTTAAGTGTTTTGTATTACTTTTTTCAAGATGGAAAATTTGCATGTGATGGAAAAACTTTGTGTGCATTTTTTTTCCATGTAAAGAAAAATATTTGAGTGCTTACTGGTCAAAATAGTGAAGTTGGGGGGGGGGGGGGGGAGTTGTTTTTTAGTGTATGCATGATTTTGTTCATGTTGACCCTTAATTGTGCATGTATTTTCTTTCTTTCTTTTTTTTTTCTTTTTTAAATGTATGAGCAGGAGTATGTGCAGCATCTCCAGAACCACAGCTTACCACTCCTTTGACAGAAGATGGTATTAGTATATTAGTAGCTTCTGGTTATTTCATTTTTCACATCTGCCTTATAATAACATTTCCCACATAACTTGCATTTCTACAATGCCGCTGGTTCCTGTCTGGGTTTCGCTGTGAAGGGAACATTTTTTTATGGCTTTAATTTCTGTCCTTGATGTACAGTTTTCATGGTTTTATGTTAAGATTTTTTTTTATAAAGAAAATTGACGAATGAATTAAACGCTGATTGCTTACAAACTGCAGACATAAAAAATTGTCATTTAAATCCAGAAAAAGAAAAAAATGTAACTACCTTTTCTTTTTTTTGGTGGGGGTGGGGGGGTTAGAAAGTTCAGCTTTTGTTCTGAGGAGCAGAGAAGTAAAAACATTATAGCTACCCTTTTTTTTTTTTTTTTTTTTTTAAAGAAAGTTCAGTTTTGCTTTGAGAAGCAGAGAAGTTTTTAAAAAAAAGAAGGTAACTACCATCTTTTTTATTTCTTTTTTAAGAAAGTTCAGTTTTTGCTTTGAGAAGTAGAGAAGTTGCTTTTAAAGGGCAGTGTGGATCCTGTACCAAGAGGAGATAAGAATTTTTCTTATTTTGAAAGGCTGCAACTAACATTGAAATACAAACTTTCCTTTTAAGCATTCAATTAGCAGATTCAGAAACGGAGCTTTATCATTGTTAATGAGTTATTTTCTGTACTGTATGTCCTGTTTGCATTAGTTTTAATATTGGTTTGTGGTGCTTCATGTTCAGACATATCTGACATACCGTATTGAGATTACTGCAATATAACTTACAGTTTTCCACCTCCTGGGGTGTTTGTTTGGCCTTGCACTTTGAATATAATATTGTATAATCTTGTGCCATTCACTACCTACTAGAAATGAAAAACTGTAGACTGTCTGTATTACAATTTAGGAATCATTATTGTGAATCCTTCTAGTTTTGTAAGCTTCTTTTTTGCTTAGCATACTAACTTAGTCATCAGCATGAACATGCTGGTACAAATATTTTTCCTCTCTTACATCATATGACCAAATTACTTTCAGCTTTTAATCTTCTTCATAAAGCACTCACACTGCCTTGTTCTGTTCATCATTTTGCATCTTTTCCTTTTTCCCCAAATTCTCTTTAAAGTATTATTTATTTCCTACTACCCCTGTCATGAAAAGTTGTGTATCACTCCTGGACAGTTATCAGTTCTGTGTATACCCCTGTTTTTATCTTCTTCCCCCGGTCAGTTATCAGTTCTGTCACGTATACACTTGTTATTTTCTTCTTCCCCAGTCATGAAAATTCTTGGATCACTTTCTCTCGGTAATCAGTCCCGTGTATACTCTCATACATTTCCTTCTTCCCCAATCCTGAACGCACCTGGATCATCCCCAATCTACTTAATTCTCTGTGTATTTCACGTTGCTGATGTGTCTGATTTAGTATGAGCGCTCTCTACATGAAAGAGAGAGGGAGAGAGAGAGAGAGATCCTGTTGAGATGGCCATGAATATATTTTCCAGAAACCAGCGCCTATGCGTCGAACTCAAGGTTTGTAACTGGTAAAAGGTTGCTAATCAGCATTCAGGTTTGGTTTTGTCACTGATGAGAAAACCAAGGGGTCAAAACAAAAAAAAAAGATGCAGCATTCAGTTGGTGTTTTTGTCTTGAACATTTAACTATTCTTGTTGATATTCCTGTTTGTGAATGCCTTGTTAAGAAGAGAGAAATAACCTTGGTTTGATTTTTTTTCTGTTTTTGCTTTCATATTTTTGTTTGTTTGGTTTCTTAGTGGGAAAAACTACAAGTACAGAGTGAAAATCACATAAGTTGAATATAGGATATATTGTATTTCACCTTAAAGAAAAATAAATCCACTCCCTCCCTCCCTCTCTCTGTATTTGATGTGCACATCTGACCTTCTGCATGTGTATATATATACTAAAGGAATCAAGGCACTGACAAATCTGCACTTGAAGTTGACCTGGGAAATTGTAAAAATACCCACGCTTAATTCACTAGACCTAGCCGAGATTTGAACCCAGGATTTCATGGATCCACAGAATTGAAGTCAAAGGATCTTAACCACTCAGCTATAGCAGCTTGTCTTCCCATTGCCTCATTTTTGTTTGTAATAGAAATGTGCATTGTTTTGTATATAAGAAAAATTGTTGCATGCACCATTTGATAAAAAGATCTGAAACTAGAAGTTTGGGTCTTTAAAGCTGTTTTACAGAAGGTAGTACTTTTTAAAGTTATATAATGAAACAAAATGTTATTACCATCACTCGTCCCAATAGGTAAGTAGTTAGGAAAGTTATCACTGTGAAGGACTGTTCTTTTTGTTTGTGTTGTTGTTGTTTTGGGGGGTGTCTTTTTTTATATTTACTAGATTGCTTAAAAAAATGTTTACGGATAGATTTTTGATTGACTTTGATAATCATCATCATCATCATCATCAGTCCCGTGACCTTGGCGGTCGTGGAGGAGACACAAAAGACGATGCCGTGGTAAGCCTCCTCCATCCATCTCGGTCCTTGGCTCTGCGCAGTAGTGCCGAGGTCATTCATCCTGGTCCATTCTCTGATGTTGTCCATCCATGACTTGTTCTGTCTTCCCCTCTTTCTGCCACCTTCGAGTGTTCCCTGCAGTACTGTTTTTGGCAGAGTGTTGTGGCGGGTGATGTGGCTGAACCATGTCAGCTTTTTCTTCTTGACGATGGAGAGAAGGGGTTCCTGGGGACCTGCCACCCATGTTATTTGGCTCTTGACAAATTCATTGGTCTTTCGTTCTCTCCGGGATATGCCCAGCAGTTTCTATGCATTTTGTTTCAAATGACTTGATTCGCTTTGCTGTTTCAGCAGTCAATGTCCAGGTTTCACTTCCGTACAGCAGGATCGACCTGAATTAGGGCTTTGTAGAGCTTTAGTTTGATTGGGAAACTGTCTCTTTACTTTCCTTTGGGTGGTGAGTTTTTTCATGGAAGATGTTGCCTTGGCTAGTCTGACTTTGATTTCTGTGTCGATCGCCCGTCCTTTGGAGTGTAGCGCCAAGGTATTTAAAAAGGTCTACCTCCTCAGTTGCTGGCCGTTCATGTAAATTTTAGCGGTGGCGTTGCTCGTGCTGTTACAAAGTACTTTAAACTTTTCTCCGAGCTCACCTTCATCCCATATGCTCCAGCTCTGTCTTCAGGTCTGGTCGTAAGGTCTTGCTTCTGTGTTTACTTCGCCCATGAGGTCAATGTCATCGGCAAACCGCAAGTTGTTGAGGGTCTGCCGCCAATGGAGAGGGTTTAGAGTGGAAGTCATGGGGTCTTCTCATAATGTTTTCCAAGAACAGATTAAACCAGGCTGAGATAACAGGCATCCTTGTCGGACCCCAACTGTGGTTTTGAAGTAGTCTCCCGACTGATTGTTCAGAAGGACTGCACTGCTTGCGGTGTTGTATAGTGCTTGAATGGTTTGCACTAGTCCTTCAATGCCAAACTTCTGAGGACCTGCCACAGGCCTTGGGTGCCATACTCTGTCGAAAGCCTTCTTGAAGTCGATGAAATTGTGGAACAGGTCTCTTGATTTTGAAGATTTTTTTTCCATCAGGATGTGGCAGTTAAAAATCTGTTCGATAGTGCTCCTGCCTGCCCTGAACCCAGCTTGTTCCTCTGCAAGGTGTTCTTCTGCCTCCTTCTTGAGTCGATTCAAAATAACTTTGAGCATGATCTTGCTGGCGTGGCTGATGAGGTTGATTGTTCTATAGTTTTGGCATTGGGGTATGATGAGTGATTGTGTCCATTCTGTTGGCCACTGTTTTGTCTCCCAAATCTTCTGACAGATAGCTGTAACATGTGTGATAACTGTTTCGCCACCATGCTTGAGCAGCTCTGCTGGTATGTTGTCTGCTCCTGGGGACTTTCCTACTGGTAAACTGCGGATGGCCTCTTCCACTTCTTCCCTCAGTATAGGTAATGGCGAGGGTACTCTTGATGTTGCTGCTTCCTCTTCTATTATGCTCTTGTCAGGTTGGATTGGGTATTGTATAGTTCTTGACAATACTCAGACCACCTGTTCAAAGCAGCTTTGATAATAATGCAATATAAATGATGATTTTTCAATCACTTGTAACATATAAGCCACAGGAATTTTCCCACTTTTGAATTGTGTGTGTGGTGTGTGTTGTGTGTGTGCGCGCTACTTTTAAAGGCTAACAATTGTGCTGTTGAGGTGAGATTGTTCAACGGCACATAACATACATACAACTAGTGGGCGTGAAAGTTCTGTGTTTTTTTGGTTTTTTAAAAATAAACTTGGGATTTATCATTACAAAAATGAATACCTAAAAAGCATGAATGTGCCAAATTAATAATATATGTTGACTTCTTTTTTTTTTAAAACTTTATTTTGTATTCTTGCTCATTTGGAAAGTTTTGCTTTGTTTGTCTCTTCTTTTTAAAAACTTTCTGTCACTGTCTTTCTGATTTGACACTGTTTTTAAACTAAATGAAAGAAAAAAAAGGATAGCTAAATTGTATTCTGAAACCTTGAAGTTTATAAAATTTAGTGTTTATGCTGTTGCTGGATTTTTTTGCCTGTGGCCGTAAAGAAGATGCCAGATTTGCCTGACCTGAGAGAGAGGAGTTACAACTAAAATCTGTTGGAGTGTATCCTTGCAGCAGATAATTGCATCTTGGGCTCAGACTTTTTGTGAAAATAAAAAGGGGATTTTAAAAATGTCTTCAGTTTATTGAATATATAATTTTTTTTAAATTTTGTTTAGGGTTTTAAAGGGAAGGGGTTTTAAAGAAACTTGGACTTTTTTTTTCTGATTTTGTACATTTAGTTTTGATTGTTAGGAAAATTTTCCGCTTTTTGTAAAATTTTGCTGTTTTTTTCATATTGGCTTTTTGCAAGTTTGTTTTTTCTCCCCTTGCATACTTGAAGGTCAAGTTTATTTTGCTTTAAAATTTTTGCGATAGGTCTTATAAAAAAACATACTTTTCAGGGTTTATCATTTGAAAAAAAAGGGAATCCATATTGTGTTTAAATTTTAAAAAAATATATATTTAACTTTTATTTATTTTTTACTTATCTTTTGTGTATTATTGGTATTATTTTTTAAATTGTATTTTTAATACCTGAATTCTAAAAATTGTAAATGGGTATGAAGGGGGGCCATTATTTTTTCTGGAAAGTATTTTTTGTTAAAAATTTAAATTTGGCATGGTTTTTGGGACTCAATTTAAAGAATGTTTTTTTGATGCAATTAGTGAAACTATTTTCTTTTAAAAACTTCCCCTTTTAAAATGCGTATGATGAAAATGAACCCGAAAATGTATCCCCTGTGCATTGTTTTATATTTCTAATTTACGGTGATGTGCTTGTAACTTTTAGTTGGTGTTTTTTTTGCCTTTTTCCATGTCAAGTTCTTTCTTCTATAATAGTATTTAGTATGCGGGGTGGAAAGGATCATGATGTTCTCCCAGTGTGTAAGATGAGGAAGGGACATCTGCTTCATGCTTCAAAGAATTTCAACCTCAGAGGAAGTGTACCTTCCTTTAAAAGCATTAACCTAAAATAGAGAAGAGACAAAACCTGTGTTGGTGAAGACAGTAAATCAGTTTGCAAGCTGACCATTCTTCGGACAAGCTCGGGGGAAGGGGGGTTGTGTGTTACATTCTGTTGTTAATTTGTCACCATAGTAAGCGTACAAGATCATCTACTTGTCATGTATTTTACAAATACCTAGCCGCCTGCAGCTTTCTTTCCTTTTTCTTTTGTTTTAACTCCCAAACATCTCAACATTTTCTTGTTCCTTTTTTTTTTCTTCAGACCACCCAGGAGAAATGAAAGTAGGCTACACCCCTGCACCTGCGGTGTACCCTGCTGGCCCAGCCAATACCTACCCAGTTGCTCCCCAGGAACCTGGGTACGGTGCTCCTGGTGCCTACCCCTCTCCAGCCGGGCCCTATCCCCCTGCTGACGGGTCGTATCCACCCCCTGCTGGCTACCCGCCCCCTGACGCCACACCCTACCCGCCAGGGCTATGCTGGAGCTGCCTCCGGACTCCCCACCCTATTCGGATGGTAGAGCTGGAATGGCAGCCTGCTCCCCCGGGCTTATGCCGCCCAAGCTGTAGTGGGGTCTGGTGGAGAGGGGGGGGGGGGTGGAGGGGTTGTGTGGTGGGGGTTGGGTGCAGTGGGGGGGGGGGGGGGGATGGTGTGTGAGGGGGGGGGGGGATGGCGTGGTGTAGGTGGATTGTGTGAGGTGGGTAGTTGTAATATAATATATGTAGGAATTTTATAGCGCTGAATCTTGTAAAGCAACAAATCAAAGCGCTCAGTTTCATTTCATACCACTTTTAAGTCACGGCAGATTTCTCTCCGTGAAATTCGGGCTGCTCTCCCCAGGGAGAGCGGGAGAGCGCGTCGCCACAAGGGCAGCGCCACCCTTTTTTTTTTTTTTAGTTGTGTGTGTATGGTGTGTGTTGTATGTGCTTGTGTGTGTGTGCTTCATGTGTGTTTTTACAACAAGTTTTATTTAAATTCTTTTATTTCAAGGATAATGGAATAGATACACAAGGTTTTTTGTGGGGGGTTTTGGGTTGTTTTTTTACATTTAGTCCTAGTGTGTATGCAATTTTGTAAATTTTGTCATCCATTCCCACCGGCACACAAAGGCCCTCTCTTGAAATGTTGAACAGGTTTTAACATGTGCGCAAGATGTTCTGCGTGCGTTCACAGTTGGAACCTTGGTTTATAGTCTCATCTGAAGAACTTATTGGGGAGTGGAGTTGGCGCTGATGTCAACTCCATGTGAAAAATGAGCGTTTTGATTTGTTGCTTTACAAGATTCAGCGCTATATAAATTCCATACATTCTTCTTCTTTTTCTTATTAAAAATCCCCTTGAAAGGGCACTCCTCGGTTGTGGCTCAAACCCAGACCATCAGACAATGAGAGCACATGCACGCGCACACACACACACATCGATGCAGGCACGCATACACATGCACGCAGGCACACACACACACACATGCAGGTAGGCAGGCACGCACATTCACTCACTCACGCGCCACACACACACACACACTTTTAACACACAACACACACACTATATACACACACACACTTATACACACACGCATGCGTGCGCATCTACCCCCCACCCCACCCCCACCCCATACCCACACACACACACACACACACACACATATATCCCACCCTCCTCCTCCCTTACACACACACCCGCACAACACTGAGTCATGACTTTACTACAAGATTCAAATCAGCCTGAATGCGAGCCAGACATGTATTCCTCAACAATCAGTTTTAACATGTGCATACTGCATACATACATCACTATGATTGTGAATGTGTGTGTGTTTCAGCTGCTCCCTACCCACCACAGTAAAACCTTGGAGGGGATGAGCATTCATCATACGACTGCAGAGAAGAGGAAGCCAGCAATGTTCACGATTCATGAACATGGCTCGGAGAAGGATCTGTCTGAGCGAGAAGTGATTGTTGGTATTTTGGTTTGGGTTTTTTTTTTCTCCGTCTCCTTTTGTTCTTTTATCATAATATCTGTCTGAGCAAGAAGCGATTATTGATATTTTGGTGGGTTTTTTTTTTTTCTTCTCCGTTTCCTTTTTTTATAAGCCACACTCTGTCTTCTGTGTTTGTGGACACAGGTGTAGTCCTCTAAATATCTCAGGACTTATTCTCTTGTTTTGTGTTGGTTTTCAAATTTTTTAAAAGCGAAATCCTTTTTACTGATTCTGTCCGTCTGATGTGCATTTACCTGTAAAGTGTTTGAATCTGCACGTGCACAGTCTTATGCATGTACGCACTCTCTCGTGTTTGTCTGTATCCATGCATGTACACACGCAGGAGTGTGTCCACATGCTCTTATTTCTTATTTTAACACACAATCATTCACACACAGACATGGACACATGCACACACACACACAGTCACACACATACACATACACACACACACACACACACACAGACTTCTTGTCTGTAATAGCATTGGTACAGTGTAGGGCATGTTTTTGCTCTTGAAATGTAATATACCTTTGTTGAGATAACAAAAGATGACCTCCTCATTATTGGTCCAGCTCTTTGTGTGTCTAACAAGTTTTGTCATTGTGAGTGGTATCTTAAATGAAGTAGACTTTCATCACGTGTAATATTTTATGTGTTTTTTTTTGTATGTTGGAGTGGGGGGGGGTTGTTTTTTGTTTGTTTGGATGGCTGGCTTTTTTTTTGTAGAAGGGGTGGGGGGGGGGGGGATGTTGTTTTGAAGAGAATACTTATTGAGATTGTTGCTTCAATTATGTAATCATGTTTTTAAGAATCAGCATGATTCTGTCTTTGACAATCGGATTCTAGTTCTTGTTCAAATATCGTGCTGTAACAAGAGCAAGCAACGCAGATCACAAACATAAAGAAATGAAGCTTACGTGAAAGTTAATACTTTTTGTGAGTCATTTTTATTCCAAGTTGTTACGCGTTGTTCTGTTGTTGACTTTTTTTTCCAGGTAGGGTTTATGGTAAATTGGGAGTTTTGTCTGGGACGGGTGGTGACTTTGTCTCACAGGCAAACCTGACGACTGTCCTGTCCTGTCCTGTCCTTGTCTTTTGTGGTGTGGTTCTCCATGTTGACTGTGATGATGAGAGTGTTGACATCAGTATTGACAGTGCAGGGTGCGCTGTGTTGTTTTCCCATTTCAATGCAGAGAGAGGGAGATAGGGAGGAGGTGGTGCAGTTGTGTGTTAACTGCACTCAAAAGCTTTATTGGTGTTGCAAACTATTGTGATTGTTGTGGGGGGGTTCCTGTCAACATGTACAAACTGTCAGATATTTTTTAAAAAGTAAAATAAAATGTTTTAAAGGCATAATGTGGAAAACAAATTCATGTAAAAAAAATTGAATATAGAAGGCATAATGTGGAGAAGAGAAAAAAAAAAGCATTTTGCGTAATTTTCATTTTTTGGAGTTAGTTTGCAAAAATCATGCTTAGTTTTGGTCAGGACAATTTTTGTGTGTGTGGAAAATCCTTAAAAAGCAAATGATATGTTTGAAATTCGATGTTGTGATATTTCAGTATAGCTTTTTTTGTGTGTGTGTGTGGTCAGTTTTGTTATCTTTTTGTCATGATCAGGAAGCTGAAGATGTGAGATTCTCTGTCAGGTTAGACACTGAATTTATTTTTTTTATTTGAGTGATTATCTTTATTCTTAGGAATAGGAGTGAAAACGTGAAGGATAAGGCAGAAAAGACATTAGGTAGGATGTTATGTGATTGTCATGTTTTTCTTCCCCCCATTTTTTTTCCCATATTGGAAAAAAAAAAATTGTCATGTCATTTAATGAAGTATCTTTTTTTTTAAAATAACAATTTTTTTATCCTAACTCAAGACAGGCTATCTCTTCTGCGTGCTTTTTTGGATTGCAGATTCGATTAATGTGCCTGACTGTCTTTTCTCCGCAGTCATCGCTTTCTGCTGTTACTGATGGATTACCATTAAGTCTATTTTTAGGAAACTGGGGTCTTTTTTATACTCCAGTTTTCTGATCTTTGCTCATGGAATGTATTTTGAAGAGGATAGTATACTATTATTTTTTGTCTTTGCTCATACGCGCCATTGGGTCAACAGTGTCAATCAAAAAGAAATTGTAGTACAAGTTTATTGCTTTTATATAAAATAGATCCTGTTGTTTCTTTTCAATTTGGATGTATTTTTTATGGTATGTATTTACAGTAGAATGAAAGACCATGCTATAACCTATTCCTTTTTCTTCCTTTGTATGTCTTCTCTTCTTACTGAGATGTGGTTGGCTTTACCTAGGGTTTTTGTTTCTTTGTTTACTTCATATTTTACACATACAAGGCTCTTTGTGTCTTGTGTTTTGGTCACATAGTACTTATCATATATTAATAAAGTATGTCTTTTTTAAAGACAGATTTTTAGATGACTTTTCTTCTAATGCACTTTAAAGTGATAGTAAAACTAATGTAAGAATTGTTGTTCTGTTTGCTTATTCTGGCCTGTGACTGTTGTAGTAAATTTAAGAATTTTTAACTTTAAAGTGCCAGCTTCAGAAGCCAGTGACTATGACAGTGTACTTTATTTTACCGCACATTTTTGGGAGGGATAATTTTTCTGTGCGTTTTTTGTAATGTCGCCTGTCAATGCATGTTTCCTTAGCCAATGATACTTCTCCCTTATTGATCATAACAATTATTATTCTTGCTTTTTCCCTTTTTCTTTTTATTTGAATAGTTTGTTGCACAAATACGGGCAAAGTACATAGGTGCACACACATATACACCTCTCTATGTAGACCAATGCTTTGTTCAGTGTTCGGTGTGTACAACTATAGAACTATAAACTATCATTCTCTTCTTGAGCCACATGCTTGCTGTTCTTGCTTCAAGTTCAAATATGAAGCACAACCACAAAATGGTCTTGGCTGTACATATATTTTAATGAAAAAGAGGTGGTTTTCTAACCTTTTTCAGATGATGTACATAATCCTTTTCTGTCTTTCTTTTTTAAAAAATTACTTTGTGATGGTTGATACAGTTTGGCTTTTATCTCTTTTGGTATGATTTTATATCCATACTTATATGTTTGTTGGTAGTGTGCAATAATTTGTTCTTACTTTCATTGCATTTTACAGCATAAATCCTAGTAATTCTGGCTGGAAGTGTTCTCTTAGCAGGAAAAAAAAATCAACATGAACTCTGTATTTATATGAAAATAAAAAGAAATGAATCATGATGGATAAACAAGAAGTAAAAGAGAAAATGAAGTCTATATTGAGCACAAGTGATAATTATAAACCTTTAATTTGTAAAGTTGGAGGAATTGAGGAGAAGGTGGATAATGGATGATACAAGAAGAGTGACAGCAGGGCAGAATTGCTCACATCTTTTCAAAAATACTCTGCTTTGCCTAGCAGCTAGCACTGAAGCATAAATTTAAAATTAACGTCTTTGAATCCACTGCTTAAAACATAGTGTACTGGTTACACTTGTTCTTTAGTATATTTACAGTTTCATTTTTCTTTCTTCATTTTTTTTTTCTTCCTCTTCTTTCGTTTGTTTTTGGGGGGTTTTAAATGTGATGCACATTTTGGTGCAACAAAAAGTATTTGTGTCTGACAGGTAGGAAAGTTACACTCTGTTTCATAGTGAAAATAGATGCCAGGCTTAGCTGTTTGCTCTACAAGACCCTTTAATATCAGGGTGTTAAAGTAAAAATCACCATTGATGACTGGAATATCAGGGTGTACAAGTAAAAATCACATCGATAGCTGAGTGATATCAGGGTGTACAAGTAAAAATCACTATCGATAGCTGTGTGATATCAGGGTGTACAAGTAAAAATCACTATCAATAGCTTTGTGATATCAGGGTGTACAAGTAAAAATCACTGTCAATAGCTGAGTGATATCAGGGTGTACAAGTAAAAATCACTGTCAATAGCTGTGTGATATCAGGGTGTACAAGTAAAAATCACTGTCAATAGCTGAGTGATATCAGGGTGTACAAGTAAAAATCACTGTCAATAGCTGAGTGATATCAGGGTGTACAAGTAAAAATCACTGTCAATAGCTTTGTGATATCAGGGTGTACAAGTAAAAATCACTGTCAATAGCTGTGTGATATCAGGGTGTACAAGTAAAAATCACTGTCAATAGCTGTGTGATATCAGGGTGTTCAAGTGAAAATCACCATTAATGGCTGTGGAATATCAGAGTTTCAAGAAAAAATCAACATCAATAGCTGTGGCATTGTTGTGTCATTTTTCTAGTCTAGTATGTAAACATTTTGGTCATAACCCTTTATGAATTTGACTGGGGGATATTGGAATTCTGCTGGGGGGGAAATCGGATAGATCCTAATATTCAAACAGGCAATAACAGCACTGTTGGCTTTTTGTCTGTGATAAAATTAATTTTGTATTTTTGGATCAGTCAGTAAACTGGAGAAACTGATCAGAACAGTGTGTTTTTTCTGTTCTGTACTATGATTTGTAGACTAAAGGATTTGTAGACCAATGAATGTAATTTGCGCAGCCAACAGAGATTGAGTGAACTTGATTTTAAGATACTTTTTTTCTTGATTTTGTTGTAACCCCCATTTATGTATGGTTGTGCCTTGTGTTTCTGGATTTGGTTTTAGGTCCAGTAATAATAAATGAATCATGTCTCAATCAAAAATGTTTTTGTTTAGTTAGAAGATTGTCCAGTGGAGGGATGCTACACTTTTGTTCACAGGACACCAGTTAAGGCAGTGAGAATAAGGTCAACACAAAGAAAGATTTGTTAAAATATGTGAAGTGAACTTTAAATCAGAAGGGGGAAAAAAAGACCCAAAAAAACCTCCCTGGCTAACATGTAATATTTTAGGAAGTTTTGATTTGGTGTATTTACTTCCTTGAGTAAATGTGTTAGAAATGAAATGTCATGAAAATTTAGAGGTTTACACACAAGGGCTAATGTTATACCAGGCATGCTTTTTCTCTGATTTGGGATCTCTACTTACAAGGACAAATGTGAGGTAGATGAAAGAAGCTTTGTCATTCAGGATCTTTATGCACTTTGCATTTGTTCAGTAGATGAAAGTCCCTTGGTAAGATTTTTATCCTTTTGCTTCTTAGGACAAACGTCTCTCTCGAGTGAGTACCTAGAATTGTCATAGGGTTACTTATCAGAATATAAACTTCAACCCTTTCTTTACTAACAAACATACATTGGGTCCTGCCATGCACAAGTCTTTTTAAAAAAATTACTGTATATCTGGCTTGGCCAATCTGGATTAAAAACAATTTTTACTATTGAGTAGAAGCAGGCATTGTGAAATCACACCAATGACAAACCTCAAGAGTTGTGAGATAAGAAGAAGAAAAAACAGCAGCTGTACAGGTGTATGTGTGTGTGTGCATTGTGCTCTGTGTTGCTTTTGAGTCTTTAGTTTACATACCAGATGCACTGATGTACAGAATAGTGGTGTTTTTCCCAGAAGGACATTCCATATTGTAAAATATCCCCCCTTTTCTTAAAAGAGGATGATAACAACAACATGTGGCAGCTTTCTGTCTCTGAGCAGACTGCTTGCCAGACTTGCCAGCATTTCAGCAGCAGAAATTCTTTGAGCATAGTTAGTCTCGTTGTTTTGTTATTCTTTATCTATGAACAATGTCTACATCATTCCTGTTGTTTCATTTTCTCAGGATATTAATTTACAACCTCTGCCCTCCCAACCATGTTTTCTGTTTTATACTTTCTGTTACATGTTTTCTTTTGAAGAATTTGGAATGTTTATTAAGGTATGACTTGAATCCTTGTGTCTTGTTTCAGTACAGATATTTCACAAATTGTTGTTTTCTGTTCTAGTCTGTTAGTAGAGGTCACTGCAGTTTAACTACCTGTTGTGTTATGTATGATTTATAAATGCTTGTTTTTGTCTTTACTCTCCAGTATTTTGACTTTCAAAGTGGAACCATAAGAAGAGATACATTTTCATTTCAGAAATGAGTAAGCTTCTGTGTTTTTAATCTTTTTGATATCAGCAAACATGAAGAACCTCATTTGTGTATGTAGTTGATCCCCCAAAATAAGTTAGGGTGAGAAACGGTGGTGAATTTGGAAAAGAAGAACTACATATTATTGGTGAAAGTAAACTCTGTTGATCATGATGAAAGATGGATTTAAAACAAAAGAAAAATAATTGAAACAATTGATATATTAATTTAGAAGAAGAAAAAAAAGGAGCTCATGTTATAGTTTAAAACTTTTTTCAAAAACAAATAAGTATTGGTGCAGTTTTCTTGTCAAATGAAGAAATTATATTAATCAGTATTGTACCAGAATATCAAGTAAACAGTAGAATAAACAGTAGACAGTAGATTATCAAGTAAACAGTAGAAACAGTAATTTTTCATTGTGTTTTTTTTCCAGTTATTGACATGAGATTTGATAAGTTGAAATGAATGTACAAGCAAATAACATCACTGGATGTGAAAACCAGTAGTGGTGTTTGTAATGGGGTTTTCTTTGTTCACCTCTTAACAGTTAATTGTTTCTATAGCATTTTTCCTGTGGATTGATATGGACAGCAGTGGTTTCTGTTCCTTTAAGTCATACAATTAACATGTACAGAAAAAGGTTACAGTGTAAACTATCTTTTACCTTGTTGCTTTTCTTTTATTTAAAATTGCTATTTCTTTACTTTCACCTTAAAAATTAATACTTTCTACGTACAGGGTTTACTTTATCCCATCCAGTCACGAAAACCCCTTCTAAAGCTTTTAGATGTAATGCTAAAATATATTTTTCTTCCAGCTTGCAGTGTTTTCATTTTTTTAGATACATATATGCATGATAACATATTTTGAAACTAACAAAAGATACACATAACTGCCAGGAAAATATATATTTCACACATATGCATTCAGGTTCAAGTTCAACTGTGATTCAGTTTTTTTGTTTTTTAGCTCCTGTTCGGACATAAAGATGTCAGTATAAACTAACATGCAGAATGCCTAAATTCATAAAACATAATATGGAGTTAGTTGTGCCAATTCGACAGTGATTATCAGATAACTAAAAACAAACTTCATAGAACATTCTAAGCTTTCAGCCAAATGCTTTTAACTTGTACTAAGTGCAAACATTGAAAGCTTATTTTGGAGATCATTATTTTCAGGGGCAGATTCTTTGTGATCAAGATCCCCTTACGTTTTGGACATTCCAGTATAAAGTGAAATGGCAACAAATTGCAGACACTATACATTCATCAAGATGTGTAATATGTGTGGTGTATAAGCGCATCATACTGATGCAGTCTGTACATTATGATTATTGCATCTCAGTTTAAAGTACTCATAGTGGATATTCACATGTCTGGCATTTGAGATATATAGTTCTTCTCCCTATTTAAATAATCAAAAATTTTCTCTTTTTAAAAAATAAACATATGTTACTTTGTTTAAACAATTCTCTCTACTCAGCTAAAAATTCTTCCAGGACTTGGTTTACATAAGAAACTATCTTTTCAAAATGATAAAGTTAATCACACACACCACACACACCACACACACACGTTACACACACCACACACACACACACACACACCACACACATACACACACACACACATGCTTACACACACACACACGCTTTTACACACTTACACACACACGCTTACACACAAACACACACACACACACATGTTTATGATGCATTTTCCTGCAGTACCAAGTTCTAATTGGTCTCTAAAAGTTGTACCTTTGTTTTTGTGCAGAGTGAAGTGTCTTGTACTTTATTGTGCTTACTTGCCTGTTTTTACTACAAAGGGTTGGTGTAACTTTTAAATAAAATACTGCTTTCTCGAAATTGGTTTGGTTTTCTGGTTTTAAACCTGCATTTTTTTCTTGACCTCGATCTGTGTTACATCTCTGTGTCATTTGTACAAAAATGCACATACACACACGCACACTGCGCACGCATGCACACAGGCATACACACACACACACACAGAAAAATTATGTATATTACAGGACTTTTTAAAAAGAAGTCCATCGTAAGGGTAACAAGTAAAGAAAAACATCAAAGACTGGTCAGGCCTTGGCATGGCTGTATTGCTATGAAAGGCTGAATACAGACCAGTCTGGAGAAAGCTGTCAGCCAGTACATCCCTCATGTCTCCCTCCCACCCCCACCCCAATCCTTCCTTCCTTCCTTCCCGGACAAACATCTAGGGCATGGGACTGATGATGATGATGAAGTAACTTCACCATTTTACATTTAGTATGCTCTGTGCCTAGGCCACTCGCTGCTGCTGCTGCTTCTGTTGTCCGATCCCTGTTGTTTCTGGATCCTGTTGTGGAAAAACAGTCTATCTGGTGACTGTAGGGATGCATGCCTCTGTGGCTGTGGTCTTCCTCACTTCATCAGCAGTGTACAATATGATTCCAGTCAGCCACATCTTCAGAAATGAGAGCAGGTAGTAAGTGGAG
>CM054134.1:84505053-84513337 GCA_028751875.1 Rapana venosa | reverse complement strand
CCTGATGTCTTGAATTCAAATCGGGTCTATTCCTGTCTATCCAGTCACTCCACATATGTGTGTTGGATGCTAGCAACATATTTCAAACACTAGTGATTTTCATATCATTGCTGGGAAAAGGGTGAGTGAGATGCAGATTTGGGATGTTCCTTTTTATTGATTTCATGAGGCTTGAGTGGCTGTTATATATTTATTTATTTCTTCTTTTATTTCGAGGATAATGGAATAAGCACTCGTGTGCTTTTTTACATCCAGTGCCCATGTGTATGCAGTTTTGTAAATTTTATCATCCGTTCCCACTGGCACACAATGACCTACTCTTCCGAAAAGCAGAACAGGTTTTTAACGTGTGCACAAGAGGTTCTGTGTGCATTCACTCACGGGACTTTGGTTTATTGTCTCATCTGAAGGACTTTCAGGGGGAGTGGAGTCGGCACTGATGTAAACTCCAGAGGAAAAATCCTCTTGAACGAGATTTGAACCTGGGTCAGCAGATCAGAGCACATCACTCTAACCATAAGGCTGTCCTGTCCCCGCTGTTATCAGTGAATGAGAGCTTGTATCTGGGTGAGACTGTACATGCTATTAAGATGTTCAGTGCTTTTATTGATCTTCCTTTTTCCTGGGAGGAAAATGACATAGATGAGATCATCCATGCTAATAGAATATTCAGTGTTTTCAATTAATCTTCCCTTTTCCTATAATACTAATTTGTAATGAATTCAGAAGCTTTTGTTTTGTAGGTAATGATGTATGTATGCAAGTGAGAACTGTTCGCGGTCGTGAGTCATTTAAGAATTCACTCCCTATGTTTTTAATTGTGTCTGTGAAGTTGACAAACACCATTTTCATACGTTCTTTCATTTATGTCCTCTGTGGCTGTGCCCTTTGGTGTCTTGTGCGTCTGTGTTGAAGGGCAGTGATATGTCAGTGATAATGTGTCGGTGATGTGTCAGTGACAATGTGTTGATGTGTCAGTGGTAATGTGTCAGTGGCATGTCGGTGGTAACGAACATGTCATTGGTAACATGACAGTGATGTCAGTGGTAACATGTCTGTGGTAACAGTGTGTCAGTCGTAATGTGTCGGCGGTAACAATGTGTCAGTGGTAACATCAGCAGTAATGTGGCAGTGGTAATGTGGCAGTGGTAACGTGGCAGTGATAAAGTGTGAGCAGGTAACGTGTCAGCGGGTAACATGTCAGCATTAACGTGTCAGTGATGATGTGTTATTAATAACGTGTCAACGGTATCCTGTCAGCAGTAATGTGTCACTGGTAACGTGTCGGCGGTAACGTGTCAACGGTAACGTGTCGGCATTAACGTGTCGGTGATGATGTGTTATTAATAACGTCAACAGTAACGTGTCACTGGTAACGTGTCAGTGGTAATGTGTCAACAGTAACGTGTCACTGGTAACGTGTCAGCAGTAACGTGTCACTGGTAACATGTCGCTGGTAACGTGTCCCCACAGGGCCTGTTCAAGCCCAGCTACACCTTCTACGTCCTGCAAGTGCTGCAGGTGATCGTGCTGGAGGTGGCAGGATACCTGGTGATGCGGCAGTTCGGCACCGGCTGGATTCCCTGGATCACCTCCCTCCTGTGCACCGCCACTGTGCAGGTAACCACGTAGGCCTGCCTGCCTGCCTCTGCCTGTCTTGTCTGCCTGCCTGCCTGTCTGCCTTCTGTCTGTCTTGTCTGCCTGTCTCTGCCTACCTGCCTGCCTGTCTGTCTCTGTCTGTCTGTCTGTCTCTGCCTGCCTGTCTGTCGGTCTGTCTGCCTGTCTGTCTGTCTGCTTGCGTGATGTGGTTGACAGCTGTTAAGAAAATCTGCTAAAGGAGGAGAAGTTAGCTTTATGTGACAGTCAATCTTTTTGGTGGTGTTCATTGTATTGGTCAATTGGTGTGATCATCGCAGGAATTGTCATATGATTTATTCAAAATTCAGGGCACACTGTGTCGGTGTAAATGTGGCATGTTCAAGGAAATGAAATAGGGATTGTGTGAAGAATACAACAGTTGCGTGGTATTTTTTTCATTTGGATGTTAGGTCCAGAAAGGATAGTTGCCGAACAATGAGGATGGATGGATCTCTCTGTGGTAAAAGTCTGTGTGTGTGTGCACTGGTTTATGTCATCAGCAAAGTTGTGATGGATTTTGGTGAAATCTGTAACAGTTTTGGAAGTGAGTGAGTGCACTGATGCAATATATTTCTAGGTAATGCACTTTGCATTGACTTGTTACAAGCTTATTCACGAGGAAATAATATCCATCTAACAGAAATGTCCATTAGGTATCAAAGAATACAGTTTAGAACAATGTGTTTTTCTAGTTGGTGCTGTGGATTGAATTTTGATATATCCATTATATCATTCTCATTTTTCATGTTGGTGTTGACACAGTGCATTTCCAATGTAGAAGGGAAAAAATCTTACTAGGGTGATTATTTTTTGTTGTTTTATTGAAGATCAAAGCTGATAAAAGAAATGTTTGCCATCTTATGCTGTGAGACGTCAGATATATCTCTGAAACATTTTTTTCCAAAAGTTTGAAATTGAAAAATTCAAGCTGGCATCCAGCCATCAGTGAGGAATATAAAAAAATGGCCCAAAAGACTTTTTTCATGTTAATGGTATCACTGCAGGTAACAGCTGTTGTGGGTTTTTTTAAGGAGAAACATGAGTGAATTGAGCATTGCTCTATAACTTTTACCTTGAATGAGTGAAGTGATTTTATTTATTACAGCATATCAGGAAAGGAATGTGCAAGATGTAGGTTACAAATTTTAAAGTAACTTTCAAATATGTCAGAAAGCTGTAAGTTCTGTCATTTGAAAAATGGGAGACAAGAACTGGTGTGTGGTAAATCTGCAGTGTTGTGGAGGAATCTGGTAAGTTTGCAAAGTGTTGTTGGTTTTGTTGTGGTTTTTGAAGAAAGCCCACAGAGTTTCTGAGCTTTGCTCCGGCACATTGTCATAACTTTGTGTGGCACTGGTACTGTAACATCCCTGGTATATCAATTAATTAAGTGGTTCTGGATTTAAATACCACTTTATCAGTATACTGTCCTAAAGATATGGTGGATTTCTATGTCAGTAAATTGAAATTCAGTTCTTGAAATACGGTGGATTTCGATGTCAGTAAATTGAAATTCAATCCTTGAAATATGGTGGATTTCGATGTCAGTAAATTGAAATTCAATCCTTGAAATATGGTGGATTTCGATGTCAGTAAATTGAAATTCAATCCTTGAAATATGGTGGATTTCGATGTCAGTAAATTGAAATTCAGTCTTTGAAATAGGGTGGGTTTTGATGTAAGTAAATCGAAATTTAGTCCTTGAAATATGATAAATTTCATGTCAGTAAATTGATATGAGTCCTTGAAGCATGGTGGATTTTATGAAAGTCGAAGGCAGTGAGTGCCTGATTAGTTGTTGTTTTTCCTTAAATGTCTAAGGTTCCATTACTAACAAACTTGAAAGTATCATTTTCAACAATAAGAGTGCTCTTAACTTAGTGATTTTTAAATCAGAGAAGCTTATGTTCTAAATTTAATATACCCAGGCACAAAGCTACATGTCTGCAACATAATAACCTTGATTAAATGAGAAAAGCAATGGTAAAAAGAAAGGATTGGCAAAGAAAGGAAAGAAGTCTTTAGGAAAATGTCTACAGCTGTCATGACTTGATTAATGTGGGGTGTGTTGACATGTGTGGTATTTTTCAGGCTCAGAGCGGGTGGCTGCAGCACGACTTTGGTCACCTGTCTGTGTTTAAAAAGTCCTCATGGGATCACTTCTGCCACTACGTCATCATCGGGATCATCAAGGTAAAGTCAGTCGAGGCTGGAGATGTGGGTTACTGTTTGGTGTATGACTGTGGTGTATAGATAGCTAAGTATTTGGAGAGAAATAGACAGTGATAAACTTTATAACGTCAAGGTAAAGTGTGGAATAGTGGGAAACAGGATTACTGATTTGAAGTGTCTCTGTGACGGATTGATAGCTTCATGTTTTGGTTTTTTTCAAACAGAATGGCAATCGAAACGGTCTCCTTTTTTTGATTGAGAGACAAATATCTGGCTACAAGATGGAAGCCAAAGTTGTTCTGAAAGAATATTGTGTTTTTAGGTTTTTGAAAAAAAAAATTAGGGTGTTGTGGTCTATATGAAAGTGAGAAGACTTGTCTCAGTGAGTACGGTCTTTGAAGGGGTCAAGATTACGTTAACTAATGCAAGAAGTGCTACGTATTTTACTGGGTGTCCTCTCAAATGATTTTCTTTTTTTTCTGGTTGGTGTGTTGTCACAGTGACCATTCATTTTTTTGCCCTGGTGCCTCTGTCTGTCTTTTGCCTTTGGTTTTCAAGCTGAAATGTGTATTTCTGCTGCTACATGTGAACAACTCTCTCATATACATACACACATACATGCTTATGCACATTTGCTTGCATACATCCACACATGCATGCACGCATGCATTTTCATTTGGCCCATTGCCTTTGATTTCAGGGGGCTTCCCCTCAGTGGTGGAACCACATGCATTTCCAGCACCATGCTAAGCCTAATGTGGTAAGTGTGTGTTCGAGTGTGTGCCCAAGCTTTCATGCATGTGTGTGTTTACTTGTTGAAAGAAAATGCAGATGCATAATCAAAAATTCAATTTGGTTGAATTAAGATTTTGGAATTTTTGTTTGTAAAGCCCAGGTGAGCTTCACTGTATGATTACTGAGCCCAGGTGAGAAGCTCATTGTATGATTACTGAAATCTAAAAAATAACCTAACTTTCTCCTTCTTAATTAGTATTTCTTCTTCTTCCTCATTGAATGCTCAGACAGCAACTATTGTTGTCTATATTATATGAGCGAAGAGTGAAAATGCGTCATGTTGCCATTAAGCACCTGACAGTCAGGCATCTGTCTTCGGCATAAGAGAGAATTGTTATCTTCTAAGTCTTTCTGGAAAAAGGAAGGCGAATATTGGACCAAGAGGCAGAAAATAGACGAGAAGGTGACAAGAAGAAAAGGAACAAGGCAAAAACAACGAGAGTGATAGAAAAGAGGAAATTTCTAGCACAGAATTTCCAGAAGGTGGGGGTGCTATTTATTCTGACAGGCCCCCAGCATCCCCACAGGGGACCACTTTTGTATTTGAGATGACTAGTTGATCTGATTATTTTGATGGATATTATATCTTTTTATATTATGCTTTTTTAATTATATATTTTGATAGATATATATATATAGAATGGAAAGTTGTTGAAAGGTGTGGTTGTGTTCTTGTTTAAGTACTGTAGCTGTGGTGTTGTTTTTTTTATCTTGAATTTTTACATACAGCTGTGACTTATCTCCGAGAGCATCTGAGAAAATATTTTGTTTAAATGTTGAAAAACTTGGCCCGGCCCAAAAGTTTTATCTGTTATCGATGTAAGTTACATGCTGAGGCCTGCATTAAAATGTGTACTCTAAATGTTATTTGAGATTGTCTTTAGCTATTACGAGCTGTAAGTATAACAATATGCAATCTTTGTGAAAGAGAAAAAATCCTCTAAAGTTGTAGTTGGACACTGGTTACCTATGTGGCGAGATGTTTGAAAAGAGTCATACAGGCAAACTTCTCATCCAGTGTGTACTTGAAATCTCGCAGTGATTCCCAGATGGGACAAGTGAGACTGGGTGCATTTTCTGGGTGATCACCAGGGTTATAAGCAGGGGAACACACAACCACTGCAGTATTAAAAAATATGAGGCTGTATTCATACTGGGATATATGGTTTGCTTCAGATGGACAAAGACCCTGATGTGAGGATGGATGCACTGTTTGTCATTGGAAAGGAAATGCCTGTTAAGGTTTGTTGCAGTTTTTTTCTCTCTTATTTATGTATCAGCTGTCCTTTTTGTGAATAAAAGTGTGAATCTCGTTTATTCTTATCTCTTAAAAGATTTGTTTTGAATATTGTTTATTCTTATCCCTTAAAAGGTTTGTTTTTGTAAGCTTTTGACTTCAAATGCACAGCAAGTTTTTAATCATTCAACATGATAATCAATAATAATGTTTATGGATACATCCAGTGTTACTGTATTTTCACAACAAAAAGAAGTAAAGAAATGAGCCATCAGACAGATATAAACATGAAAGACGTTATAACATGCTTTGACTGGCATCAAAGAAGACTTTGATATACACAGGTAAGGTTGTATCAAACACAGGAACTGTCTTACCTTAGTTGTAAAGAATGTTCATTTTCCAAATACAGTTGTTTGTCGAGCATTTAAAGATCACTGCCTAATTTGAGGCTCAGTAATTAGTTTGTGATATTTTTTATTTGAAGTTATTTTGAAATGTTTAAACCAATATGAAGTGTAGTTTTCTTGTGTCCTTCAAGATTATGATTCACATGAATGTGCCTGTCAGTATTGTAACTGCCCTTCATGGGATGATTAAAGTGTTTTTGACTTGACTTGAGTGCAGAACAATGCTGTCTATGCTTTTTCCACAAAGATTAGTCAAGGAGGATTTAAAAAGAAAGAGAATACTGTTAGATCCACTATATTATGGTTTTTACATGAAAGAAAAACTGATGCGCTGTCAGAATTCAAATGCATCAACTGAAAGATCCGTTTTGCTGTGCAGGTTGCACAGTCGAAGAAGAAGAGCATGCCTTACAATTGGCAGCAACACTACTGGTTTGTCGGTAAGTTTCTGTGGGGTGTTGTTTGCTTCTTTCTCTTTGACAGTAGTTTTATTTTATTTCATTTAAATTTTTTAAACTCGTTTTTATTCAGTAATATCGCTATACTCTGGCCTTTTTGTTTTAAGTGTTTGGTATGTGCTTGTGAGTATGTTTATATTCTTGAGAGAGAGAGAGAGATAAAGAGTGTGTACGTGCATGCATGTATATGCGTGCGTATGTGGTGTGTGTGTGTGTGTGTGTGTGTGTGTGTGTGTGTACACTGATACAAGTGAGCACACATTTGTATATGTGAGGAGAGATTTTATTTCTTGTGATGGATGTGTGCAAGACTCGCCTTAACATATCAGATCCCAGGTTTGTTCAACATTGCGCTTAAAATAAAATCCTGACCACTGTGAAAGTGTAATTGCTATAAAAAAAGGTGATGGTCCTTTGGATGAGACTATAAACAGAGGCCCCGTATGCGAACGCATGCAGAACATCTTGCGCACGTTAAATCGTGTTCCGCTTTTCGAAAGAGTAGGCCATTGTGTGCCAGTGGGAACAGATGACAAAATTTACAAAACCACATACACACGGGGAATGGATGTTAAAAAAAAAAGTCATCTGAGCACTTTGAATTGTTGCTTTACAAGATTCAGCGCTATATAAATTCCATACATTATATTATTATTATTATTATGGTAATGATGGTAATTTTCAAACTGTGACTGATGACGTAACACATTGTTGCAGTTGGACCCCCTCTCCTCTTCCCGGTCTACTTCCAGTACATGCTGTTCCGCCATATATTCACCAGGAAACTCTGGATGGTAGGCTGATTTTATATCAAGTTATCTTTTTCTCTAGAGTTATCTTTTGCTCTAGAGTTATCTTTTTCTCTAGAGTTATTTTTTATTGGCTCGTGTTCACTTTTTTTCCTTGCGTTTGTAATGCGCCGAGGTTAGCGATACAGACAGATATAATGAAGCACGTATACAGACAACGCAGATGCCATTTTGTGCTCCTAGACCGGAAGTGCCAGTCCTTTTTATTCCCAAACGGTTCAAGCCTTTTGGTTGCAAACCTAAATACTACAGTGTTGTCTTTTTGTCTTGAGTTGTCTTTTCGTTTCTATTTATCTTATTGTCTCATAATCTTACTGGTGTAATGGCTTTCCTCCACGTCTTCCTATCCGTTTAACAGACAGCTCAGCAGCAGTAACTTGATTATTGACATCATATTGGTTGGTATCATGAGTCTGAT
The DNA here is from genome assembly GCA_028751875.1 of Rapana venosa. Classification (NCBI taxonomy): domain Eukaryota; kingdom Metazoa; phylum Mollusca; class Gastropoda; order Neogastropoda; family Muricidae; genus Rapana; species Rapana venosa. The sequence continues at coordinate 84,505,403 of CM054134.1, read as the reverse complement.
ACCCTGACCACCAAGGTGAGTCACATAATGACAGAGCAGGTGGAACAACGCTGTCATTTAATTAAGGTGGAAAGCAGTGTGCATAATAGTTTATTGTGCATCCAGATTTTATTATGATAAATTCGGAAATGGGTTCATTGTTTCTTTTAGTAGGTATATTATTACAGATCACATGATCTGTAAGAAGTTAAGAAATTTATTCATTACAAATAGAAGACACTGACTCACAGAGAGAGAGAGAGAGAGCGAGAGAGAGAGTGAGAGAGAATCTAGTCGTATTATTTATATCCTCACCAACCTTGGAGGCTGCAACAGGAGCTGTCAGCTTATTCAGAGATAAAGACGTAGAG
>CM054134.1:84397553-84500053 GCA_028751875.1 Rapana venosa | reverse complement strand
TTTCTTGAATGTCATGCTTAACTTTGTGGCAAAGTATTTTCTGAAATGTTGTCTTTGTTGCTTTTGGATGTCGTGTATATACTTCTTTGAGTGGATAAATAGCCACCGTAACCTGTATTTCTGTTGTGGCTGATTGTCTTAGACAGAAGTAGAGGGAGAAAGTGGAATTCTTAAGGTAATTTGTTTCTTAGCCACTCACTGTACCAAGCCTCCTGAAAACAGCCCAGGACAGAACCATTTGGCGGTCCACTTGCAGCGTCCGTGCGGGTACCCCAACAGTTGTCCCGACCAAGGGATGAGTGAAGTAGAGAAATGTACATCTGAACTGTCATCTTACTCCCTGCTGTGATAAGGGCCTTGTGCTGCCTTGGAAGGGGGGGAGGGGGGCAAGAAATAACAGAATTCTTGTCTTTGCTGTTGAAAAACTTCAGTCAGAAAAAAGTTTCTATCTAAATATTTTTCAAAATATCATCTTCTTGATATATAGAATGCTCCACATTTCATGGTGGGGAAAAAAAGTGAAAACTCTCACGTCTGTTCCTGTGATATACATGTATTTCAGCATTAAGAAAAGCCATCAATTTGGACATATCCTGTGTATATTTTTTGTGACCAACCTGTTTACAGATTTATATATACACTGTGCCCCTCCAACCTTTTTCCCCCTTGTTTTCTCTGTTTTTGCTTACAGGGACCAGACGTGATGTGAATATGATGTTGGCCAGATAGCTTGTGCCTTAACTAAACGTGGCAATGACCTTTTTTTTTGTAAAATCAAGGTGACATTTCTTTGGATAAAATGTTTTTGACACTTGTGCCATAAACCAAATCTTACTACACCTGGGAGCATTGACGTGTTAAAACATGTGATTTAAAGGCGTCACTTTAAGATGTTAAAAAGAGTGTTGTTTCTACTCCATAAAAGTTGGGGATTAGAGAACTGTCAGTTCTTTTCTGCTGTTGTGAAGGAAGGTGAGCAAAGATGGCAGAAGAACAGTCGTTGAAAACCTCTGAAAATGAAATATTTTGTGGAAAGGAACACACTTTAACTTCATCAGATGTAGTACTACAACAACGCACAAGAAAGAAGAATTGGGGGATCCTTTTTATTCACCATAAAAAAAAGTTGATCTTCAGTCACGGCACATCCTTTCCTGACAATTTTAGCCAAGTGTTAGCCTCTAACGTGTCTCACAATAATCCTGTCTCTTCTGTTGTGTATTTTATTTCGTAAGCCAGGGTGCTTGACTTGTTATGCCTAGCAGCAAAATTAGAAATCCTGTGATGTAATACATTCTCTGTTTTCCCTGTACAAGGTATTGGTACTATTATTTGGTATCATGAAAGACGTACACTGTGGATATTTTACCATGAAACTGCTGATTGACATTGGTCTTGGGAGAGTTGACATCATATTTCCTCATTGTTTTGATGTCTTCATGTCTTGCTGTTAAATTAATCATGACTCGTTGCTACATGACCCTGTCCTGTTTCTTTCACTATGATGGTTGACTTTGGAAGAAAAATGGCGCTTTTTGCTGTTAAATTGTACAATGGCAGCGTTTTTGTTGTCGATTGATCATGAAATGTTGATTTAAGAAATTATAAAGAACAACAGCGGAGAGCAACAACTTGTTTTCCAGGAGTGTGCAGACTATATTTTTTTTCAGTATGTTCATCACCTTTTTGATAAAATGTTTTTGAAATATCAAAATGAGATCCTGAGCAAATCAACCAATGAAATTCCGTCCTTTGTACGTATCTTGAGAAACGGGGTTGCTTGTGAAAATGTTTGCAAGTGAAGCGGGTGCTGTGTGTCTCTTTTCAAAGGCACACGCACTCGCAGGGGGAAACACTTTCCTTTCTTTTATTTTTCTCCAAGCTGTTATTTTCCTTGACAAAGTGAAAATGCTTTTTAGTCATTTCCCCAGTGTCTAGAGCAATGAGCATTACCACAAGAGAACTTTTGAAGGACTTGATTTGTTAACATATCTTTCATCTTTGTGTGACATATCTGTTGGTGGGCATGTATTTGTTACTTCTTGGCCAAAGCAGAGGGAATGCTATGTAAGTAAATAAAGAAATGACAGAGTTTCATTTATTCTCAGATGTGTGTTATGCTGTAGTTTAGAAGGAAGCTGCTGAAAAAGCAGGCAATGAACAATTTTGAAAACTGGGAAGACATAAGAGAATAAATATTGTCATTCCTTTTCCCTCATTTCTCAGGGCACTGCTATGAACAGTTGTTTACCAAATATTCCCTTTATGTTGGTTGTATGCCAAAGCCTTGATCTCTGCTTATGGTTTTCCCCTGTCCAATCTTCAATATTGTCAGTCCACTTTTGGGGGGGGGGGGGGGGGGGGGGGGGGGGGGGGGGATTTTTTTCAGGAGGGGGGGGGTTGTTTTTTTTTAGTGCCTGCTGTGGATAGATATATTGTCTTTGGTATTCAAACCACAGAGACACAGTATTATTTTCTTGTGTGGGATTGCCAGGACTTTCTCAGTATGTGTTCCTATCATCTTGAAACTTTGTGCCACAACTCTTTTGATTTGCATTGCTCCCTTTGTCTTTTTATTTCCAAATCTGTCATCTCTTTCTTATTGAGCTTGACCATCTTTGTTTTCCATTAGTCTGCATTTCACTTTTTCTGTTATTGAGCTCACTTATTCTTGCCCATTACATGCTTTCGTGTAAATGACATGTTTTCAGCTGTAATGTGGTCTTTTGGCTGTGCTTTAAGCAATATTGAAAATAGTATCCTTTAGATTTTGAAAAGCCCTGAGTTACTTCCTCTGAATAATTGTGGTTCTCCGGAGAGATGTGTAGTTTTGAATTTCAAGAATAGATTAATTCTGTCTTGTTATTATAGAATGTTATCATTTCCATGTTTAGCGTTGATTGTTGTTAACATTTTTCAGGCTTGGAATATGTTAAAACACTAGCATGAAGTAATTTGGTTTTGAATGACTGATGTCTGAACTTTTTCAGATACAACTCCGCGCAGAATTAGTTCTGTCTTGATACTGGAATCGATCAGATTAGTTCTGTCTTAATACTGTAATCTTTGATGCTAGCATCTCTGTGAATCAGTTTAATGTTTGGAGCACTCTGATTGAAATGTAAGGTGATTGGTACTTGTCCGTCACTTGCTGGTGTAATAAGTTTGTGCTAGTTTGAAATTTGGTATTCATAAAAAATTATTTAAAAACTGATTACTGTAGGAGTACATAGCAAGTTGATACTTGTGTTATTGTGTTGCTATCATTTCTTTGATATTGGAATGTGTACCCTCTTTTTGTTTTTTGTTCATCTGGTTTTCAGCCTAAGTCTGTTATATTTCCCTTTTTAATCCTTTGTTCTGTTGGTATATTTTTTGTATTGCAGTATTTTCATAGGTATTGAAAAATGCATACATTGATGTTTGTGTGAAGCTCCCTCTTTTTTAAATTTTTTTATCTGCCTACAGTGTTTTAGAAAAAGTGTGTGCATCTTATTTTTTGTGTGCAGTTTATTTATTTATTTGTTCTCTTTTGGCATCTTTTTCTGTCCTTTGAACTGGCAAATTTGTTCCACTTTGTCATCCCCCCCCACCCCCCCCCCCCCCCCCCTCCCTTTGCATTTATGCATTGTTTGTCCTTTGATACATTTCGGAACTGGCTTATTTACTGTAATTTTTTTCCCCCTTAATTTATGCATCATCAGTCATATCATTTTACTGTTTGATTTTTCTGTCATAAATGTGCGTCCTCCAAGTTAGCAGAGCAGGCTGTAGGAAGAATAAATGGAACAGGTTGCTAATGAACAAAGTTACCAAGTTGTAATGTAGTGCAGTGATAGCAGCATGTAACAGTAGTGTTGTTTCAATGTGTGGGCTATTCAAACAATTGATGTGCAAGTCAATAGCATTTTGAAACATTTTCTTTCCAGTGGAAATGAAACCTGTTGAACTGTTAACCTTAACGCTGTCACATCCCTTATCCCTTAGAGGGTTCCTCACTCCAGCATCACTAAGAGGCACTGAATGTGCTCAGACTGCCCTCCTGACCTGACCTTTTTCAAGGTCGGGGGGGGGGTGCTCTCCTTATGTGCACCCTGCAGTGTATCTTCAGAACTCAGGGAAACAAAATTTGGCTTCAGCTGAATCCAGATCATCAATACTGGAGGTGGAGGATGCCCAGAATGCTCCTTGCTGTCAGCAGTGCCCGTGAAAGAACGCTGGCTAAAGGAAAATCGGGCTCTAGCTTGGTAGACCTAGAGTCCAGAGAGTGTTTCTGGACCCTCTTAAGGAATACGGTAGATTGGTTACCACTGAATCATCGCATGGAAATCGAGCATAAAATCTTTGGAAAGTAACCATACTGCAGATTACACAAAATCTTTGTTATTGTCAAAAAGCAGTGAACTGCATAAGCAGGGGCATATTGGACACTGTGTGAAATGCATGCAGTATTTTTTTCCTTTATTTGAATTTATACCATCTGTTTTGAATACGAGTGTTTTTGACTAACACCGCTGGCTGTTAAAGTATGAAAAATCAAAATGCATAAATTTTGATTTGGAAATATATTTTGATTGAGACAAGTCTATTTGATACCAATAAAGGTTTCTAACTGCAAGTGGATTTGGAGTGTGGTATTGTGTACAGTGTGTGTGGTATTGGTGCTGAGGGCAATAGCAGTAGGTATGACTGTCAAGCATTGTCATACGCTGGTTTATTTATGTACATGTTTTTGAGTCAAAGTGATGCCTTTTTCTCCTTACTGTCTGTCCACTGTGGTGGTGGTTTCAAGATCCAGCAATACTGTGTTGAATTTAGTAGTGTTCTCTCATGGATAGCCACCACCCTCAAGACCTACAAGTGCTGGAAATCCAGTCTACAAATCGGTGCTAAAAACAAAATTTCATGATTACAAATTTAGAAATAAAGGTGAAGGTTTATCAGTACAAATAAACGAGAACCAGAACTGAAAACACCATAGAGCTGTATGAAGAGTTCCTGACTTAAGTGAAAAAATTGCAAACTGAAGTGATATAGGCACGTCACAAACATCTGGGTTCACGGCTGCTCAAAACAGGAAAAACCCGACTCGTTTAGTTTGCGGCTGGCACTCTCACTCCGTAACCTAAATACCATCTGGCTGCTATCTAGGCACCGCGCGGTCAGGGGTCCAAGTCCAGCGTCTCGCGGTGCCAGCACACATTCCTTCTTTGCTGTCTATTAGCGACTGGGCGAATTTCTATTGAAAGGCTTATTTATCATTCGCTGCTGGATGTCCTACTTGATTTTTACAGTACTCATACTTTAGTGAACAAAACTTTAATACCTGCTTTACTTGTTTGTGGTGACAGTTGTACAGCTAATTAGGTTAACTAATTTTAAACAATTTTTTTACAAACACGGTGTTTCCCAAGAAACGAAGGGCTGAGTGTTTGTTTTCTCTGTGTGTGTGTGTGTGTGTGTAAGTAAGTAAGTCAGTCAGTCAGTCAGTCTTCAGACAACCCTAAATAGGAGACTGAATAAGAGAGAGAGAGAGAAGGGGGGAGAGATCTACTTTGTGTGAGTGCGTGTGTGTGTGTGTGTGTGCGTGCGTCCCTGCATGCAATCGTGTGCGTGTGTGTGTGTATGTTATTGTGTGTGTGTGCGCGGGGATGTGAGTGTGCGTGCGTGCGTGGGCGCATGCGTGTGTGTTTGCGCGTGGTGTGTGTTTGCGCACACGTGTGTGCGTGCGTTTATGCGTATGTGCCCGTGTATGCATGTGTGAACGTGTGTGTGTGTGTGTTTGAGTGATCGGCCACAGCACCTACATGTGCCAGGTGCTTCCTGGCTGTGTCAGTTTCAAGTTGTTAGTTATCTCAAGCACAGGTGTGCCGTGCGCATCTTCTTGTAGTTATATGTGTGTGGTGTGCACACGCGCGCGTGTATGAGTGTGCATGCGCGCGTATGTTTGAGTATAGGGTATGCGTACATGTATTTATGCCATTTTGTGTGTGTGTGTGTATGTTTGTCTGCTTGTGTGTGTGTGTGCACGTGCGCTCATGTGTGTGTGTTTATTTATTTTGCTTATTCTTTTATTTCAAGGATAATGGAATAACCACTCATGTGCTTTTTAAAAAATCTAGTTCCCGTGTATATGCAGTTTTGTAAATTTTGTCATCCGTTTTGTGTATGTGTGTTTTCTTTCCGCTTTTTTTTTTTTGGTGTTGCTTTGATGTCAAAGTGTAGGCCTGTGTGCAATTTGTTTTGTTTTTTTACACAACACAGGACTGATAAGTAGATAAACATTTGATCACAACAATTTCTTAACAGGATCAGAAAATGCTTTTTGAATAGTATCAGAAACATCAGTGAAATAAAAACCTGAGCCATTTGTGAGGTATCTTGGCTTGATGACAGTATAGGATACCGACCAGACATTTGTTTTCTACTGTGTTCTCGGGGTTATAATTATGAGCTGTACTGGAATTGGTTCATGAACAAACCTTCAGCTGTAGCAAGGATACCGCTAAAAGCTGATGAAACAGTAGACTGTGTACTGCTGTAGGCTAACGCCTGACCAGCAGGAGTGTTTATAGAGAAGTCAGATAGCTAACACTAATGACAGCGGCAGACTCTCTCCCCACACTCTCCATCACCCTGCCTCTCACGGCGCTGGCTGCGCGCGGTAGCCGGTAGCCGCTACGGTGTATTTATTTATGGCCTCGTACTGCCAACAGGTTCAATTCCGCAGCCCCCCAAAAAGGTTAGTCTGCATGCAGACATATTCAATGTTTTCTCTATGTTCATTGTTTATATAATATAAGTATATGCTTTTTTAGAGAGAGAGTTAGAAATGTCTGTTTTTTGTGATTGTGTTTCTTCCTGCACCTCTCCTGTTTATCTTCATGTCTGTTTGAACTGCTGTCACATCAACCAGTATGAAAGAAAGTACATGGAGTTTGGAGTCAAAAGAAAACTCGTTTAAAGCTCATTTTAAAGAGTGCTTTGCTTGTCGTTTTTAAATAATTCACTGTGCAAGAGGATGTGTGAAAGACACAAGGGTAATTTACGGCTGAACACGGCTACAGCTGCAAGCCCCTACTGCTGCCTTTCCTTTTGCCCTGTTTATTTATATCCACGCCCTGCCAGCTGCCAGTCATGAACTTTGGCTGGGAAACTAAACGGAGGGAATGAGAAGCAGTGGGTTGGCCAAGACTGTCCTACAAGGAACAGTAGAAAGAGGGAGGGGAAGAGACAGACAGATGAAACAAAGGGAAGATGTCATCAGAGAAAGGTCTGGCCTTTCGCGGAATGACATACTAAGAAAAGCTGAGAACTGCAAGGAGTGAAGGAAGCTAGTTGCAAAATCTTCAGTGGTGTCCCAATGGTCAACTAGAGTATGGGATAGGTAATGGAAGGTATTTATATTTGCACAGAATCCAATGAAATGTGAAACAAGTCATCACTTGCATTTTGGTTACAAAATGTTTCTTCCTCAAGGAAAACTAAATCTGAGTACTGATTTCAAACAAAAGCTCATCAAGAGATAAAACTCTACTGGTTCTGCTGATGAACAACAGTGAACCCCCTTTATAACAGATCAAGGGGGAAGTTGATGCTATGGTATGCAATGATTCATCAAGGGCACAGCTGTTGCTCACTTTGGTTATGCTTAACAATGTACCTTACCTTCGAATGAGACTATAAACCAAGGCCCTGTGTGCGAACGCATGCAGAACATCTTGCGCACACATTAAATCCTGTTCCGCTGTTCGAAAGAGTAGGCCATTGTGTGCCGGTGGGAACAGATGACAAAATTTAAAAACCGCACACACATGCATTTTTAAAAAAATCTGAGCGTTTTGTTGCTTTACAAGATTCAGCGCTATATAAATTCCATACATTATTATTATTATTATTATTACCTCTGATGACTTAAAAATGAAGATTGAGGGGGCAAGCACAATAAATGGTGGGCGATGGTTGGCTGGTGGTGCGGTCCCTAAATCAGATAGCTCCACTGGGACTATAATACAACCAAACTGACAAGAACAGCAGCATTTCTTGAATGAACAGTCCAAACAGTCATAATCTATGACACAAGAATTTATTGATCTAAAGTGTCGTGCATTCACACACATACACACACACGCTGATGACTCCATAACAAGCATCAAATTCACACTTGCACACAGTATTACCAACTGTCCTATCTCATGGACAGGAACAGACGCCCCCACTCAAGCTCTGCATAACGGATGATGATCTTCAAAGCTCTGGAAACTACAGGTTTTGTTGTCGCTATTTACAAAATATCATGCTTATAGTATGTACAATTCCCCCTTTAAGCAGAAAACAACCCCCATATCCCCCTTCCAAATAAGCCCCAAAGACACTCCCCCTTCCTCCTCCAAATATACACGAAGTATACATTCTCACAAGGACTTTAAAATCATCACTCTGCAAAAAATATGCAAGCGTCTGTACAATAACATGATATCACATTAAGCTTTTGGCAGCATACAGAGAGAGATACTGAAGAAAAGATCTAACTAAACATGTTTTAAAACAACAGTCCTCCAGAACAAAGAAAGAGCAAAAAAGAAAGGAAAAAAAATCCTGTTTACCAATTTCATGATAAAAACTGTTCCTTTACTGGAAAGCTGACAAGTATCAACTTTATTTCACTTCACCACAAGTCTGGTAAGCATTCTGAAACAGACTTTTGATCAAGAAAAGGGAGAGACATAGCAGTACAGCTAATTCAGAGCAGTACAGAAAAAAGAAGATAAGTTTTTCTGAGGCTGAAATGATGCGCAGTTAATCCTAAAATGCCTAAGACAACAATAATCCTGCGTTCACTTGCCCTATGAGGTACAAGTCTGCTGTTCAGAAATTCACCACAGCAACAGTCTGATGTAAGCACAGTCTTGGGTTTAATTTGTCTGTTGACCATGTTATCACTCAAGTCTGGTCAATACTTTTGCAGACAAAATATCCTTTAATGATAATTACCTTCTAACGAAGAACACGTTCTCATACTTTCATGTAGGCCTACATGTACAACATGCTTTGTCTTTCTTTCTGTTAACTGAAAGACCAACTTCTCCCCCCAAAAAGTTTACCAGATTTCTTCATTTACGTATACTGTGTGCAAAAACAAAGTAGACCAATGAAGAGCTAAAGGATAGTGTATACAGAAATACCTATTCAACAATAGCACGATCAAACTTTAAAAACAATGCAACCATGTTGGATTTGTTCACTGGCGCTATAATGTGTAAAATATTTTTGAAATCTGACGAGTCAACTGCACAACAGCAATCCAGTTCTCCCCATGGATAGCCTAGTGGTTAGAACATTGCGCTTGCAATCTGATGACCTGGGTTTGAATCCCATTCAAGGGGATTTTCCCCCTGGAGTTAAAATCAGTGCAGACTCCACTCTCCCCAAAAATCCTTCGGATGAGACTATAAACCGAGGCCTGAGTGCAAACGCACACAGAACATCTTGCGCACATGTTAAATCCTGCTCCGCTTTTTGAAAGAGTTGGCCACTGTGTGCCGGTAGGAACAGATGATAAAATTAACAAAACCGTACACACAGGGACTGGATGTAAAAAAAAGCACACAAGTGCTGATTTCATTATCCTCAATATAAAAATAAATAAAAAAAACAAATAATCCACAAAAGAATGGTGAGCAGCTGAGAACGGCTACAACTACATCCAGCATGCAGGTGCTGAGAAACCCAAACCAAAACAAAAACTACAAGAAAAAGAACTCCATCAACCACTAAAAGCACCCACAGGAACTCTCCTTTCCTTTTAAAACAAAAAAACATCCACGAGGAGTCTTTTCCTCAATTTTTCAGCATCTTGCTCATAAACTGGAATAAAACCACCAAATGAGGTCAAAATCTCACCATCTACATCATTATGTGACCAATATGCTTACTTATGATCCCTTGTTGCAAGAAAGAAAAGACTGTCATCAGCAACAACAGTACTCCTGATCATTCCAAACAACAACAAACAATGAAGATACATACTATCATTAACAAAAAACAAAACTAAGCATTCAAAACCACAAGTTGTCAACAATATTACATTTGCACCCAAACCCTCATAAATATCTAAAATGCATCTCTCTTAAACCAATAGCAAATACCTGTGGTCGGAATTGCTTCTCACACAAACACAACACACACATGCATAATTTCTCTTCTTGTTCGTCTGATCCATGTTTCTCTTCACATAATAAAGAATAAACACAACAAGCGGAACTTAATCAACCAAGTTCACCATTTCAAATCCCCGGTTTTTTTTTTAATTTGTGGAATAGAGACAGCTAAAAAGCAAAAACATTAAGATCAAGATCTAATCTAAATCATTTTCCGTTAAAAAATGTTTCTTCCTATGTACAGCAGAAGTAGTAATAGTATACTACTACATATTCTGCTAATTTTTTTAAAATAATCAATATAACCACTACACGTTCTAGTAGTCCTATTTTTAAAAAATCAATGCTAAAACAAACATTTAACAAATGGCAACGTTTTTGTCATGCTCATCAATATAAAACATGAATGCAGACAAAACACTTTCTGTTAAATCCATATATATTCTATTAAAGCATTCCAGAGATCATGCCTAAAAATGATATTGCAACAGTCGCGTGCCAATCCAGAACAGGAGTCCAGTGTTTGCATTAATAACCAAAAGCACTGTTTAAGGACAGACCCACTCCAAATACTGGCGCAGTATTATTCACAGTTTAAAACTGAGATCAACAACATACAGAGACCTTTCCCAACTTCAGGTGTCTTTTGGTCAAGCATTTCATCTTATGTTCAAAACAGGCTCTTGGGTTCTCATTACAGACTGTGAGACACGCACTAACCATCTGCTTAAAAAAATAAATGGATCCCATGTTTTCAACTTCGATACTTTTGCATGTTAAGCAGATATGGGGATGTAAATTAACTATCAATAATGGAGAAAAACAACAAGTAGTCCAGTTGAGTTTCTTTTGTTTTAGAGAGAGAGAGAGGGGGGGGTGGGGGGGGGGAGAGAAGTTTCACCAGTTTCAGGATTTATTTGAGTTACCAAAGAGTCACCGGCAGCTTTCCCCAACTTTTTTTTTCAAGCAGTTGCAGGTAAAAAGATTATTTAAAAAAATATATGTTCAGGTTAAAAAAAACATTTTTTCCCCCAAAATCTAGGTTCAATAGCAAATGAAATCCCTCACGTTACTTTGTTCTATACTTTATTCAGTTTATAATCAACTGTCATCATCTATCCCACTTGCCGTATAAATACAAAGACAGAAATCACAGGCATGTTTTAAAAGCACATAATCAGAAAATGATCTTGTCGGAACATTTTTTTTTTTCAAAACTAAAGATACATAACACAACATTCACACACCCATACACTGATGCTTTCCGTTGATCCATTTATATAACCGTAAAAAATACAAAGATCATAATCACCTACAACAGTATGGCTAAAAAAACATATATTTACATATCAATATCAGGAATAGGAAGACCACAAAATTGCATGGCATTCTTTCTACAGTCTACACCCATCTACTTTTACAATCACTACAGAAGTTGTTGTTTTTTAAAAAACACACCCCACCAAACATTGCACATCATGGTTCAGAACTGTGGCAGAAAAAGGGAAACGACTGTACAGGACTTGTTTTTCATCATGATCATGTTTTCAGCACCTTTACGCACCATCTACACTTTCCTCGCACGCACGGGTGGCACGGTAACATCCACGCTTGGAAGAGAAGCGAAGCCACTACAAGTGTCGTTCATACGGACTACACAAGTCAGCAGATCATGCAAGGCATCACAGAACGTGTAGGAAATACTAGCGCCCCTTCCAAAACCCAGCTGGCCTCGGAAAAGCAGCGTCAAGACAGGATGGCACGGGACCCGATGCGACCTCGGGTCAAGAAGCCGTCCAAACTGTACGAACGCCGTGACCGCGACTTCAGCCAGAATTTCATTTTGTCGTCACACACCCTGGACATGGCCTGGAAAACAGAAGACCGAAATGTGAGAGGGAGGGAGGGAGGGAGGGAGAGAGAGACAGAGAGACAGAGACAGACACAAAGGTAGAGACAGAGACAGACAGAAACTAAGAGACAGACACAGAGATAGCGAGAGAGACAGACAGACACAGAGATAGCAAGAGAGAGAGAGAGAGACAGACAGACAGACACAGAGATAGCGAGAGAAAGAGAGAGAGAATGTGTGTGCGCGCACATATGTGCATGTGTGTGTAATAATGTATGCATGTTTTTGATAGTATTGGTGTGTATGTATGTGTGAGCATGTGTTGTGTGTGTGTGCGATTATATTCTCGATTCTCACAATTCTCATGTCTTGTTGGCCAATCAACACACAACATTCCTGGCACCCGATTCAACATATGAACAAAAAAATGACAACAAACACTGAACCTTCAACTGTTTGGAAAGTGTCACCTCAATATGAATCAGATCAACAAGACAGTTTCAACACCTTTAAATCCATACACTATGTGCACTCTTTCATAAAGAACATACATTAATAATAATAATAATAATAATAATAAATAAAAACCCTGCACAAGGGAGGTAAAACAGTATCATACAGTCTATGAGGAACAACAGTAGTTCCCCTTGCTCACCTCTAACTTCAGCGCCCTGTCCTTGCTGAGGGGCTGTGAGGGGATGATGAGGTCATGGGCGTCGGCCAGTGACCGCAGGTGGAAGTAATACTTGGCGTACACACTGGATGGCACGTTGATGTTGAACTGCAGTAACTCCAACACTTGCCGTTCCAACTCGTTCCTGAAACACGCCTCTCTGTGTGTCAGTGTACTGGAGCTTCAACACTATCCCTACATCTTAGGGAGAGAACCCCTCTTTCCCAGTACATGTGCACTGTGCGCATTTGTATGCTTCTGTAACCCAGTAGTGGGTGATACTGAAGGAATGGTTAGTAGATGGTTGGTTGCCATATAGCGGGTTACCTGTAGGGAAAAGGTTAAGCTTGATTACTGCCAAAAACCAATGTGTCATAACTGTAAACTGGGGAGGGGGAGGGTTGGGGGGTCTCCACATTAACTTTCCGTATACATATGTCAGATGATGAGCTATGGTAATTTTTTTTTTTTAAGATTCCTAACACTTGACAGCTAAAATCTCCCAAAGAAAAAAAGTGACTGGAAGCTGTTGTAACACTAACAGTATATGGTGTTTGTAGAGAACAGCTATTGTCCCTTATGTTGAGCTGTATACATTTTAGTTTACTAAGCAACACACACACACACACACACACATGCACAGAACAGCAATTGTCCCTTATGTTGAGCTGTACACATTTTCATAAGCAACACACACACACACATGACCCCCCCCCCCCCCCCCCCCCCTACACACACAGAGTGATACACACATACACACACTCACACACACATACACGCACACACACTCACAGTGGCTTGCTGGCTAAATTAAAAAAAGCAAATGCACTGCTTATTCAATGTACCATCTGAAAATAAAAGTTTGACTTTGACAGTCACACACACACACAAAGAAAAAGAGAGTGACTGGAACACAAAAGACACGCATAAACAAAACAAAACCAACCCAACCAGAATGAGCTGTAAACGACACCTACATATCATCTACTTGGATGTCTTTCAGGATCTGACAGAAGTCGACATTCCACACAGCCTGGTCGTCCCACACTTTGGACGCCAGAATGATCGCCCCCAGCACCATCCGCTTCCAGTTACTGGGCTCAATGTCTATCTCTGCGTACGTCAACAGCCGTTCTAGGTATACCTGACAGACAAGACAAGGCACGCTGTATGATTATCACATTCAACACAAGAAAAAAGGTGGCAGGACAGGCAATAAGAGGCCAAGACCCTTGCCAGAGACAGGAGAAGGTGGAGAGACGCTGTTGAGGCCCTATGCTCCGCTAGGAGCTATAAGGAATAAGAAGAAGAAGGACAGGCAATACATTCATTTTCCTCACAAGTAAACTGTGAGGTTCTGGGTTCGATTCCCAGCCTTGCCCTTTCTTCCCAGTCTGATGAGAAAATCAAACTGAATGTCAAAGTCCTTTGGGTGGCCCTATAAACCGAGGCCTTAAGTGCAAATTCACGCAGAACATCCTGCGCACATGTTAAAAACCTGTTCTTTTTCAGAAGAGTAGGCCATTTCATGCCGGAAAAAACGGATAACAACATCTTTAAAAAAACATGCATGCACACAGGTGTGGTTAGACACCATCCCTGAAGTCGGAATGCAGCTACCTAAATGGTGAGGGAAAAACTGGTCACATTTTGCAGATATTTCACCACTGATGAACTTGGAGTTCTTGCCATGGAATAAAAAGGAAAAAAATTCAATATAGTGTTACCACATCGCACGTTACATATTATCTTACATGTAATGCCCTCACAGCTTATAACATTTTATTGGTAGTGTTGGTGACCATTTCATTTCTCATACTTTATCTTATTTTCAATACAGATTATGATCATAGTTATAATACCTTGTGATCATTGCAATCTATGATTGCAATCATCATACTATGAAAAAAAAAAAGTATATGCTATGATTCAATGGATTCTTTATAATCAGCGCCCGCTTCCTCCTTTTTCATAATCAGCACATGCTTTGGCTTAAATCACTGAACTTTCCTATTTACCAACAAACAAAAATAATAATAAAATAAAAGCACTGGGTACAAAGAGTTTCAGAAAATTAGGCAAGTTACTACGACATAACTTTTCCACCTACATGACAAATAATAATGATAATAATAATAATAATAATAATTATGTATGGAATTTATATAGCGCTGAATCTTGTAAAGCAAATGAGAAAGAAAAAAACCAGAACAAACACACACACACACACCCTAGCGTATGCAACACAACAGCTGCTCACCAAGGTGACAATGGCACATTCGGCAGTGAGCTGAGCGGCGCTGAAGAGATTGCGAACAAAGCGGTATATAACCTTGTGCTCCGGATCCCTCCTGCTGTAGTCCTCAGCCACCGGCTCTTTCTGAGGGATAGAGACACAACAAGTAGATATGACAAGTCGGACATCAAGCAAATAAACAGACAAAAGAAATAAACGTAATACGTAGGCCATCAAACAAATAGACAAAACGAGTAACCATGGGAAGTAACACATCAGACAGACAGACAGAACAAGTAGGCCATCAAACAAATAGACAAAACGAGTCAACATGGGAAGTAAAACATGAAACAGACAGACAGACAAAACAAGCGAACGTATCATATTGTAAAACATTAAACAAACAAAACAATCCCATTAACACAAGTCATGATCTACTTATTCTTTCTAAACACAATGAGCAACACAGCACAAACAACAGCGACTGTTACTTTCTGTCTGAGAAAATAAACCAAACAAGTACAACCACATCATCACGAGCTGCTGGTTCTTTCTGACAGAAAATTTTTAAAATCATTAAAACAAGTACAAAACTATATTCAACACCCGCAGAAACTAACCTGTCAAGCTTGTCCTAACTCATAATTATGAATCATTCATGCGAACACCCTTTAACAGAAACTAACATTTCAATCCTTTATCAATTCAAGTAGTTTTTTTAGTTCAATAAATTTATTCGATAAAATTTCTTTTTCTGTTTAGGTCTGTCCAAGTCAAGTTATATAACAGACAAAACACTAGGGCCTTGCAATCCTTCAGCTCTTAAAGGATAATTCTCCATTGCCCAAACTTTCAAGAATTTCTTGCCTTCTTCTCTTCTACTATACTTTTCTCTTTTCTTTTTTTTAAACTGCTTTTCTTTCCCCCTGTAAGCAGACTTCTGACATCTAAGAAAGATGTATTGTAAACTTCTCAACATCACCTCTTGATAGTCAATTCAGCTGTTCAGTAATATCAACTTACAGACAAAGGGTGTAGCTTTTCGTCAAAGA
This sequence comes from Rapana venosa, assembly GCA_028751875.1. Classification (NCBI taxonomy): domain Eukaryota; kingdom Metazoa; phylum Mollusca; class Gastropoda; order Neogastropoda; family Muricidae; genus Rapana; species Rapana venosa. Next base: position 84,484,080 of record CM054134.1, on the reverse strand, counting down.
TGTCCAAAATGTGGCGGTCAATGTGATCATTCCTTCCAGAAGAATGATCTCTGTTTCGTATGTGAAAATAAATAGCTAGTGCAACAGTCTTGATAGTGTTCTTGAGGTTCGGTTGTGACACTGTCGAATCATCAATGAAGATTGTGGAACAAGAGCTGAACTTCTTTAGCTGACCGTATTCGTCAACCTGAAACAAAATAAGTGCAGTTCTGTTAAAGTCTGTACAATAAGAATGTTCATATCAAATAAACACACACACACATATGCACACACACAGGAACATACACACACAGACTGAGACGATAACATAAATGATTCATCCTTAAACTCTATCCTTTTAATGCATAACAAGTGAAACTGACTGTAAATTATAAAAGACAGATATTATAGTAGGTAGCGGCAGCCCCAGGCGAATTCTGTCATCACTGCTGAAAAGTGGCAAATTTTCGGTCTTTTCACTTTCTTATTACTCCGCTTCTGTTTTACTGATTAAAAAACACTGTATATCCGAAAAAAGTTCAATCTTTCTTCTTTTCATTGAGTGCATTTTTATTTCTGTGGCTTGTGTATCGTCAATACGCAAAGCGTGTGAATGAGGTGTGCATTCCGCTAAAAATCGCTGCGCGGCCGCCATTTTCGCGCACATGTACAAATCTTCAAAGAGACATGACCACTTTGAATCTGATGCGTATTCGCGACAGACAACTATTGTCACTATATTTGGTATCATTGTGTTCAGATTTTATTGTAGAATACCAAGATGGGTGAAAGTTTTTTCATAACTGGCTAATTTTCGCGAAAAAACGGGATTTTTGGCGGTACACGATCTCCGACGGCGAACTCCGAAGAACCTGTAGCTTAAAATAGCCAATACTCAAGGTGAAAATCAAACTAGATGACCTATTTGTACTAATTTGGGAATGGGTTAATGTATTCATGGACTGTCGTCCACCCGCAAACCAATAAAAGCAAAGTGTTCAAACTGCGGAAAGTTCGTTAACGCAAGGGCAAGGACGAACGGACATCGCGAACCGATCTTGAACCGATCTTGTCAAGGATCGACAATTTTTTCGATTTACGGGGTAAATTTCATAAACGTTTCAATATAGATCATCGATATAGCAGTTTATTTATACAAAGATCGCGTGGTTTGCGCAATAATTCGTGCGATCGTTGAAAACGAAGACTTAGTAAAGGACTATTACGATCGTTGTCGATCTTCGGACATGTGCGAACCGGAAAGAAAAAAGCATGCCCGATTTCGTCAGATATTTCCACAAAATCACTTCACAAATTTACGATGATCGCAAAATAAGATAGTTTGAACGTATCTCTATACAATGTATTTTTTTGGTAAGGTTACATGGTGAATAGCGATCGTATTTAACGATTTACCGAATGACCAGCCTAACAAAGAGAAGATAATCCGAGATCGTCGTGACTCAGTGATTTCATGAAGCAAACGTCGTCCCCGTTTTTTGTTTTTGTTTTGACCAATTCACACTTTAGTATCATTTTTGGTGAATTGAAAGTGGGGTTTAGTTTATTTTCTTTGTTTAGTTGTGCCGGGGGATTTTTGAGTTACGCAATCTTTCCATAAATTAATGTGATATCAATGAGTTTCTTCTCCGGCAACATATACAAGGTAGAGTTACATGTCAGTGCAGTAATACTCAATAGTAAGCTTATTATTATCTTTTGTATTATTATTACCATACACAATACGTATTAGTACAGTGTCTATCAGCCTAGCAACCCCCCCCCTCCCAATCCCATTCATTTCCCTTTTCCATTATTTTGGGGTTGATTGGCTTCCAGTGTAGCATAAACACACACATCACACACACACACACACACACATGTTACAATAAAAGATGTTAACACAGATGTGCTTCAGGTAAATAATTCTTTATTTCAACCTTTATCAATCTGTGACACATTTGTACTGCAGTCATTACCAGCAGTTATAGCACCAATGGAATGAAGACTTTGTTGGATTTCTTATGTGTGTCATAGTGTGTCTCCCCAATTATTTTCTTTGTCTATGCATAACAGTTTCTATAAACCTTTAGTTTTTCATTTCTTTAAATGCTGACATAGAAATGGAAATTAACTTAACAAGCTGAGGTATATTTTTCTGGCAACTCTAAACAGTTGTCATCCAAAGGTGTGTTGCAGAGATTTGAAAGCATCTGCTGATTCAGTTATTGGTACTAAAGCAAGAAGGTGAGAAGACATTTGATGAAACAGCCACATTTCTCTGTCAACTCAATTGTATACTGAGCTTCCAGGGTTGCAGTGTCTTCCGACTAAGTTGAAAGAAAATGTACTACAGGATACACCAATAGAAAGACATTTTTGTCCAAGCAGTTCATATAGGACAGCTGTGTCCATTTAAGGATTGTGTGAAAATGTTGTAACCAGCCAACATGGACATCATCTGGAGACTTATGATCCCTTCACAGCTTCATGTGGACTTTTGAAAGCTGTTATTGCTTTTGAAAACAGGCATAGGAAAAACACATAATGATATTATATGTACCAGTGGTGGGAGCAACTGACAGGAAATTCTGTGGAAGAGGCAGCCTTGTACACAACAGTGGGAAAAAATTACAAATAAGACATCAAAGCTGGCTTCAACTGCCTACAGAGAAAAATTATAAAAAGACTGGAATAAATTTTTGCTTTTGTGGTCTTTTCTCCTTCAAATGTGTGTTTCATCATTAGTAGGTTGAGTGGCTTTGGCTGATTCAAGTGATTTGGCTTCTTGCGCTTCTGCATCCTCAGTGTCCTCTAACACTGTAGCATCAAATTTACACCAGCCTAGTTCTCTGACATCAGAGGTTTACAAGTTTAGTAGGGAGCACTGAGCTGCCCCATACTGGCATGAACCTGTCCTCTCCTTTACCACCTGTAATTAGGCATTAGTGAAGCTGGTTCTCAGAATGATATATCACAACATATGAAATGCATGCAAAGTGATTAATCATTAAAATAGGGTTTATTATCTGATTAATCATTAAAATATGAGTTAAAATGATTTTTGTTTCTTTTCTAAGCATGTTTTCACAAAAACTAGTGTTTCACAACATTTCACTTAAATGTTCACACATATTTAGCCACTTGGCGGCCATTTTGAATCTGAAAACACATTATGTAATTGATGAAAAAATCAATAAATGTATTTTTAAATAGCATATACAACATATTTTACACCACAAATTCCAAGTCAATATCTATACAGGTTCAAAAGTTATTAATGAAAATCTACCATGTACTGTCTTTTTGGTCCGTCGCAGGGCATTTTAGGGTTTTCGGCAAATTAGACCCCAATATTAAAACATTTGGTCTAGGATAGCCCTAGAAAAAATTGGACATAATCTATGTATGCATATCTTTTAAGCAATGTAAAAATGTAGCCATAAGATGCTATCTTATCCAACCTGTTGGACCTCAAACATGGCTTATCGTGCTATTTGAGTGAACTGCCAATCACATGATGAGGCAATTTTAACAAAGTATATCATTTTTCCCCTTCAAGATAGAGAGCTGATTCTTTTTGTAGGTATTATTAGTATTATAGACATTGTATGTGGAAATTTTTATGGGTGTGATTGTAGTGCTTTCCGCTACAGGTCCTTTCCAAATAAGGCTTCCATACAGTTAAAATGGCCGAAAAATGTACCGCCATCTTTAGACACCCATAACTTTTGAAAAAATAGAGATAGAGACATAATTCTTTTTTTGTTGTGTTTGTTTTAAAAAGTTCTTTTCAAAAATACCATTTTTATGAACACAAATACTATATAAAATTTTGGCTGCCGCTACCTAATTATAGTCTTCTTTACATGGAGGGGATTATGCCACAAGCAGATGTGCATTACAGGCATGATCCACCTTTGTCCCAAATCATGTGACCCCAGTAACCTCTGTGAGAGAGAGTGAGAGAGAGAGAGGGAGACAGACAGACAGAAAGACAGAGACAGACACTGAGACAGAGACAAACTGAAAGACAGAGCAAAAACAGGAATAGAAAGACAGCAGCTGAGATGGAGAGCAACAAAGACTGGCAGATAAACACAGGCAGAGAGTGAGACAGACATACAGACACTGATTAAGAGACAGGGCTGAAGAGAAGAAGATGCAGCTTACAAACTGAGGTCTTCCTTCTGGTGATCGGATCATCTGGCTCCTCCTCCGCATCTTGCTATCTGCATTGGTGAGAATACAGAATTTATAAATCATATAAAAAAACACATTATCATATGTCAGCTCATAACAGATGACTTCCATTACAAGATGAGCCCAAAATGATTATATTAACTAGCTTTCTAAAGCAGACAAAAGGTTTTTAAAAAAATATTTTAAAAAGCTAGGTAATAAAGTTTAAAAGTATAAAAGTCTTTCACTACTACTAGTTTTTAGGTATGTATCCCCCCCCCCCCCCCCCCCCAAAAAAAAAAAAACAACAACAAAAAACAAACAAACAAAAAAACAAAAAAAAAAACAAACAAACAAAAACAAAACCACAACCCTAAACCAACCCACACCAAAAAACACAACAACAAAAACAAAAACACCCCAAACAGTCAAAGATTATACACAAAAGAAATTACAAATTGCAATCTGTTAAGGATGAAACATCATGCCTGAATACTTTTTCTTCTGCCTTTTAATAGTTTTATCAAAAGCCAGTGTTATGTTTTAAAAATACCTGAATTACTTCAAATGTTATTGTTAATCAGAAGACTTGGTGGATGTGGTGTACTATATTCTACAATGCTTCCTCTAGTTCCTGGACACAATGTATCAAATCTAATCTTAAACTCAATGTGTCAGTTTTATTTTTTTTTAACTCTTCATGATCATTATTTAACAAGATGAGCTGTGCTCAATATACCTTGTCTCATTATTGAGTTTTACAGGTTTAACAACACACTCGGTGACAATACAGTCACACACACACACACACACACACAATTGATGAATACATACACACACACGACACACACATACACACATGTAATGATGTATACACACACACAAACACACACAGTCACACAAACACAGACACACAATCATCATTATAAGCTACACTAGTATCATTGTTAACAGTTTGCATACATGTATTATACAGGAATAGCACTAATCATAATTTACAAATGCCCAAGGTTCTAATTTGTACACCAAGTTATACATCAGACATCTCTGGACAATTATGACAAGACTTAACCGTGTTCTAACCCAAAATATTATTAAAATTTTATATACCTGTTGTAAATCTTGGTTCTAATAGTAATACTTCTATTTTCTATGCGATACTCTAATGATAAAAAGGAATAAGAACAAACTGATTAATCATACTGCATAGGCTAGTTCTGAATGTTGATATAAATTTACTGTATGCATGGTTATTTAAAAAAAAACATTGACGTAACTGCATTATATACATAAAGCAATGACATCTTCAGATAAAATGACTCACTTCTCTGAATTTCATTTTCAGATCTTGTTGAAAAAAGTGGTTTCGCAACTGGGTTGTTTGATGGGTCAAAGTCCATCTCTGAAATAACAAAACAAAACAAAACTATTTCTAAGCATGATCATTCATAAAATTTCATATCAATGATACACTATTACAGTATTAGCATTAAGTGTTATAATTTATAATACCCAATGACCAATTTCAATCAATTCTGACATTAATTATATATAACTTTAAGCATGTTTATCCTTACAATGTAATGTTTATCCTATCTATCTTGATTAACTCAATGAGGCTGTGCCGAATCTTAAGATTCAACAGAATTATTAATTTTTTAAAATACACTAAGTGACATTCAACTAAAGCCAGTAATGGGAAAGTACACTGGCCTGTAGGGCAATTTTTTTTCTCAATGTAGTTGGTTCCCTTGACCATAAGCGCGCCTAGTTTTTGTGTAGGCTAATTTTCTTTGACACGTCGATGAGCGTATTCTTTGGGATTTTGGGCTCTCCAATGTTCCGATTAAAAAACCCAAAATTTGTATTGTGCAAAAAGTGACATGAGATGGATTCAGCCAACTTCAGGGAACTTTAGTGAAAAATCATCACATTGTTTCAAGGGGATTAGTTGATGAACAGTTCAAGCCATGTAAGATAGGCAGGCCTAATTTTCAAAACTTTTCATTTTTCAGCATTCAGTGACATGTAATGATATATTTTGAAAATTTGTAAAAAAAATAATCATAGTAACCTATTGGAAAACTGTGTAACAATATCAACATTTGATATAATAAACTTTTCAATGATGTATACTTGTATGTCTTTATTATGTTGGGTAAATCTGCTGAATTTTTCAAATATACTATAGCCAAAATCGCGCGTCACCATAAAACGGAAGGATCCATTTCATTGCCACTCCACTGAGTTCATTTAAGTCTTAACTCAGACACTCATAAGGCTGCAACTCACAACCTGAACAAATTAATATTGTGCTGTTTCTCACTTTCTGGCTCAATTCAATTCATCTACAGAGCATTTGGATAAGATTATGAAACAAAGTGTGTATTCTGACAGACTCACTCACTCAATCAAAGTGTGTGTGTTGTGTGTGTGTGTGTGTGTGTGTGTGTGTATGTACATGTGTGTGTGTGTGTGTATATGTGTGTGTGTATACATGTGTGTGTAGTGTATGTGTGTGTCTGTACGTGTGTGTCAGTGAGAGTGAGTAAGCGACCGTGCACATCACTACTCGCATGCAACTTATTGCAAGTGTGTACGGAGACTTGTAATTATTATGTTACTGAATGCATGTTCTCATATTTGAAATTGAAAATTTATGAGTGTACACATGTTCCAAATACATATTTTTATCCATATTTTTGCTCATATAATGATATATATACAAATACAAATTGATCATAATATGGAAGTATCCCCTTACCATTCTTAAATCATATCACAATGATCTAAACTAAAGTTCTATAAATTGAACATTAGCAATCATTTGTGAACCAACACTTAATAAAACACTACCCTGGAACATGTTTGTGAGAAAGAAAAGAACTTCAGCTTAAGCAAAGCTTTGATCAGTTTTGATGCGATTACATTTACAAACATTTCAATCTGTAAATAATTTAGTCACCTTCTGGTTCTCGCTCACTGATGTGTTGTGGAATAGAAAGAGAGCCAATACTGTGCTGAGATTGCTGCATGATTTCCCCATGATGCTGCCCTGTCTGCTGCCCATCTTCTTCTTGCAGCTGCAGACCCGGTGACTGGTAGCGATATGACTCTTGTTTCTTTTTACTGCGTCCTTTTGGGCTTTGATAAATGCAACATGACTGAATGTTCCCCATCTTGCCGTCTTAGTTATTGCTTTTGACTCAGTGCCTGTAATGGGTCTTCCATATGACCAGGGACACAAATGAGAGGTATTTCACTTTATGTTGTATTTTATTTACTAGTATTGAAGTGGTCAACTGAATTATTGGGCTCTGTTTTACTTATATGATTAATACTGTACTAGTATAATCACTTCTGATTCTCGAAAATAATAAGTTTCCTTCAATAGCAAATGATTAAAACTAAAAGTATACAAAACCAACGTCTCTCAACTTTGTTTCAGTAAACCAGACACACAAGTGAGTTATACTGCTTCACATTGTTCTCACAACAGTTATGAATAGCCTATATTCTTAGAACAGTTATGAACTAGGCCTATAGTCCTACAGGCTTTAACCTATCTTATTATCTGCCAAACTGTGAAACTCCTACTCCTACCTTGACGTTGACTATCTCATTGTTTGCTAAAACTAGTAAAGTTACCATCTCCTGGATCCACTAGCCCACTCGGCTACTTACGAACTGTGCGAACTGCTGTAACCTTGCGCTGTTTTCCCTACCCACTATTCTCGCAAACACCCACAGTCTTTCTTCTTTTTTCTCGCCGCTTGAAACATTTCACATGAATTTTCAGCGCAAGTCTTTAGCACTGGTCTTATCAACCGTCTAGCCCATTCGTCTTGTGCGAACAAAGAGCCAGTGGCCATTCAAAGATCAACAGAAAGCAGTCAGACACAGCATTTAAGAATACCACACAACACTTCCAATCTGACTATCTAACATAAAGCTGTTCTTCTTATATTTGGGTTTAAAGTAAAATATTTAGAACTCAAACTCAAAGTCCGAAAGACAGGTTTCAATTTTCATAGCAGACACCACTCACAAACGAGACAACCTTGTTCCGGAAGTGCAGCAGAAATAATCTGTGAAATATGTTTTCATTGGATAAAAAAAATTAAAGTACCTGTTTCTTCCGGTTGAGAAGCCCCCGCGAAAGTTCGTCTGCATCAATCAGCTGTTCAGGGTTATTGTGCTCACAGTCTAAATTATCTTTGGGTTAAAGAAAGAAAACGTACCCCGCGTTTACTGCAGTGAGGTGAATAAGCAGCAAAGTAAGTGCATGGAGCTGACATAATATAAGGCTGCATGTCCTCTTCCTAAAATTAGTTAATGAAAAGATTGTTAACTGTTCCTTTTGGTCAATACCACTCCATCCCTGGCATATGATATCCTCCATAGTCCCAGATGTCCTACTCCAATCTTGATTTAAGTGGTCTGTAACATTGAAGGGGTTGGGGCTTTTTTAGAGTGCCCTATCAACTGGGTGGAGAGAGGCATAAAAGGGGTGTGGGGGTGGAAGAGAACTGCATGTAAAATGCTGATTTTGTAACCTGTAAATGGCTGTAACTAGATGGCAGGAGCTGCTGGGAAAGGAACTGCATGTAAATGTGCTAATTTATAAACTGTTTATGTCGTAAACTAATCAGTTGATGGCACCAGCTCAGCTGCTGTGAGAAAACTTTCTTCCTAGTGAAAAGCAGAAAAAACCCATTTCCTTTTCTTTCATTTGCTGTCGCTCACTTTTCAGTCTATTGTCAGCCCAGCAACTGCCTAATGTGATGCTAGGCCCTTACCACTATTCCAAGATAAAAGGATGGGGGGGGGGGGGGGGGGGGGAAAGAATAGAAGCTGGAGCAGGTAGGGTAGGTGGGTTGTTGTTACAACTGGGACTTAGAAGTAGTTTCGATTCCTTCATTGACATTGCAGACACAGTTGCACCCCCTCTCGAGGCTCATGTCATTTCATTCCCTGGTGGTTCATGGACATAGGCCCTAATTTCTTTTTTAAAATTTTCAGTTGCTATTTCAATATTAAATGAAACAGTGTGAGCTATTTCTTGGCCCCCAAAAGCCAAAAAGAATGTTAGGTTATATATATATAATATTATCTTATGTTATTAATGTTCTAATCTGTATAAATTTATGAAGGGAAGGTATGAACAGGTCATATATCATATGTCTGCCTGGGAGACCTTAAAAGTCTTCTCTGCTAGGTGCTACCAAGAGTCAAACCCTTGACTTCAGGCTCATAAAAGTAGGCCTTAAAGATACCCACCATTACTATGATATGCATGTGTGTGTGAATGCATGCATGTGTGTGTGTGCATGTGTGTGTGTGTGGTGTTTTTGTTTTTGTTTGCACCATTTCATTTTATATAATGTATTGCTCAAGAATGTGTCAAGAGGTTAATTTACATTCACTAGGGATTTCACATACACAGTGAGCAGAAAATGAAATCCTACAATGAACTGCACTGTGAAAAGAAAATTAAAACCCACAGTGAATTGCACATTAACCAGAAAATGGGAAAGCCACTGTGAACTGGACAAGGTTTCCTTTGTTTTCTTCGGCACCTGTTTTACTTTCCTTGGATAAGGATATTGAATTTATAGAGAAAATGGCGAATGTGACCCTCATAATAACTTGCATTGTACCTGAGGTCAGATTTTGATATGTTTCTAATCTGCACAAAAAAGGCTTTTCTAGTATTTAATACATGCAACAACAACAACAAAAAGATTAAAGATTAGATGATTATATAAAAAGTTAGTACAAATTGAAATGCTATACTCTAGGAAGTGACAAAATTGACTTACTTGACTTATGCCTCTTGGTTCCTTGGGGAACATAGGGCTGCAACAACACCCCTCCAACGAACTCAATTTGGGGAGATCCTCTTCAGCTCGGCCCATGTCATTCCAGCTGCCTTCGTTTCTTCGTCTTCCCAAAGGCTTTCCCCAGCACGTGTCATAGGCTCTACCAGAGAGGACTCTTCCCCAACCATGTCGCTTGTAAGAGGTAATGTTGCAGTTTCCGTAACAGACTAGTTTTTAAATGAATGGGTCATTAGCCCAATGCACAACCCCCAATCTGGAGGACCAGGGTGCATCGTTTAGTCTGGCTCCTCCCCCCCAGACCTGTTGAGCATGGTTGAACCTGCCAGAGGCCAAAGCCCCCGCCCACATAGCTCTGGGGGTCATTGAAGCACGCAAGCCATCCCACCACGACAAGGTGACACACCATCGGGACAGTGACAAAATTAGAGTTTGACAAATTTTGCATTGTGGTAGGTGGTAAGCATGAGGGCTTGGGTGTTTTATAAACATTTTAAAAAATCAAAATGAAACAAAATTACACCATAATATTTTAGTACAGGATAGGACTAGAAGAAAGCTTATTATATATAGTTTTTATAATCCATCAAAATCTCAAAAGTGACAACCTGACCCCCACCTGGCTCCTAGCAGAAAAATAAGTCAGGTGCAATGCAACTCGTTTGGAGTGTCACATATCTCTCACTATTTATTTATTTGTATTCCTGGAAACAGATGGCTTCCTGAGACCACCATGTGCATGAGCAAAATGATTTTGACTTAAGCCCGTCAAGTATATTTATAAAACTTTTAATAGAATGTAGTTCTAAAGATTTTTTTTTGTTGGAGGGGGGGTGATGGTGGTGATAGATTAAAAATATATCATTTGACTTTGTTTTACATAAGCATTTAGAACAGTGTAACCTGCATTGTCTGTTTAAATAATTTTTTCACTGATTATTGATGTTTGTTTTAAACAGGACAGATTTTATCAAAAGAGTGTGCACGCAGAAAGGGACACCAGGAGTTTCCAATGTCATCAGATTCCAGTGGCAATCCAAGAAATCGTGGCCAAGGTGGTGATGTTAAAAAGGAGATATTATCAGAAGCTATGATTCCAAATTCACAGAAACAGTCATCGGACTTTGTGCCTTCCTGTAGAGGGTAAGGGACAGATTTTTTTTCTGTGTTGCATTTGCTTCCATCTCTATTTTCCCTTTAAATTTGTGTTCTTTTCCTTCTTTTTTCTTTGTCAAACACTCAGACAGCAACTATTGTCTGTCATATGAGCGAAAATGCATTGCGCTGCTGTTAAGAGCCTGACAAGTCAGGCCAGTTTATCAGATTTCTCTGTGAAAGAATTGTTATCTTTTAAGTATTTCTGAGGAAAAAAATGCAGTAGAATGGACCAAGAAGACAGAAAATAGACAAGAAGGAGGTGACAGGAAGAAAAGGAGCTAAGCAGAAAGAGAGGGAAAGAAAAGAGGGAATTCTCTAAGCTCAGAATTTCCTCCTGGTGGGGATGCTATTTATACTGACAGGCCCCCGACATCCCCATGGGGGCCCTTAGTGTTTAGCTAGTAAATCATATTCCTGCTGAAAGTGTTGAAAGGTAGTGGGAAAGCAGGCACTCAGTTAGGCACCCAAACACTTCAAAAGGAATGTGAAGCCACGCAGGGTTGCAGTGCAAATACATAAAAGCATGATGCGTCAGTTTGTCAGCTTAACTACCCACCATGTTATCACATCATGGTTTTGAAGAGCAAAATAGTTCACACACAAGTCCATCTTTTTCTGACATCACAAGGTTGTTATACAGCAAAAACACAAGGCCAGACACATGTCTAAGATACTTTTGATCTACTCTCTACATAACGACTCCATTCATAAGTAAATTAACTCAGATTGTTTGCAAGTATTGTTCAACTTTAAATCTGTACTTCAACTAATTTAGTGAAACTTTCAATACTGATAAATAATTTTCAGTTCTACATCTGTGAGTATGTCTATTTAAATGTTTGTGTACTTCAACTGATTTAGTAAAACCTTCAGTACTGGTAAATGATTTTTCAATTCTACATCTATAAATATGTATATTTAAGTGTTTGTGTGTGCGTGTAAAATGTGTGTGTTTGCAAGCATGTGTATGTTGGTAGGCATGCAAGCACGGACATGCGCAAGTTGTTTACAAGTAGTTGTAGCAGCATATACTTGTGATGGCAGCTTGTATGGTGGTAGGGGTTTGGGATGTAGGGTGACCATGAGTTGGGTTTGCCGACTGATGGAGGGTGCTCGAGGGTGCACCGTGATCGCTGTGCTGTGTCAGTTAGCATTTGCCTGTCCAACACTGTTTTGTGTTAAACGCTAATTTTAATAATAATAATAATAATAAATGGAATTTATATAGCGCTATATCTTGCAAAAACAAATCAAAGCGCTTCCATTCATCCTACTCTAACACATGCAACAAGTTACAGTCAATTAATTTTAGCACTTCCAGTTGATCACTTATAATTATCTCTCTTCTTTTACCTGTCCAACACTGTTTTGTGCTTAGCGCTAATTTTAGCACTTCCAGTTGATCACTTACATCTCTCTTTTTTTCTTTTCTTTTTTTTATATAAATCTCATAATTTTTTATATATGTCTCATCATTTTGATCTTATGTTCAACTGCTATTTTTATACTGTTTGGTTCTTTTAGCTGGGTTAAGTTAAAGTGGCATGTATGTGTGTGCGCGTGTGCACATATATGTGTGTGTGTGTGTGTGTTTCCCTGTGGGAATGCCAGGGGCCTGTCAGTGTGAATAGCATCCTCGTCTTCTGAAAATTTTGTGCTTGGAATTCCCTCTTTTTTTCTCTTTTTTTTTTTAACCCTCTCTTTGTTCTGCCTGGTTCCTTTTCTTCAAGTCACCTCCTTCTTGGTCCATTCTCCTGTCTTGTCTATTTTCTGCCTTCTTGGTCCATTCTCCTGTCTTGTCTATTTTCTGCCTTCTTGGTCCATTCTCCTGTCTTGTCTATTTTCTGCCTTCTTGGTCCATTCTCCTGTCCTTTTTTTTCCATAAATACTTAAAAGAGAACAATTCTCTCCCGCGCCAAATTCAGAGGTGCAGCTTGAAAATAAAATTCCAGTTAAGAGTGTCAAAAGCTTTTTCAAAATCAAAACTGATTAGTAACATGGTTGATATCACATATTCAGATAATTAATCAAATCCTAAATTAACCTTACATTGTGACCAATATGTCAAATATTTATAATTATTATACCTATTTTTCCATTCATTCTTTTATTTTGAGGATTATGGAATAAGCACTCATGTGCTTTTTTACATCCAGTCCCTATGTGCATGCGGTTTTGTCAATTTTGTAATCCGTTCCCACCAGCACACAATGGCCTATTCTTCCAAAAAAGCAGAACAGGTTTTAAGGAGAGTGCAAGACGTTCTGTGTGAATTTGTACATGGGACCTTGGTTTGTAGTCTCATCCAAAGGTCATTAAGCCTGTTTGGTCCTCACTGACTAACTTTGGAAGCACTCTTTTAATTCTGTTGGCTATACAGTATACTATACAGACCCTCCACGTTCTTTTCCTCATTTGTATGGAATGTGTTCTGGTCAATGAAGAGTTTGTGAAGTGGTGCCTATTATTTTTGCGAAGTGGTTGAGGAAACCTGGCTTTTTCTGTTGGAGCTTTGAGAAGGCCGTAGGTGGTGGAGATGTTAGTATTTGGAGGATCACATTTCCATTTGGGGGTGGGATAGCTCAGTGGTCAGAGCATTCGCTGTCCCCAAGCTAGGGTTAAGCAGCATTGGGTTACCAAGTGGATGGGTGACTGTGCAAGCAGTACAGTCCCCCAGTTCACCCAGCCTTAAATGGATACCTGCCCTCTTTAGGGACAGGGAAGGTAAAGCAGCTAGGGAGAGGAGATGGGTGTCACCGTTAATATGCTGGCCCCTGGAGAAGCTGAGGTCTGTGATGCCTCGCTCCCCAAGGACCACATAGGTAATGGGAACACCTTTTCCTTTTTACTTTTTCCATTTGGCAAACAACAGGGCAAGCTGACCTTCATGACCTCTCTTCCAGGAGAGCCAGGCAAGCCCATCAAAATAGACCACCTACATTCCTAAAATGGCTGAAGTTGGAATGCAGCTACCTTAATGGTGGGTAAAAATGGTCACACGCACAAAATCTCACCATTATTGAACCTCGAAACTCTAGCCAAGGAACAGGGGGAAATAATTATAATGGTGAGTGTGTGAATAGAATTTTACTGATCAAATTTACTTGGGCAGTGCAGTTCTTTGCATTTGTATGTCTGATAGTGATGTTGGCTCTTGATTTGTTTATCATTTCTTTTTTTTTAAAATCATGATCATCACGGTTGTTGTGGTAGTGGTGGTGGTTGTTGTCATCATCATTATTATTATTATTGCTTTTTAATCTTTTTCATTTCTGATGTTTGTGTTTCAGGTTTGAAAACATTGGTAACACCTGCTACATGAACGCGGTTCTCCAGTCACTGTTAGGTCTGACACCATTTATTTCAGATTGCCTGAGGTTTTATAAACGACATCAACATTGCCCCTCCATTGGCAGGTTGACACAGTAGGTAGTTTTGTTGATAACTGTTTTGTTTTGTTGTTTGTTTGTTTTTTATAGTCCATTCCTAGGCTAGAGCTCCAGGGTACACCAGTGGTGAGATTTTGCATTTTCGTCCACCGTAAAAGTAGCCGGCTGCATTCTAATGTTGGGGAAAAAATTGGCATTTAAAGATGTTGAAAGTGTAGGAAGGTGAAAAACTGAAGTATGATCATAGTACTGAAAAGAGCTTGTAGATCACAGTGCGCGTGAGCATGATCATCAGCACGGCAGATTTTATCCTCTCCCTCTTCTCCCGCCCCCCTTCCTCTCTTTCTGTGTGTGTGTGTGTGTTTGTTTGTTTGTGGTTTTTGTGTGTGTGTGGTTGTGTGTGTGTTTGTGCGTGTGCATCCATGATTTCCATAGAACTTCCATAATAACTGTTCATCCCATTCTATTATTTGCATGCTAAGTGCATTTAAAATATGCACTCTGTTTTGCATTATTTGTATGTAAAGTCCATGAAAATTATGATACCCCTTCCATGTAAAGTTTGTGAAAACTTTGCACCCCATTTCAGAATTTGCTTGTCAAATCAGTGACAACTGTGTACCCCATTCCATGATTTGCATGGTAAGTTCATAGAAATAATGCACCCCATTTTAAAATTTGCATGTAAAATCCATGACAACTATGCATCCCATTCCATGATATGCATGCAGAGTCCATGACAACCGTGCATCCCATTCCATGATATGCATGTGGTGTCCATGACAACCATGCATCCCATTCCATGATATGCATGTGGTGTCCATGACAACCGTGCATCCCATTCCATGATATGCATGTGGTGTCCATGACAACCAAGCATCCCATTCCAAGATTTGCATTCAATGTCCATGACAACTATGCATCTCATTCTGTTATTCGCTTTGAAAGTGAATGAAAACTGCACACCATGGCTCACATCATTTGCATGAAAAGTCCCTGAAAACAAAGGGAAAGCATTGCAGATCTAGATCGACATGTATCCATAAACGTAAGAACAGAACGTAACAACCAAGGATTGATCAATCGTCTTGTTTGGCCACATGGCAGGGCTTTTACACACCTGATTCTTAAACGACTGAGGTTGGAACGAACAGAAGCTGCAGGCAGTATGAGGAGAGTGCTAAAGACATCCAGATTGCGGCTTCATCTGCAGGCACGGACTTCACTCGCAGAAGGCAAGAGGTAACCAGGCCACTTAGTCTTAAATATAACCATAGTATGCTGAAATGTGTGCACACGTGGCTGTTTCTGAGATGACTGTGTGAAAGTGGTTGTTTCTGTATTATAGTAATAGTGATAATAAATCTTGTGTGTATAACACAACGCTTAGGTGGTATGAATTCAAAACATGTCAAAACTCGCTTGTGCGCATGTGCACGTGCACACACACACACACACACACACAGACATAAGCACACCACACACACACACACACACACACACATATGCGCGCACGCGCACACACACAAACACACACACACACATGCACAAACTTAAAACTGAATCTACCAGACTCGATATGCCCTCTCTAAATAAGTTACTGTAAACAAGGAAGTGTTTGCCGCATAAAGAATCTTTATCCCAGCTGCAAAGGGGTTAAATAAAACGTGGTAACTGGTGGTTGTATTGTCGTGTTTTCAGGATGCCCATGAGTTTCTGGTGTGCATGCTGGGGCTCATGAAGGAAGAAGCCATTGCCCTTGAGAAGGGGGAGGAAGGAGAGAAGAGAAGGGACTTCATCAGCGTGTGATCAAAGTACAAATCAGTCCAAACAAGGCGGTAATTCAAGTGCTGATAGTGAAAGTGATAAAACAAAGAAAGATGAACAGGAAGTGGTGCCAGAGGAAGCCGACTGTTCTAAAACCAGACCGATACCTGCTGAAAGTAACAGCGAGATAGGTGGTAACGAAGACGAAACTGATTCCCTATGTGGGAGTTCTGTAGACCATCCTAAAATTGGAAACATTGTATCTGTAGATGATCTGAAGCCAGCTACGGAGGAACAATGTTCTGCTAGTATAAAAGTATCCGTTGATGGGAGAGGCAGTTGTGTAGATGGTGCAAAAAGTGAAAACGTCACGTCTAACGATGATTTAAATCAAACTACAGAGGAGCAACGCTCTGCTCGTATGAAGGCAACTGATGATGTAAGCGACGGTGAAAAAAATGCGGGTGAAAAATCTGAAATCTGTGTAGAAGAAGATGCTGAGGAAAACGTGGCTGAAAAATCTAGTTCCATGACAGAAGGTCCTGACACCAAGGGGGAAGAGGCAGGATGGGATGTGAACTTAGTCAGCTCTGAAGAGAACCCTGTCAATTATAACTTTGGGTTTGAGGTGGTGCAGACCAGAAGGTGTGTCAGGTGAGATGTTGTTCTGTGTTGGGTTGGTTGTTGGTTTTTTTCAGAATACAGGTGTACTTTTTTTTTTAAGAGTCTTATAAGTTAGAGATGCCTCTTTAAAATGAGCAAGGAAGGTTTAACTTACAGAATGATGATGTTTTACTTGGAAACAAGATACATCTTAACTTGTGAAAAAATAAATCTAATTTTTAATAAAACGTCATTTTTTTACAGATTCAGACCTGTTAAAGTGCAAGTATGTATTACTGAGCTGTGGACATCTGCCCTTGTTCTCAGAATTTCTTTACGTAGCGTGATGTCAGTCATAAAACTGGTTCACTTCTGCAAACTGTTAGTTCTCTTTTGCCCTTGTGGTTGGTTGGGCTATAAACAGCATGAAATTAAATAAAACAGTTCTCGTCACTTGCCTTGATAACTGTGTAGGTAGATGCTTGGCTAGGGCTGTGAGGTCTGTTATTTATCCGATACATTTAACGTGTGCTTGTTCATCCATAACTGAATCTTGTGTGCAGTTGTGGCAGTTGTAACGAGAGCACAGAACACTTCACAAATCTTATGCTGGATATACCCGAAGGATAGTAAGTTTCATTGTTCCATTTTGGTTTTTTCCAGAACTATGTGCATAGATTTGTTTTTAAAAAAGGAAAATGATGCATACTTCTTTTTTTTGGGGGGGGGGGGGGTTAGGGGAGGGGTGGAAGTGGCTTTTTGTGTTTTATAATTGTGTTGTGACATTGTGCAGAGCATATATATATAACTTATTGATTTCTTTTGTGGCCTGTTTAGAATCACATAAAATAAGATAACAGGAAAAAAAACCTTGCTGTGTATACAGTTTTCTTATCCAGTGTGCTATGATAACGAGGCAGGGGGAAAAAACCCTTGAAATGTACACAGTCTTTTTATCCAGTGTACTGTGATAACATCAAAAAAACCTTTGAAATGTACAGTTTTCTTATCCAGTGTACTGTGATAACAGCAAAAAACCTTGAAATGTACAGTCTTCTTATCCAGTGTACTGTGATAACAGCCAAAAAACACCTTTAAATGTACATTGTCTTCTTATCCAGTGTACTGTGATAACAGCAAAAAACCTTGAAATGTACAGTCTTCTTATCCAGTGTACTGTATTAACAGCCAAAAAAACCCTTTAAATGTACATTGTCTTCTTATCCAGTGTACTGTATTAACAGCCAAAAAACCTTGAAATGTACAGTCTTCTTATCCAGTGTACTGTATTAACAGCCAAAAAACCTTGAAATGTACAGTCTTCTTATCCAGTGTACTGTATTAACAGCCAAAAAGCCTTGAAATGTACAGTCTTTTTATCCAGTGTACTGTATTAACAGCCAAAAAAAACTTGAAATGTACAGTCTTCTTATCCAGTGTACTATGATAACAGCAAAAAACCCTTGAAATGTACACAGTCTTCTTATCCAACGTACTGTGATAAAAGGGGGAAAAAACCTTGAGATGTACACTGTCTTCTTATCCAGGGTACTATGACAACAGCCAAAAAACCCTTGAAATGTACACAGTCTTCTTATCCAGTATACTATGATAACAGCAAAAAACCCTTGAAATTTACAGTCTTCTTATCCAGTGTACTGTGATAACAGCAAAATAACTTGAAATGTACACAGTCTTCTTATCTGGTGTACTGTGATAACAGGGGGAAAAAACACCCTTAGAATGTACACAGTCTTCTCATTCACTGTACTAAGATAACAACAACAACAACAAAAAGTCCCAACCTTGCTAGTCAGTTATTTACTCATTGTGATGTGTCATTGCACTTGTTACATCACTGCGACATTGACAGCTAGCTTCCTGTGGATGCCTGCCTGTGGAGAGGTAACATGAGAATTAGTTGGGAAATGGTTGTCTGCGATGAGACTGGACTCAAAAGCATGAGGAAAGCAGCACACACATATCACAGGTGAAGCCTCCCCTCCCTTAACCCACCTCCCTTCATATCTGCCCTCCCCCCCCCCCCCCCAACCCCCCCCCCCCCCCAATATCCCGCTTTTAGAAGGGAAAAAAAAAGAAGGAAAGAAAGAGCAGAGAGAAGTTTGCATTGATGATGTCTGTTTGCAGTGATGATGTTTGCAGTGATAATGTCCTCTGTCTGTTTGCAGTGGTGCTGTCTGTTTGCAGTGGTGCTGTCTGTTTGCAGTGATGATGTCTGTTTGCCGTGACAATGTCTGTTTGCAGTGATGATGTTCATTTACAGTGATGCTGTCTGTTTGCAGTGATAATGTCTGTTTGCAGTGATGATGTCTCTGTCTGTTTGCAGTGATGATGTCTGCTGTCTGTTTGCAGTGATGATGTCTGTTTGCGGTGATGATGTCTGCTGTCTATTTGCAGTGATAATGTGTTTGCAGTGATAATGTGTGTTTGCAGTGATGATGTCTGCTGTCCATTTGCAGTGATGATGTCTGTTTGCAGTGATGATGTCTGTTTGCAGTGATGATGTTCATTTGCAGTGATGCTGTCTGTTTGCAGTGATGATGTCCTCTGTCTGTTTGCAGTTGTGTCGTCTGCTGTCTGTTTGCAGTGATGATGTCTGTTTGCAGTGATGATGTCTGTTTGCAGTGATGATGTCTGTTTGCAGTGATGATGTCTGTTTGCAGTGATGATGTCTTCTGTCTGTTTGCAGTGATGTCTGTTTGCAGTGATGTCTGTTTGCAGTGATGATGTCCTCTGTCTGTTTGCAGTGATGATGTCTGTTTGCAGTGACAATTGTCTGTTTGCAGTGATGGTGTCTGTTTGCAGTGATGATGTCTGTTTGCAGTGATGATGTCTGTTTGCAGTGACAATTGTCTTGTTTGCAGTGATGATGTTCATTTGCAGTGATGCTGTCTGTTTGCAGTGATGATGTCCTCTGTCTGTTTGCAGTTGTGTTGTCTGCTGTCTGTTTGCAGTGATGATGTCCGTTTGCGGTGATGATGTCCGTTTGCAGTGATGATGTCTTTTTGCAGTGATGATGTCTGCTGTCCGTTTCCAGTGATGATGTCTGTTTGCAGTGATGATGTCTATTTGCAGTGATGATGCCTGTTTGCAGTGATGATGTCTGTTTGCAGTGATGATGTCTATTTGCAGTGATGATGTCTGTTTGCAGTGATGATGCCTGTTTGCAGTGATGATGTCTGTTTGCAGTGATGATGTCTATTTGCAGTGATGATGTCTGTTTGCAGTGATGATGTTCATTTGCAGTGATGCTGTCTGTTTGCAGTGATGATGTCCTCTGTCTTTTTGCAGTTGTGTCGTCTGCTGTGTCTGTTTTGCAGTGATGAATGTCTGTTTTCAGTGATGATGTCTGCTGTCTGTTTGCAGTGATAATGTCTGTTTGCAGTGATGATGTCTGCTGTCCGGTTGCAGTGATGATGTCTGTTTGCAGTGATGATGTCTGCTGTCTGTTTGCAGTGATGCTGTCTGTTTGCAGTGATGATGTCTGCTGTCTGTTTGCAGTGATGATGTCTGCTGTCTGTTTGCAGTGATAATGTCTGTTTGCAGTGATGATGTCTGCTGTCTGTTTGCAGTGATGATGTCTGCTGTCTGTTTGCAGTGATGATGTCTGCTGTCTGTTTGCAGTGATAATGTCCATGTTGCAGGTGATGATCTGCTGTCCAATTTGCAGTAAATTGTCTGTTTAGCAGTGATGATGTCTGCTTCTCATTTGCAGTGTATGATGTCTGTTTGCAGTATGATAGTCTTGCTAGCTATTCAGTGATGATGATCTACTGTCTTTGAACAGTGACATGATTCAATAGTTTGCAAAGATGATGTCAATGTCTGTTCGCCAGGATCACTGCACTTCAGGAATTTTCCTAGCAATTTCTTTCAGAAAGAGGAATGGATTACATTGAGGTGAAAGGAACATAAAGTGAAGTCCCATAAAAATGAGAGAATTTAAGGTGAATTGTTCTGCTCTTAGGTAGATAAAAGTATAACTAGCTAATACTAAAAAAGGAACTCATTAGGTTGACCTAAATATGAAGAAATCAAGGGGCAATGCATTCAACCGTAACCTTACACAGGTCATAAGAACAATGCAAACATATAGGTTAAGTCAAACAGGATATTCAAACATAGTTCTGCAGCCAGCATATCTGAGTGAAGTAAACATTTCCATTAGCATGTTTTTGCAAAAGCAGGTACACACAGTCTAACTGTGAAGGGTGATAGACATGGTTGAGTAAGGGGATGGTTACCGATATGTAACGGAGGAGAAATGCTTAATTGTGAAATAGAGTGTCGAGGCTGGATCTATCGTCAAACTAGGTTTCAAGGCAGAAGGGTAGTCTTCCAGGCGATGGACCTGAAATAGAGAAAGTGCGGCGGCCAACGGTGGGTTGGTTGAATCTAGGTAACGGTAAGGTAAAGGTAAAGAAGTCCCATAACCTATAAGGTCGTAGGGGAGCGAGGCGTCAGAGACCTCACTTCTCTAGGGCCAGCATATTGAGGACGGTGCCCATCTCCTCTCCCTTGCTGCTTTACCTTCCCTGACCCTAAAGAGGGCAGGTACCCATTTACAGCTGGGTGAACTGGGGGAACTGTATTGAAGTCAAGGCGCGCAAATGGTCACCCATCCAACTGGTAACCACGCTCGACACTGCTTAATTTGGCTGGGGGAAAGTGAGTGCTCCGACCACTGAGCTATCCCGTCCCCAAATCTAGGTATTCATAGGCAAAAGGTATCTGCAGCAGAGCGGAGGGAACGTGAAGGAGTGTACAGGTGAAGACATTCACAGTAGATGATTAATTGATATAATTGTAATCTAAGTTGGTTTTTTTTAAAACCTGCTTACATCCCCCTTGGATATATGAAGGTGTTTTTTTCGTTGAGTGCACTTTGTTTGCTATAAAGATTTTGATTTTTTTTTAAATCTCTTCTGTGCTCCTGTCTCTTTTTTGTCCCCTGCCTTATCTATCTGCTTTTTCTTTCTTGTTTATTTTTTGCCTCACTTATCTATGTTTTGTTTAAAACCTCTTAAGAAGTGTATTGGTTAAGGGCTTTTCAGTTTTTCCAAGAGTTAGCTCGTTATAGTTTTTGCATTAGGTGGGTTTTTTTTTCTAATTCTTTCAAGTATTGTATGGTGTTCTTGTTTATTAAGTTTGATACTTTCGTGGTTTGTTTTTTTTAAATCACAAACATCCTGTTGAGTTTAGAATGCAGTTTTGTTCTTTATTATCCATTCCACACCACGAGCAGTACATTGTAATCTATAATTTCCTTGTTAGTGTCTTTAATGCTGTATCACTTGTGTCACTGTGCTCTGCATGATTTTTCATTTATTTTAGTGTATTCTTTTATATCGAGGATAATGGAATAAGCACTTAATGTGCTTTTTTTACATCCAGTCCCTGTGTGTATGCGTTTTGTAAATTCTGTCATCTGTTCCCACTGGCACACAATGGCCTACTCTAACGAAAAGCGGAACAGGATTTAACATGTGCGCAAGATGTTCTGCGTGCGTTCGCATGATTTGTAAGGCGAGCTTAGTTGGTTTTAAACCCTGTTTTAATCTGTATGTAGTGGCTCAGTTTAAATCTGACATTTTTTAAAAAATTGACAAGGGTACAGCTTTGGTATGGCCACTGCAGTCAGTGAGGCTATAAACAACAGATGATTTTAATCCTCAACCCATTTACAGTATCAAAAAGTTTATCATTGAAGTGGCAGGGTTTCGTCATTAACATATCCCGAAATTTCATAAAAATCCATTACAGTTCCAAACTTCGCTGTATCAAACTTTGCAGTAACTGCTTTTGCAAAAAGAATGCGAGAGTTGTTTTATTTTCACATAATATATCAATTTGATATTGCTGCAGTTTATTCATAAGCAGTACTTCTTACGACATGCTCGTAGCGTAGTGAGTGGTGCAGTTTACGAGGCGTTATACTGGCGCATACCGTAGCAATGTTGGTACATCACGCGGTGTCGTCTCACTGTGCAGAGTGCTGATCCTGTACGTCAAGCGTTACGACCAACAGGGCAACAAAATGGACACCGACATTGAACTTAACAGGTATTTCATCGTGAACCGGCACGTCATCAGCGGCGCATTGGGGCTTTCGGATGCACCAGCATCTTCTCACACACCAGAGCCTTCGTATTCACTGGTGTCTTCTCGTACACCAAAGCCTTCGTATTCACCGGTGTCTCCTTGCTCACCAGAGCCTTCGTATTCACCGAAATCTCCTCGTACACCAAAGCCTTCGTATTCGCCGGTGTCTCCTTGCTCACCAGAGCCTTCGTATTCACCGGTGCCTCCCCGTACACCAGAACCTTCATATTCACCGGTGCCTCCCCGTACACCAGAACCTTCGTATTCACCGAAGTCTCCTCGTACACCAAAGCCTTTGTATTCACCGGTGTCTCCTGCTCACTAGAGCCTTCGTATTCACCGGTGCCTCCTCGCACACCAGAGCCTTTGTATTCACCGTTGCCTCCTCGTACACCAGAGCTTTCGTGTTCGCCGTTGCCTCCTCAAACACCAGAGGCTTCGTGTTCACCGTTGTCTCCTTGCACACCAGAGCCTTCCATCCCAGCAGTGTCTTCCACCACACCAGAGTGCTCTTGCACCTCAGTACCCACTCAGTCAGATTCAGCAATGTGTGTTTGTTTGTTTGTTTGTCTCCATCTGTTTTCTCAGTTCAACCGTCATCTTCTATCTTTGCATCTTTTTTGGGGGGTAAAAGTTATGTAAAAAACAACAACAACCCAACAACAACAACAACAAAACAAACGAAGCAAAACTTTCCATCCACAACGACAGTATTTAGATGCTCTCTGTCTGACTCGGCATGCGATTCATGACCTGAAAAGGGATAGGCTCGCCAAGGTCCAGCTTGCCTGAGACGCACACAGCCTGCAATTGTTATTGCTCAGTCTTTCTGTCTCTGTCGTCAAAATGCTGGTTTACTCCCCATTTCAACTGGGACACATGGGAGTAAGACTTGACCCTTTTTTAAAAATGATTATTATTCATTTATATCTTCATTTACTTGACTGGAGCTCTGAGGTTCACCAGTGATGAGCCATTTTTAAAGGTAAACGGTAAAGGTGTCCCATAACCTATATTAAGGTCGTAGGGGAGCGAGGCGTCAGAGACCTCACTTCTCTAGGGCCGGCGTATTGAGGGGCGGCGCCCATCTCCTCTCCCTCGCTGCTTTACCTTCCCTGACCCTAAAGAGGGCAGGTACCCATTTACAGCTGGGTGAAATGTACTGAAGCCAAGGCGCGCAAACGGTCACCCATCCACCTGGTAACCACGCTCGACGCTGCTTAACTTGGCTGGGGGAAAGCGAGTGCTCCGACCACTGAGCTACCCACCATTAAAGGTAACCACATTCCAACTTCGGGGACAGACTTGACTATGATACAGCCAGTGACACAAAATGATTGAGAACTACATAGTACATCATGAATATATATATATATTTTGGGGGGGGCAAAGAAGATCTAATCATTCACTGTAGTAGTTGTTGTTGTCTTCGATTTTACATCTGTTCACTCTCAGTGATATTAGACGAGAAAAAAAGTATATATACAAGGGGTGTATTAGAATTGAGGTGGTGGTGGAGGCCCTACTGAAAAATGCAAGGGGGGAAAAGTAGTCTAATCATGAAAAGAAACCGCACTAAGCAAAAGATACTTTTTTTTTTTTAAACCGAAACAAAAACATAAAAAGGTATTAACGTTAATGAAACTATAACAAATGTCTTATAGGACTGTAGTAGTTATATCTTTGCACATGCAGGACATTTGATGATAAGTGAAAAGAATATTAGAACAGCTGCATGTTATATGTGTTGAGAGTACATTGCATTCCAAGTATTTAGAAGCAGTTTAAAAGTAATAACTTCAGTATTTCATGAACATGAGAGACTTTCAAGCTGAGTTTTGATACATTTTGCTACACCCATTTTTATGAGGACTGGGTTAAGCTTGTGTATTGATCATCTCAAACCAGACTAGTATATGAGACAAAGCTGATGGTTCCTAACTTTCAAGGTCATGTTACAAACAGTTTTTATAGAAGTATTTTCTACCACCAATTTTTTTTTCAGAATCGTGGGTTGGTTTTTTTCTGTCAGTTGGGTACAAAATATTGTATTAATGTAAAATTAGAATTGTGTGCCATGTACCCATCATACTGTCAGTAATCTGACACTTTAATTTTTTTTAATGTATTGAAATTAGAAAGTCAAGGTAACCTTTTTTTTAACTGTTGATAGAAATAACCAGTATAAATGGAAAGAAGCTAGAGTGTGCGTGTTCTCCTTTGGAGATGCCAGGGGCCTGTCAGTATAAATAGCATCCCCACCTTCTAGAAATTATGCTAGGATATCCTTCTTTTTAAACCCTCTGTTTGTTTCTGCCTCGTTCTTTTAATTCCTGGCTCCTGTCACCTCCTCCTTGTCTACTTTGTGCCTTCTTGGTCCATTCTCCTGTCTGTCTTTTTTTTCCAGAGGGACCTAAAAGACAATTCTGTCCCACACCAAAGCCAGATGTGCTGCTTGAAACGTAAAATTCCAGCTATGAGCATCAAAAGCATTTTCAAAATCGAAACTAACTGGTTGATATCTTGTATTCAGATAAGTGATCAAATCCTATATCAACCTTACATTGTCACAGGTATACATGTTGTTTTTTACCATTTCATTTCAATTCATTCATTCTTTTATTTCGAGGATAATGAAATAAGCACTCAAGCACTTTTTTACATCTAGTCCCTGTGTTCATGTGGTTTTGTAAATTTTGTCATCCATTTCCATCAGCACACAATGGCCTACTCTTCCGAAAAGCGGAACAGGTTTTAACGTGCGCAAGATGTTCTGCACGCTTTCACACATGGGATCTTGGTTTACAGTCTCATTCGAAGGTGATTAAGCCTGTTTGGTCCTCACTGACTAACTTTGGAAGCACTCTTTTGATTCTGTTGGCTATACTATACAGACCCTGTCTTAAGCCTAGCAAGATAATTGGAGGCCAGATTTTATCATATTCTTTAGGTTTGTTACCGTTAGGGAGACAAGTAACCAGTCCCTCCTTTTGCATGGTTGATGGTTCACAGCCTTCATAGCTCTCATTTAATGAATCTATGAATCTTCTTTTTCTTCTTCCTTTTTATGTCATGTTTCTCCCAGGGGAGGTTTGACATTGATGAGCCTTCTCCATCTCTCTCTGTTTTGAGCTTCCTCCTTATTTATGCCCCTTTCTCTAAGATCATCTGCAATACAGGCAGCCCGGGTTTTGCTAGGTCTTCCCAAACTTACTTAAGATTGATAATTGTCATATTTGTTTCCAGAAAATTTGAAAGAAATCAACTGTGAGTCCATCTGTGCCATGACTTTTTCCCCTTTCAATTTCCCCCTGTTTTTCAATGCTAAAGTTGCTGCATCAAATGTAAATCTACTATCTAATGACTCACTTTCTTCCTTTGATAGATCCAGTTGCTGCCCAGAAAATGTCTGCCAACCTTGTAATCATAAAGGGCAACTACCATTGGTAGCTGTGGAAAAGTCACTGAGCATGCTGTTACCTCCACATATTAGGTAGGGGTCCATTTTTGTTTCTGTCTGGCATTTGGCTCCATCTCTTTTTCCTTCAGTGTTTAGCTAGTAAGTCATATTCCTGTTGGTAGTGTTGGAAGGTGGTTGGAAAGCAGGCACTCAGTCAGGCACCCAAGCACTTCAAAAAGAATGTGAGGCCATACAGAGCTTCAATGGTTGCAAAATTTTATTATTTCATTTGTTTGGAGGGTGTCCCTGATATCATAAGGCCACTTCACTGGAGTGGCATAGAGACCATGTTAGCAGCAGAGTGAGTGAAGCCACAGTTAGTTA
This sequence comes from Rapana venosa, assembly GCA_028751875.1. Lineage (NCBI taxonomy): Eukaryota > Metazoa > Mollusca > Gastropoda > Neogastropoda > Muricidae > Rapana > Rapana venosa. The sequence continues at coordinate 84,457,255 of CM054134.1, read as the reverse complement.
ATTAGGAAACTAGCTGTAGTGTCAGTTTCCTTTTGGAATGAGGACAGGGTGTTCTTCATCATTGGGGATTCTTTTTGGGGGGGAGGTGTTTCAGGAGGATCGCTACATCGTCTGCATAGGTGGTCATGGTATGTAGAGTTGGAGTGGAGGTGTTTGCCTATGTCAGCGAGCGTGAAAGAGAAGAGTTGGGGGGGCTATGACAGATCCTTTAGGAACACCCATATCCTATATTTTTGTTTATGATAGCGATACTTTCCCATCTGATGCTAATGGAGCGATTTTGGAAGAAGTTTTGAAGAAATATAAACAGGTTTAAAGAGATGCCTGAGGATTTGAGCTGATGGAAAAGTTTAGCATGCCAAAAATAAATATTGAAATAAATGGAAAGAAGCTAAAAGCTTCTTGTTTTGCTTTTTTTTTTTCCCTCTAATCAAGTCTTAAACATACTTTGTACACTTCCAGTATAAGTAATTTGGTTCACATTCACTCTCACTGAGATTAATCAACAATGATGTTTCAACACTTTTATATAAACATATCACTGATGGTGTGTTCATGCTCTGTTTCTAAAACCTTTATGTTTTCCCGTATCACTGTTGTCAGAACAAGAACGTCAGCAAGGATACGCCGTGATAGTTTTCTGCTCGAGTGTTCGGAAGAGGGGCTCAGGACAGATTATCAAGTAAGAAAAGTGATAATGCATATTTGATGCTCCACCACAAAATGGGTCACATTGCACCCGACCCATTTTTCTTCCAGGAGCCATTTTAGGCAGGTGGGGGTTCAGGTTGTCGATTTTGAGATTTGATTGATTATAAAACTAGAGCCATTATTCTACTTTGTACTGAAGTATCAAGGCGTAATTTTATTTCCTTTTGCTTTAAAAAAACATGTTTTAAAAACAGCCCTCATGCTGACAACCATTGACAATGAAAAACTTGTAAATTTCTCATTTTGTCGCTCTCTGCAGTCTATCATTTTAATTTGCAATAACCTAGTAATAGAATTGTCCAATTTACAATCAGTTTTTTTTATATTGAATAGCCTTTTATTTTATTGCAGATTGATATGTTAACAACTAAAAATTGACCTCTAGTGCAATGCGACTCATAATGTGGTGAAACATCATATATGTATATATGTGTGTGTGTTTGTGTATCTCTCCTAACAAGAAAATATTTTTCAACGTTTTCATTGTTAGACAAAGAGTATAAACATTTTGTTGTTGTTGTTGGTGGTGGTGGTTTGATGAATTTATCTCTTTATTTGCGTGCTTGTTAGGATTTTTTTCAGAATTTCCAAAATGTTACCAATACACTCAAATACAATATGATTTCCAGAGTATAGTCATATTTCTGGTCAAACATTGTCACTGTGATTTTTTTTGGTGGTAAAGAATTTGCTTTAAGTCTGATAATATTTTGTCTTTGTGTATACCTGCATTTCCAGTCAGCCAGATTGTTTTAATGAAGTTATATACTCCATATGTTCAAAAGGTGCACCATGTAAGTGTGTGTGTTTGGCTGTCCGTGTATGGAAAGTGAGTTAAGTGTGGTAGACACAGAAATAGATATGATACTCAACAAAAACATCAAGCATCTGCTTCTGGATTGTCGAAATATCCAGAATAGCACTATCATTAGGCCCAAGCTTTTTATTGCAGACTCCTGAAAGATCCTTTTTCATTATATTCCTGAGACAACCTCCTGAAAGAGTTAGGCATTTTCCAATTGATATGAGTGAAGATGTCATCATTGGTTACAGTGAAAAAGCTTGGTTTTAAGGAACCTGGCTTTGGTTTTTATCTCATGTGTCATTTATGTGGTTCTCCCTCAACATGGCGACCAACCTGGGTTGACCCTTATGATTGGCCAGGGCATTGATGAACGAATGTAGAGTTGGCTTTAAACCCTGTTTTGATCTGTATATAGTTGCACGGTTTTCATCTGAGATTTTCAAAAGTTACGAGGTAACAGCCCCTGTGTGACCTCTGTGGTTGGCGGGGCTATAAACAAGAAGACTGGATAGAACTGGGTTCATGTTAGACATAAGTGCGTGTAACTTCATCAGCACAACTGGATAGAACTGGGTTCATGTTAGACATAAGTGCGTGTAACTTCGTCAGCACAACTGGATAGAACTGGGTTCATGTTGGACACAAGTGCATGTAACTTCGTCAGCACAACTGGATAGAACTGGGTTCATGTTAGACACAAGTGCATGTAACTTCATCAGCACAACTGGATAGAACTGGGTTCATGTTAGACACAAGTGCATGTAACTTCATCAGCACAACTGGATAGAACTGGGTTCATGTTAGACACAAGTGCGTGTAACTTCATCAGCACAGTGAGACTGTTGTTTCATTGGTTTGCCTACACCAGACAGTACGATGGAAGATGGCTGTGACAAGCCCCCTAGGAGTAGTTCAGAAATCCGACTGCAGTGTTGTTGGCGTCAAAGTTCATTTCTGTTGAGTCCAGTTTTCTACAGGAGACTGTAGTTGTGTATACTATAGAATATCCTCACACCTGGTAGCAGTCCATGTTTCACCAGTTGCATGTCTTCAAACAGTGCATCACACAACTATGTGTGTGTGACTATTGCCATAGACCAAGTGACACAAGTGTGTGTATGACTATTGCCATAGGTCAAGTGACACAAGTGTGTGTTTGACTATTGCCATAGGTCAAGTGACACAAGTGTGTGTTTGACTATTGCCATAGGTCAAGTGACACAAGTGTGTGTATGACTATTGCCATAGGTCAAGTGACACAAGTGTGTTGTATACAGGTACACATGTTAATCAGCACAGTGAGATTAAATGATGGCTTAGTATTTGATATAAATGATATGTGATTATAAGAAAATTCAACTGAACACTCATACACACATACACACTTAAATATTATAATATACGTAATTGTGTGCAAATGCGCATATACATGCATGCGTTCACTCACACACACACACACAAATGCATGCGTTCTCACACATGCACATACACACAGACATGCACCTGTGTGTGCATACACACACACATATGCACACATGCATACATGTACTCACACATGCATAGTTACACACACACACACATACACACACACATACATGCATACATAAGATAGTAAGATGAAACACTGTGCTACTGTTGTAGGACTTTCAAGATTAATGAGGAAACAACATAACAGGTAGAAATGGTGCTAGCTGATTCTTTTCTTGCTTTTGACCTTATTCAAGACCACTTGCTTTTATTTTTTTTAAATGCATTTTAACATGTAAGCTAAGAAGACAGCATAGCTTTACACCATTTGTAAAAGGTAAAGGTGTCCCATAACCTATAAGGTTGTAGGGGAGTGAGGCATCAGAGACCTCAATTCTCTAGGGGCCAGCATATTGAGGGCGGCGCTCATCTCCTCTCCCCCGCTGCTTTACCTTCCCTGACCCTAAAGAGTTAGAAACCCATTTACAGCTGGGTAAACTGGGGGACTGTACTGAAGCCAAGGTGCGCAAACGGTTACCCATCCAACTGGTGACCATGCTCAATGCTGCTTAACCTTGGCTGGCTGGGGGAAAGCAAGTGCTCCGACCACTGAGCTATCCCGTCCCCTATTTGTGCTCATCACCAAAGAGAACAGAAATGATAAATTCAAACAAAATTGTATTTTGGAGTGGTGGAAATATATCTTGGAATTATTCAGGTCAAGAAGAAGTAGACGGTTGTCTTCATGAAGCAAAGTGTGCTCACAGACAATTATGGGACATGTGACTTGAAAGCTTGACAGGTTTGCCAGCAAAAAGTTGTCAAATGAATACAGTTTTGTTTAGTAGTAACACTTTTCTCATGTAGAGTCGTCTTGATGTCTCTCTTCTCTTCACTGCGTTCCCTTATTGGGTAGGGTGTGTAATGTCTGGTCTTCTCCTGTTCAGGAGGTCTGCCCTGTGACACGTTCCAACTTCAGAGCAGCTCATTTCATTGCACTGGTTGCATGCTGGGTATGTTTGGACACAACGTGCAAATTTGATCTTCTGCTGTGTAAGCAGGGAATTATGGCACTGGCAGGTCTGCACTTGAAGTTGACCTGGGAGCGTGTCAAAGTCCCCACCCTTAATTCACCAGATGCCAACGGTGAGATTCAAACTTATGGCTTTATGTGCCCACTGGATTGAAGTCAAACAGTCTTATCCACTTGGCTTAAGTGTTTGTCAATCTTGGATATGAAATCAAATCAAATGCCTTATGTTTTTTGGTGTGTTTGGTGGGTTTTTTCTCATCCAGACTCCATCAATATCTCCATCGCTAAGTTTAAGAATACCCGCAGCCAGCAGCATGCATGACGATTTCATCGAGCTAGAACAAAGAGCCTACGATTCGTTCTACAAACCTAGAGACTTCGGAGAAAGCAGTTTAAAGCACAAGAAAAGACTTTTCCAAGGTGATGCCGATGAAGGTAAGATTTTCGCTGTCTTTTGCCGGCAAAGGAATTGGTTGTTTATTTCACTTCAGGCAATCTTGAATACATAGCTCTGTACATGTTCGGATTTTTGTTTGTTTTGTGGTTTTTTGTTTTGTCATGTTTGTTCCTTTTTTTGTTGTTTTTTTTCTCTTTCTTGTGTGTTTCTGTATACCGTTCATATTTACATATGATGGACGCCACAGCCAAGTGGTTTAGACCATTCGACTTCAATCCTATGGGTCCATGAAGTCGTGGGTTTGAATCTCAGTGGCATCTGGTGAATTAAGGGTGGGGATTTTTACGATCTTCCAGGTCACCTTCAAAGTGCAGACTTGATCCACTGAATGTGGAATGGCTTATAAAGCTTTAACAGCAAAAATTTGTGTTCATTGTTCTCTCTGCTTGAAAAAAAAAAAGATTACAGTTATCATGAATTACAATAATATCTGTGTTTGCCGCAGCTGTTAAACCATGATATGGAATCCGTGCCATGAGGATTATTTGGGCCGTTGTGACATTTTTGTTCTTAGTTAGATATGTGTTTTGTGCCCAGTCCCCTTCCCACTGTCCCTTTGTGAATGGGCTTGAAAGCTTCTCACACACACACACAAAGCATTTGCTGCTTATTCTATTACCTTTTTATTGAATGAAAGTTTTGAGTTTCAAAGTCTCTCTCTCTCTCTCCCTTCCCCCTCTACCCCCCTCTCTCTCCTCTCTCTCTCCCCCTTTCCCTCTCCCTCTCTCTCTCTCCCTCTCTCCCTCTCTCCCTCTCCCTCTCCCTATCTCCCTCTCCCTATCTCTCTCTGTGCTTCTCGCTTCCCTTTTAGTAAAAGTTGGTAATGGGTTTTGTTCCTGTGTCACTCCAAAACTTTGTTTTTAAAAACCCCGACAGAGATGCCATAGAAGGGCTGCTGTCAAGAAGAGAGTTCTTGTGTGATCCAGGTCCAGTCCAGACCCCAGACAGTCCACCACCGCCATATTCTAAGGAACCTCCGGAGCTGTCATCATTGTCGGCATCACTCCATGAAAGGACCTCACGAAAGGTCAAGTTTGCAGAGCTATCTCCGTCCCAGCAGTCGCCACAGAACAGCCTGGACTCTTCTGCTATGAACGTGTCCGAAGATTCTCCGGAAAAATCGAGCGGACAGGATGTGGAGATGTCAATGGATTGTTCAGAAAATGACGATGTCGCTGGATATAGAGAAATGCCTCTCGATCTTTCGCTTGCTAATCCTTCCCAAGGTAGCTCCTCTTTTTTTAGCGGGGTGGGGGGAGGGGGATCTGTCGTGGATGTTTGAAGAAAGAGCTTATTAATTACTCTGATAACAGGCATGCATGCACATGCACGCACTCAGATATGCACGTGTGTGCGTGCAAGTTCACACACACATGTGCGTGCATGCACACAGATATACACACACACATACATGCATGTATGCATACACACAAGCACATGTGCATACACATGCACACACACACACACACACACACTCTCACACAAACATGCGTGCATGCACATGTGCACAGGTTACACAAATCATGCGTAAAATATTAATGATTTGATTATAAAGAAAGATGACAGGGTTGTTTAGATGTTGTCTGTCTTCTCTTCTCCTCTCTCCCTCTCTCACTGTCTATCTGTCTCTCTCTCCCTCTCCCTCTCTCTCTCTCTCTCTCTCTCTCTCTCACTGTCTATCTCTCTCCTCTCCTCTCTGTCCCTCCCTCCCTCCCTCCCTCCTCCTTTTCCTAGAGAAAAGTTTAACCTGGTCATCACTTTCCCTCCTGCTGTTTCGCTCCAAATTGACGCCACCATAACCCCCAGATCTGGCGACAGACTAGCGTCCTGTCACAGGGGTGGTGAAAAACCATCAGTTCGCTTAACGCTACAGAAACCGGGATAAGCTCTGGCTCTATGGGCCTTCTGGCTCAAAAGAACATACTACATACTACTATAACCCCCAGAACGTTGCCCTCAAGAGAAGTTCTAATTCTGTGAGTTCCAGAACCAAGCCGGCCTCTAGATAGGCCACCGCCGTTATATCCTGACGAACCTTTAGAGTTGTCGTCATCACGCCTTGAAACGACCCCCCCACGTAAGGTCAAGCGTTCGGGTCTGTCTCGATTCCGTCCGCCATCGCCCAGCAATCCAGGGGACTCCTCTGCTTTGAACATGTCTGAAGAATCCTTGGAACAATCGAGCTTAGGAAATATGCCGATGCCAATGGATTGTTCAGATGTGCCTACAGAAACTCCTTCACCTATTTTTTCACCAGGGGCCTTACCCAGGGTAACTCAGGGTGGGGTTGGAGGTGGGGTGGGGTAGGGGTGGGCGTGGGGGGAGTGGGGTGGGGGTCTTGTTTGTTTGTTCTGTAGTGGGTGTATCATAAAAGAACTTGATGCTGTTCACAGGCACTCACATATACACAGACATACATGCACTCAGTCACAGTCATACATGCACACATGTGCATGCACAGATACACACACTCATACACTTTCATATGCATGCACGCACACACAGACACACACACACACACATGCGCACACACACACACACACTCGCATACGTACAGAAGGACATAGTAACAAGACTAAAGCTTTTTTGATAGCTCACATTAATTTGTCTTGTTCTCCCTTATCTCCATGGAGGCATTGCACTGAAGACCTGTTCACTAGCTTCCTCCATTCATATTGCACTGAAGACCTGTTCATTAGCTTCCTCCATTCATATTGCACTAAAGACCGTTCACTTGCTTCCTCCCATTCATGTTGGTAGAATGCCAAAGCCGGAATCCCTGCAAACAGGTTTTTTTCCACAATGCAGTATTTGTCCACCTACCAATTTTTTACAGCTAAGCTGCCTCTTCATCTCCCTTGCTCAACAGTTCCCTGCAGAACACTGTACCTGAGGCTATTGGATCAGGTAATGGGGCCACACCAACATGGTTTTCTGTTCTTGGCTGACGTCAGCAGATCTTGACAGACGTCAGCAGATCTTGACAGACATCGGATCTTGACAGATGTCAGCAGATCTTGACAGACGTCAGCAGATCTTGACAGACGTCAGCAGATCTTGACAGACGTCAGCAGATCTTGACAGAATTGCTGTTGGTTTTGCTGCCCTTGACTCAAAATTTGATCAAGACTTTTAACTAAAAAGAAAACCACAGCTAAGGGGAAAAAAGTGTACATGTCTACGGTTATTTTTTCTTCTTGTGTAAGGGTAAAGGTAAAGGAGTCCCATAACCTATAAGGTCGTAGGGGAGCGAGGCGTCAGAGACCTCACTTCTCTAGGGCCAGCATATTGAGGGCGGCGCCCATCTCCTCTCCCTCGCTGCTTTACCTTCCCTGACCCTAAAGAGGGCAGGTACCCATTTACAGCTGGGTGAACTGGGGGAACTGTACTGAAGCCAAGGCGCGCAAACGGTCACCCATCCAAGTGGTAACCACGCTCGACGCTGCTTAACTTGGCTGGGGGAAAGCGAGTGCTCCGACCACTGAGCTATCCCGTCCCCTTGTGTATGTCAGAATATTGATGTCCACTCTTACTTTAGACCCAGCTTTTATGCCTTGTGTTGTGTGTGACAGTGGAAACGCTCAGCAGGATGACTGAAGAAGAGCAGATTAACTGGGCTGTTGCCCAGAGTCTGCAAGACAGTAACCGGTTCTCATTGCCTGAGTCTTTGCAAGCATCTGCAGCATCTGAGACAGGTGACTATATCCTGCATCTGCTTGTGCATGTTTCAGTTTCTCACGGACATGAGATGCTTCTTTGTGTGGTTACCGTTATTTTTGTTAGCCCCGTCTTAACTTTAAGGGCAAGCAGAAATTAGGGAAACTAGGGTGTGGACAGATATTTTGTTGTTGTTGCTTTTTTAAAAAAAAATATCTGCTTGTTACTGAGAGAATCGGAAATCAATTTGGAACTTCTAGTCCATGCAGAATATAGATGTGATTGCTAACAGTTCTGCAGGTGCAAGTTTGAGGTTTGGATCTTAATAGTAGCTCCTGGTGGATTCTCTTAAGTCTCATATAGAGAACTGACACCGTCAACTTTCTGTTCATGGAAGGATTTGGCCAAAATGAGCTGAAATGGGTAGGTATGTTTAAAGTGTAATATCATTCATACTATACAACAGATCTGCATGAAATGTTGGTAAAGGTTTGTTACATATCTTGTATTATTTTTCTGACATGTTTGTATCATGTGTCAAAGTTAATAAAAGGTAGGGCATGATGATACTGCGTTTTCCTGTGGTTCATGAGTACAATGTTACTGCGTTTTCCTGTGGTTCATGAGTACGATGTTACTGCGTTTTCCTGTGGTTCATGAGTACGATGTTACTGCATTTTCCCGTGATTCAGGAGTACGATGGTACTGCGTTTTCCTGTGGTTCATGAGTACAATGTTACTGCATTTTCGTGTGGTTCATGGGTACAATGTTACTGCGTTTTTGTGTGGTTCATGGGTACAATGTTACTGCATTTTCCTGTGGTTCATGAGTACGATGTTACTGCATTTTCGTGTGGTTTATGAGTATGATAATATTGCTGCGTTTTCTTCATGTGGTTCATGAGTACGATGTTACTGCGTTTTCCTGTGGTTCATGAGTACGATGTTACTGCGTTTTCTTGTGGTTCATGAGTTCGATGTTACTGCGTTTTCCTGTGGTTCATGAGAGTACGATGTTACTGTGTTTTCCTGTGGTTCATGAGTATGTTGTTACTGCGTTTTCCTGTGGTTCATGAGTACGATGTTACTGCATTTTCCTGTGGTTCATGAGTACGATGTTGCTGCGTTTTTTGTGTGGTTCATGAGTACAATGTTACTGCATTTTCCTGTGGTTCATGGGTACAATGTTACTGCATTTTCCTGTGGTTCATGAGTACGATGGTACTGCATTTTCGTGTGGTTCATGAGTACGATGTTACTGCATTTTCCTGTGGTTCATGGGTACAATGTTACTGCATTTTCCTGTGGTTCATGAGTACAATGTTACTGCATTTTCCTGTGGTTCATGAGTATGATGGTACTGCATTTTCCTGTGGTTCATGAGTACGATGTTACTGCATTTTCCTGTGGTTCATGAGAGTACGATGTTACTGCATTTTCCTGTGGTTCATGAGAGTACGATGTTACTGCGTTTTCCTGTGGTTCATGAGAGTACGATGTTACTGCGTTCTCGTGTGGTTCATGAGTATGAAGTTACTGCGTTTTCATGTGGTTCATGAGTACGATGTTGCTGCGTTTTCCTGTGGTTCATGAGTTTGATGTTGCTGCATTTTCCTGTGGTTCATGAGTTCGATGTTGCTGCGTTTTCTTTGTGTGGTTCATTAGTACAATCTTACTGCATTTTCGTGTGGTTCATGAGTACGATGTTACTGCATTTTTGTGTGGTTTATGAGACTAAGAGTTTAAATTAAATTAAATTAACACTATCCTTATGTGAAGGGAGAGATCACCTCTTTCCCAGTATGTGCGCTGTGCACATTTGTATGCTTCTGTAGCCCAGTTGTGGGTGATACGGAGGGAACGATTAGTAGATGGTTTGTTACCCTGTAGCAGGTTACCTATAGGGGAAAGTTAAAGAGAGGGCATCGTTTCTATCTCTCAGATCAACAAGTTTGGAGATCTGGCAATGCCTTTAAAATTTTTTTTTGGCTTTTACTAGAAATGCTTTTGTGGGTGGGGTGGGAAGTGGGATGACGGGTTGAAGAAAAAAATATTCCTGTATTTTTCTTTCAATTTTGGTTAGACTAATAATAATAATAATAATAATAATAGTAATAATAATAATAATAATACATGGAATTGATATAGCACTATATCTTGCAACAAAACAAATCAAAGCGCCTGAGGACTAGGAATGGAAATGTGAAACAACACTACTGTGAGAGGCCTCTTGGCAAGCTTTTCATTATGTAGTTTCCAACATGGGTTTTGTGTTCTTGACTGACAGCATCAGATTTGGATGTGAACCACTGTGCTGTCTGATGGTTCTGTACAGCTGATTATTGGAAAAGTGGCTGGTGTTCCTGATGATTAGTATCTTGGTGATGTGGTTAGTGTAATGATTAGTATCTTGGTGATGTGGTCAGTGTAATGATTAGTATCTTGGTGATGTGGTCAGTGTAATGATTAGTATCTTGGTGATGTGGTCAGTGTAATGATTAGTATCTTGGTGATGTGGTCAGTGTAATGATTAGTATCTTGGTGATGTGGTCAGTGTAATGATTAGTATCTTGGTGATGTGGTCTGTGTAATGATTAGTATCTTGGTGATGTGGTCAGTGTAATGATTAGTATCTTGGTGATGTGGTCAGTGTAATGATTAGTATCTTGGTGATGTGGTCAGTGTAATGATTAGTATCTTCATGATGTGGTCTGTGATGATTAGTATCTTCATGATGTGGTCTGTGTATCTGATGATTAGTTTCTTGGTACTGTTGTCAGTGTGACTGATTTTTATTATTTTGCTGCCCCATCTTCTGTGACAATATTCCTTGTCCTGCTTAACCTATGCTGCTCATTTCAATCTCTCCACCCAAGCCATATCCAGATTCATAACGTCTCATCCTTAGGGTCAGAAGTCCGCAGGGAGCCCATCAATCTCAGCCTTCCATGGGGCCACCAACCAGACGGGCCCTGCACTGCTGCTGGGTCACTTTGGTGGTGTTCAGTTTGGTGGTGTTCAGTGGTGCCTGTTCTGAGCTAACATACACAGGACACCACTTACTAAGCACCCATAATGAGCTTAGCTATTGTGGACAGACCAAGAGTTCCCACCAGTGGCCCACCACACATCCCTCCACAACCTCCCTGTGAACCCCAACCCAAAGCTTGACCAAAGCTTTCGACAAGCATAGAACAACAGGAAACGATACTGAGGAAACCATTTAGCCACAGAGTCACCAATCAGAGGCAATGTTAAATTTTAATTGATAATGATAATGATAATGAGATGGTGCTTGATATCATCATGTTCTTTAGCCTCTAACAGGTATACCCTTGCTTCATGATGTGCTATTGAAACATTTGCCAAGAAAACGAATTCTTATTTCAGGTTTTTGATGCACATTTCATAAAATCCGTTTTTAAATTATGATTATTTATTGTTCCATCTGTCCAAGACTACAGTAATGCAGCCCTTGTTGTCTTGGCATTGAGCCTATAAAATCGCTATATATTATGATTAAACTTAGCAATGATTCCAGTGTCGATGACATAGTGATGAGACATTGACAGTGGCTTTATTATCGTTACTGTCACATAATCAGGTGCAACCATCCAATGACATGCCTTGTGCCTTTGGCAGGTAGTAGAACACTCAAATTTCACATCCTGTCATGTTTGGGGAAGCTTTAAAAAAGAGTACACTGTAGTGAAAAAAATTTCCATACATTATTTTTTTCTTATTATGTAATTTGATACACATCTCGTTTCCAAGGCATGGACTTTTCTCTCTGGATTCACTGTCAATGTATGTCCATGTCTCATACAGTGCATACAATACAGGAGCCTTTGTATTCCACAGACATGCTCTTGCTCTTCCTTACAGGTTGTACTCTGCTCAGAATGGTTGTTGGTTTTGCTGCTCTTGACCAAAATTTGATCAAGACTTTAACAAAAAGAAAACTGCAGCTGAAAAAAAAAAGTTTTCACATATCCACTATTTTTTCTTCTTGTGTGTGTCAGAATATTGATGTCCACTCTTACTTTAGACCAGCATTATGCCTTGTGTTGTGTGTGACAGAGGAAGCGTTAATGACTGAAGAACAGCTGGTTGACTGGGTTCTTGCCCAGAGTCTGCAAGAGAGTAACCAGTTCTCATTGCCTGAGTCTTCACAAGCATCTGCAGCACTGCCATCAGCATCTGAGACAGGTGACTATATCCTGCATCTGCTTGTGCATGTTTCAGTTTCTCACGGACATGAGTGCTTCTTTGTGTGGTTACCAGTATTCCAGTATTTCTGTAAACTGTCTTAATTTTAAGGGCAGGCTCAAGTTTAGAAAGGGGTATGGGTGGGCAGATAGTTTGGGTTTAAAAAAAATAATATTGTCCCTGAGAATTAGAAATCAACTGGGAATTCGTAGCACTGTTGTGTACAGAAGATAGATGTGATTGCTAGGTGGATGAAGTCACAGAGTTCAAATCCCAACAGCCCTGAAGGTGCAAGTTTGAGGTTTGGATCTCAGTAGCACCTGGTAGATTAAATTAAGAGAGGGCATTGTTTCAAGCTCTCAGACCAGCATGTCTGCAGACCTGGCAATGCCTTTTTCCTTTTGTTTTGTTATTTACTGAAAATTGTTATATCACGTGGGGGTCGGGGGAAAGAGGAGTTGAAAAGGAAAAAAAAACAAAAATGCTCCAGTAATTTCTTTCAGTTTGGATTGGACTGGGATGGAAATATGAGCAAACCTGACCGTGAGTAGGCCTCTCAGCAAGCTAGTTTCCTTATTGCTGTGGTTGGTTTGTATGCTGTGACACAAATCCACAGTATGAAAGTAAGGAATGATGATATCAGAACAGAGATTTCTATTTGTTGTTGTTGTGCATTCCTCGATTTTACATCTGGCAGTTATGCCCATGATATGCACCCTGTCTAACCCATCCCACCTGGAAATCACTATGAGACCATTAACCTGTAGCATCTAAATCAAGGGCTTGGGTCCAGAAAGCAAGAGTAGGGGTGGCTTATCGAAGTGAAAGAAAGAGAGGCTGCTTCTAGCGCTGTTTGTCAGTTATGTGACGTCAGCTGTGCCTCTGCTTGTCCAGTTCAAATTTTATTTTCTTAACAACTCCAACAGCTACCCTTTTTCTTTTTTTTATTATGTATAACAGATTTACTCTATAAAAAAAAAAAGAGCTTTGTATCAGTGCGAGAAATCTGTGATTATTTCACAGCGTTACTTCCTCAACCGTTGCAGATTGAAAAGCAAGACACGTGTGCGTTTGCAGCAGAGTGCTTTTTGGCCTTTATATACATCATCCTGTTATGCCTTTAAATATACACTGTACCAGAAGTTGATGTGTATGTGTTTTTAAGTACCTTGTTGTTTTCTGTTTAACAAGTAATGGTGTTTAACATATTTGTTTCTTTTACATGTAGTGTTAAGACTGTGGTGGTGGCTATGTCAGAAACATTATGTTCAACAAGCGAGTCGATACCTCATCTGTTAGTAGCCTTTTTCAGCGTTTATATTCATTTTTTGTTTTGGAGTTTGAAGAAGGGGGAGGGGGGGGGGAAGGGGGGGGGGGAAGGATGACGGTGGTGAAGGACAACCATAAAATGTTCATATTTATGTTGTGTTTGTGTGGGTGTGTGTGTGTGCATATTTAGACACCAAGTTCACCACAGACCTGCTGGCAGAAGAAGAGGTGGCCTTTGCCGTCAAATTAAGCCAGAAAGCTGAAAGCAGCCACAGCAAAGCTCCCACAAATCAGGAGTCCAGATTGTCAGGTATCCAGACTGACACCCCCCCCCCTCCCCCACAGTCAAACCTGCTGTGCCAAAACACAACCTTGACCCCCATGATAATGTAACAGCTCATCAAGCTATGTCATCCACTGCCAGCACGGAGCCCTCTGAACAGGGATTATCCTAGTGAATGTTTTGATGACCCGCCTGCCAAGAAACCCGGGCTTTCTGACCCTAGGTTGGCTGGGAAGAACTGAAAAGTTGGCATAGATGGCATAGACTGTCCACCAAGATCAGAGAGTAGGGATGGTAGGTACTGTAGCGCTAAACTCCAAAGACATCAACTTATAGTGTCAACAAAAAACTAACAGAGTAGGGATGGTAGGTACTGTAGCGCTAAACTCCAAAGACATCAACTTATAGTGTCAACAAAAAACTAACAGAGTAGGGATGGTAGGTACTGTAGCGCTAAACTCCAAAGACATCAACTTATAGTGTCAACAAAAAACAAAAAAACTACCTTGACTGAGTGAGGATGACTCAGATAGTGAAATAACCATGAATTAGACTTGCATGAGTAAAGGTGTCGATGGAGAGGAGGAGGGGAAGACTGGTGATAGCGGTAGTGCAACAGACTGGGGACAAAAAACTATCTAGAAACTGGCTCATTGGTAAAAATGTCAAAAATTCACAATCAGGGACTGACGTTTATTCATGTTGATGGGGACAGAAAATGTAACATGGAAGACAAACCAAGTAAAGAGGATAGTAATTGATTTTTAAAACTTTGGAACTTTCTCCATGTGTCATTGATGGTCTCTTAGTGGGCTTCTAACCTCAAGTACTACACAACACAGTACATCACGGTGCATTACAGTACAGAACAGTACAGCAAAGCAAAGTGAAGCACATTATGATACTCTGCACAGGACTGCAGAATTATACTATGCCTTCCCAAGGGCCAACGGTCCAGTATAAATTCTTGTTGTCAGAAGTGGAATGAGCAGACAATGTTCTGTACTGCTCTGTGGAGAACTGACTATATTCAATAAGTTCTTGTTGTCAGAAGTGGAATGAGCAGACAATGTTCTGTACTGCTCTGTGGAGAACTGACTATATTCAGCGCCACTGAACTGGCTGTGCAGGGCCTGTTGTGACTGGCGTCCTCATTGTAGCTGAACATTAATGGTCTTTTGGGGGATGGTTAACTCTGGGATTGAAACAACAGGGGGACGGGATGGCCTAGTGGTTAGAGCATTGCTCTCATGTTCATATGGCCTGGGATCAAGCCACCACGTTTTAGAGGATTTTACCCTGGTTTTAACATCATTGCTGACTCCACTACCCCAAAAGTTCTTTGGATGAGACTATAAACCAAGGCCTTGTGTGCCAACACACACAGAACATCTTGAGCACACATTAAAAATCTGTTCTGTCTGTTGGACAAATAAGCCATTTTGTGCCGATAGAAACAATTGACAAAACTTCTTGGTTTTTGAAACCCATGCACATCGGTGTTATGTTTAGACACCATCCCTGAAGTCAGTATGTGGCTACCTTAATGGTCGGTAAAAGCAGTCATGTACACAAAAATTCACCATTAGTGAACCTACGAGCACTTGCCAAGGAACGTGAAAAAAAAAGAAAAGAAAACCTCCCCCACAAACTTGAGTTTAAATGTGTGGTCCAGGGAGTGAAATAAGAGTAGCAGCATTGAAAACATCCCCCAAAAGAGAAACGGAAACAAACAAACGAAAAATAAAACAAAAAACAAACAAACCAACCCTAGCAGCAACAACAAACAGAGCTTCTCACCATCAATATCCTACTTTCATTTCTACTCAGACAGATCTAATGTGGTTGTCATTTTTTCCAGAGCAATCCATCTTGTACTTTCGACAACATACTCCTACCTTGTATATTTCAGATATGGCCACCTTTTTCAAAAAGAGGACAAGGAGCGTTGTGAGCCGGTCACCTAAGTCAAAGTGGAGGAACCAAGAAGGAAGCACCGGCTTCCAATCACCTCGCTGTTTAGAAGCAACTACAGCAGAAGAAGTCTTATGGTCTGGGGCGGCTGGTCTTGACAGACCTATGTGTGAAGGGGAGGAGGTTTCTAAGGGTTGTTGCGTGCCAATGCCACCAGAGTACACTCCTCATACACCTTGTGACATTGAGGACTGGGATGCAGAAGAGGAGGCACCAGCTCCACAGGATCTGTCAGCATCTGTTCCAGGTCAGTCCTCCTGTCGGTCCCCCCAAAAGTAAGGACTTTTTCTTCCTCACCAGATTCATAGTCTGTAAGTACTGTCGAGAGAGAATGATGGGGCCTGTCAAGAGCCTGGAAGATGCATGAGAGAAACAAGTGCAATGCAGAAGCTGGTTTTTAAATTTCAGGTTATCGAAGTAAGAGAACTTTGATTTCCTTTTCTTTTTTTTTTTCTTTTTTTTAAAGAGTAGTGGGATTGAAAATTGTTCATCATTTCCAGTTTTGTATTGTGGTGTGGTGTGGTGTAGTGTAGCGTATACCACTTTGAGTTGCAACATATTTCTCCGGATGATATTCAGGCTGTTTTCCCCTCACAGAACATACTGACAGAAGAGGAACTCCGCTCTTTCATTTTGCTTTGTAGTACAAGAGTGGTGTTTTACTACATTATTTTGCTAGGGACAAATTTCTTATTGCCATAGGTTTTGGGTTTTTTTTACATTTGCTGAATATGTGTTGCACTCACATGTGACTTTGGTTTATTACCTCACCAGAAAGACTAGCACCCATACATTTACTTAGAGCCAAGTAGATGAAGGAAAAGTTTGGGTCCAAATGGGGATCAAACCTACGATTTCTCGTTTTCTAGACAGGTGCGTTGTCTCTGAGCATCAGTCCACCTCTGTCTTTTTATGCAGTACAATTGCTGTAAAGTGTTAAATGAGATCAAATATTTTCAAAAGTTAACCGAAAAGAAATTGGTGACTCTGTAAACACAAAAATATGTACAATAACCAGCTGCCTTGGCACAGTGGTTAGCGCCTTGGGTTATGCACTGGAATGTCATGATTTGAAACCCAACAAGAGTCAAAACCCAACAAGGGATTTTTCAGACTCCATCCGGCTCCTACCCAGAATTTGTTTGTTTGTGACTTATTGGAAAGACTGGGACCACACTCAAATTACCTGACCAACACTGCAGGTGTCTGTATCTCTCAGGCCCGGTTGACGCTGGGATATATTAAGAGGGGAAGTGTAGAGTACAGCACATTGTCTTAAAGCACAAATATATTATTTTCTCCTTTTTTTTTTTGCTGCCTTATCTTCTGTGATGCTCCTGCCCTGCTGTTCTCACACTTGTCATTTCAATCTGTCTACTCCAGCTGTTCCAAGATTTGTTATGTCACATTCTCAGGGCCAGAAATCCACAAGGAGCCTATGAATGTCAGGCCACCATGGGGCCACCAGCCATAGGGGCCCTGCACTGCTACTGAATCACTTTTGGTGGTATTCAGTGGTGCCTGTCATAGCCAACGGACGCAGGACACCACCTACTAAGCCTCCTAATGATGACAGTAATAGCTCAGTCATGGAGCCGGACTGAGTGAGACACCCACCCACTCTCACAATCTTCTCCTGTGAACCTCCAACCCTAAAGGCTTTGACACAAACTCACCACAGGCACAAAATGTATGAGGAAACTGAAGCTGAGGTCACCTTGAGGCCAGAGCAACCGGAGCTACCAAATCAGAGACAGTTTTCTTTTATTGAATGATGATCAGTGAGGAGGGTGTAATGATGCTACTATAGATTTGCATGTCCTTTGTGTACACATAACCTGTTGATTTGTTCAGTTACCTGAACATCTTCTTTGTTGTCAAACGCTCAGAGAGCAACTATTTTGTCTGTCACATAAGCAAAAATGCATTGAACTGCCGTTAAGCGCGTGACGAGTCAGACCTAGCTTATCTGACATTGGTGTGGGAGAGTATTGTTATATTTTAAGTTCTTCTGGAAAAAAGGCAGGCAGAATGGACCAAGAAGGCAGAAAATAGTCAAGAAGGAGGTTACAGGAAGAAAAGGAACAAGGCAGAAACAAAGAAACAGATTGAAGAAAAAAAAGAGGGAATTTCCAAAAGGTGGGAATGCTGTTTAAACTGACAGACCCCTGACATACCCATGGGGAAAGGTACCTGTACAAATCACAGAGGATATGTGTACACATGCTTTCTCTCTCTCTCTCGCTTCCTCTCACTCTCTCTCTCTCTCCTCTCTCTCATCTCTCTCCTTCTCTCTCTTCTCTCTCTCTCTCTCTCTCTCTCTCATTCTCCTCTCTCATCTCTCTCTCTCTCTCCTCTCATCTCTCTCTCTCTCTGGCTGTCTCTCACACACACATACATACATACATGAGCGCGTGCGCACATACACACACTTGAGTGCGTGCGCACACATACACACATGCATGCACCGCACACACACATACTCACACACACATACACGCACGCACACATGCTCGCACTGCACGCATGCGTGCACACACACACACACACTATATCAATCTGTCTGTATAAAAACACCCACACACACACAGTCGTTTCTAAAGAGTTTCAATCTGAAACTTTCAAAGCACCATTGTCTGTTGTTGTTGTTTTCTGTGTTGCACATGTCTGTAAAAAAAACAAGAGCAACAACAAAGAAAAGAAAATAATACATTTTGAAAAAAGGGCTACTTTTATACATTTTCTTTTGATTGATAAGATGTTTTTGTCTGTTTAGATTTTTTTAAGGATAATGAATAAGCACACATGTGCTTTTTTTTTTTAACATTCTCATTGTTTTGCAACCCTAAAGAATCGTAAATTGTCAACATAGCCTATTAGAATAACTAAAACCACCAACTGTCAAGAGACCTTCCATCAGTCCCCACAGGGGGCTGTTCAGTAATGCTAAATAGTCCCTTTCTCCCGAAAATCCCACACCCTGTGTATCTTCTTGTTGTTGTTGTGTGTTCCCCAGCTTAACACTCTGGGGGGTCACCCGGAATGTGCACTCTTGACTCACTTATCCCACCTGGGAATCGCTGTGAGATTGAAATTGCACACTGAATGAGAAGTTTGCGTGTATGACTGTTTTTAAGTACCTTGCCATATAGGCAGCCATACTCCGACTTCAGAGGATTTTTTTTCTCCTTTAAAGGAGAGTGCAGGTTGTTATGTTAAGAGCTTGTCGTGGCTGAAGGCAATCTCAAAACAACATTTTACAACACAACAACATTTTATTATGGGCCTTGGAAATTAGCTGACATCAGTAACTGACACAGCTTTTGGCCTGGGCCAACCAGTGTATCATTTTCCAACCTTTTGATATTGATCTGTTTCCATCTCAGGATCAGACGCCAAGAAAGAACATCCCAATCAGGTTATGGTACAGGACAAATACGGGGACAAAATCAACATAAATGAAGAATGTGAGGATGAAAACAACAATGAAAAGGAGGAGGGGGATGGAAACAACAATGAAAATGTCGATGGAAACAACAATGAAAATGTCGATGAAAACAACAATGAAAATGTCGAGGATTACAACAATAAAAATGATGTCAATGATAACAACAATGAAAATGATGTCATCAATAACAACAATGAAAATGATGTCAACGATAACGACAATGAAAATGATGTCAACGATAACAACAATGAAAATGATGATGAAAACAACAACAATGAAAATGACAATGATAACGACAAGAACTATGAAGACAAAGAAGCCCAAGACATTCCACCAGAACAAGCAGAAGGTGAGGACGAGGAGGACACTGTGGAAGAAAGCGACATTGATGAGGCCCTGCGAGGGATGTCATTTTCATGGGAGGAGGTGAGACATGGATGAACGGGGAGAGAAAGCACAAAAAGGGAGAATGATGATAATAATAATGAAGAAAAAAAAAAAAGATACTACAGATTCTGTGAATTTGTATCCGCTCAATGCAGGGTGTGCACTCTTTTCAACTGTTGTAGTGTTCAACAAAAATCTTTGTTGCTGTTGGGGGTTGGGGGGGGGGGGGGGGGGGGGGTTGTTCTTGTTGTTCCTCGGCTAGAGCTCTGAGATTCATCAATGGTGATATTTTGTGTAGGTGACTGTTTTTGCCTGTCATTACAGTAGCCACATTCTGGCTCTGGGTGTGTCCAAACATGACGCCAGTGTGCATGCTTTTTAAGAAATGTTGTCATCCGCTCCTACCGGCATGTAATGGCATACTCTTTTGAAAGGCAGAACAGGTTTTTAAGATATGTACGCATGATGTTCTGCATGCGTTTGTACACAGAGCCTTGATTTATAGTCTCATCCAAGGGACTTTCAGGGGAGTGGAATTGGGTCTGATGTTGACTCCAGGTGGAAAAATCCCCTCGAATGGGTGCCTCTATAGTAGCTCAAACCCAGGCCATCAGATTGCAAGCTCAATGCTGTGACCACTAGGCAGGCCATCAGATTGCAAGCTCAATGCTGTGACCACTAGGCTATCTCACCCCCCATTCTAGGTTTTATTTTTTATGTGAATTTTTTTTTCTCTTTTTTTATTCTTTTTAAGACTATGGAGTATAAAGTACTGTGGAACTTGCTTAACACCATTCAAAAATTCTGTTTGTGGCAAAGTTGTCCCTATCTTTTTGGGTGGTTTATGGGTTTCTTCCTGTAACCAGTGTTTTGGGGTTTGAGGGGTATTTTCTTTTGAAAGCACAGCACTTGGGCAAGATTTAATACTAGTTTCAAACAAACAAACAAACTAATCTGCAGTTACTTTTGCTTCCTCCCTCCCAACGCTTGATTTCTAAGGTGTTTTTTTCCCTCTCCCTTCACTGTGATAGTACACTTTCACATGCATGTGCATGCATGTCTGTATGCATACATATTTGAGCGAGAGACTGACCATTGATGTTGAAAATGTAATATCTGATGATCTAGAATGTGTAGGAATAATTTGATTTGTTATGTTTGGAATACGTCTCTCCCTTCGCTGTGATAGTACACTTTCACATGCATTTGAAAAAAAACCTATTAATCGGAACTGGCTGCTTGTGAATGAGTAGGATGAATGAAAGCGCTTTCATTTGGGTTTTTTGCGAGATATAGCGCTATATAAATTCCATTTATTAGTAATATAGTTGAGAGAGACTGTCCATTAGCGTTGAAAATGTAATATCTGATGATCTAGAATGTGTAGAAATAATTTGAATCATTATGTTTGGAATGCGGTTTTTTCTTTTCTGATCTTGTGCTTTTTAGGTGCAGGACTGCAAACACCCGGGATATCGACTGGTGGGCGTCGTGAACCACTATGGGGAGAAAATGCATGTTGGTGAGTGCTTTTTTTTTTTACAACAGAGTTAACTTTTCTTTTTTTGATGGATAAAGAGGTATGGAATTTTGTTATCCATTTGGTGTTTTTGATTTGACTTTTTTTTTTCAAAACAGGGAAAAGATTATATATTCTTATAATGTGCGTGTGTGTTCATGTGTGTGTGTGTGTTCATGTGTGTTTGTATGTGTGTGTGTGTGCGAGTGTTTCCACATGCTTAAGAGAGTGTATTTTTGTCTGAGTGTTTTTATGTCTGTTGAGGATGGAGGTGAGCATGGACCTGTTGTTAATGGAAAACTGAGGAAGCATCCCAGCTAATTGTAACTGAGCTTTTATGAATGATGGATACAGACTTAGTCCAACTTGCTTCTTATGCGCACCAGCATAGTCAGTCTCAGAGAAGGCTTGGTGCTACTGTCCAGGGGTTTGGTTGGACCACATGTGACATAAGGGGTTTGTCCAGGCCATTATATTGCAGATGTGCTGGACCTGGATAGGCTGCAGTGGTACTCCTACAGTGATCTGACGGTGACACCCATCACAGAAAACGAGGTCCTCAATGTACGGACAAAATCAAGCTACATCTTTTTCTGCCTTCACCTGTGAGTAGCGTTGCGTTGTGTTGTAAAGTGATGTAGTGTTGTGATGCAAAGTGTTGATGTTGTGTTGTAAAGTGATGATGCAGCATTGTGGTGTAAAGTGTTGTTTTGTAAAGAGATGATGAAGTGTTGATATTGTAAAGTGATGATGTAGTGTTGATATTGTAAAAATATGATGTAGTGTTGATATTGTAAAGTGATGATGTAGTGTTGTGTTGTAAAGTGGTGATGTAGTGTTGTATTGTAAAGAGATGATGTAGTGTTGGTATTGTAAAGTGATGATGTGGTGTTGTGGTGTTAAGTGATGATGTAGTGTTGATATTGTAAAGTGATGATGTTGTGTTGTGGTGTTAAATGATGATGTAGTCTTGTGTTGTAAAGTGGTGATGTTGTGTTGTTAAGTGATGTAGCATTGTGTTGTAAAGTGATGATGCTGTGTTGTAAAGAGATGATGTAGTGTTGATATTGTAAAGTGATGATGTAGTGTTGTATAGTGATGACATAGTGTTGTAAAGTGATGACGTAGAGTTGTATAGTGATGACGTAGTGTTGTAAAGTGATGATGTAGTGTTGTGTTATAAAGTGTTAATGTTGTTAAGTGATGATGAAGTGTTGTGTTGTAAAGTGTCCGTTGGAAAGGCAATCGCCACCGATACACATGGTTCCAGTGCCATCACAGGAATTGCCAGAATGATGCTGTATACAGCTCTGAAGATCACAAGATAGGCCCTAGGTGTCACTTTTTTTGGTTGTTGTTGCTCCACAAGAGCCCAGACGCCCGCCAATAGCAAGACCCGTGTGCGTGCAATCTTTTTTTTTCCACCACATAGGTGGCCGCGCTCCAACCTCCGGGATGGTGTCTAAACACGACACCTGTGTGCATGCTGGGTTTTTTACTTCGTCATCCGCTCCTACCGGCACACAATGGCCTACTCTTCCAAAAGGCGGAAGGTTTTTTTTAACGTGTGTGAAAGATGTTCTGCATGCGGTCGCATACAGGGCCTCGGTTTAAAGCCTCATCTGAAGGACTTTGACATTCAGTTCGATTTTTTTGGTCAAACTGGGAAGAAAGGGCAACGAGGCTGGGAATCAAACCCACAACCTCACGGTTGACTTGTTGACAGGCAAACGTCTTGACCATCTTGCCACCTTCCAGATGGATGAGTAGGTCATTATATTTTGAAAATTTTAGATTGTATAGATCAGGCTGAGGGGTGTTGTACTGCATGATCATGATATAGTGTGGAAAAGTAATCTATAATTTTTGAACAATTACTAACTTTACATGTAAAGCCTTCCAGCTAAAAATGAAATAGTACAATAGATAACAGGGATTGTGTTAGAATTGAAGAAATGATATAAATCGGTGTATGCATGAATGCATCCATTTTTGTCGGTGGAAGTAAAAACGCAAATGTGTGTGAGAGAATGAGTATGTGTGTGTGTGTGCTTTTGTCTTCGTCTTTTTGTACTTTATGTGTGCATTTTGAGTTTGATTTTCAGTAGTGTCTGTATTTTGTTTTAAACAAGCTGAATAAACTGACTCTGTAACCATAGTTTTTGTATCCCTGATAACTCATGGCCCTTGGTTTAACAAAAAAAATTTTTTGTTCTTCAGCAAGAGCTCTAAAGTCTGCCATTGGTAAGATTTTGTGTATGCAACTGAATTGCCTACCATTAAGGTAGCTGCTTTCAGACTACGGGGATGTAACTTTAATTTGAAACATGATCTCTTCCACAATGCTCCTTTTCTTTTTATTTCTTGGCTAGAGCTTCAGTGATAGGATTTTGCTTATGCAGCCATTTTTGCCCACCAGGAAGGTAGCCACATTCTGACTTTGGGGATGTATGCTGTGTATGTTCATGTTTCTGTAACCCACCAAATGCCGACATAAATTACGGGAGCTTTGACGTGCATATTTGATCTTCTGCATGCGTATACACAAAGCAAATTAAGGCACTGGCAGGTCTGCACTTGAAAATTGACCTAGGAGGTTGTAAAAATCCCCACCTTTAATTCGCCAGACGCTGCCAAGGTTCAAACCCATAATTTCATCAACCCATGGGATTGAACTCAAAAGGGTCTTTACCACTGGGCTGTTAGCATCCGTCTCGGTCTTCCATGAAGATCCGTCTGTTGATTCCCTTAATATTGATCCTGTTCCAGGGAAATCTTTAGTGCAATGAACCAGCCCAAGGAGCTACAGAGACAACAGGCAGCTACTGCAGCCACAGATGCAGCTACTGCAGCCACAGATGCAGCTGCTGCAGCCACAGGTGCAGCTACTGCAGCCACAGAGGCAGCTACTGCAGCCACTGAAGCATTCCTAACCGCTCTCAGTGCAAGGTTACGGGGTGGTAGTCAGGACCCCAGACCTTCCCCATGGAACACACAGGAAGGGGACAGCAAGGCACCTGGATTTGGGACCCGGCCTGAGGTTGCAGGGATGGGTAAGGAGCATTGAAGTACAGTCTGGATACATACACACACACACACACACACATAAAAGTGCGACTTTTTTAAACCTGATAGTTAGGTTGGGTGGGAGGAGGTGGGGGTGATCCCGTTTTCTGAAACTTTTTTTTTTTTTACATTACAGTATTATTGCAAGTGGGGTTTGTTTGTTTGGGTTTTTTTTGATGACTTGAGAGTGGGGTTTGTGTGTGTTAGCACTAGGTAGTTTTGTTCTGGCATTTTTATAATTGCTAAGAAAGGTAGAGAAATGTGCATGCATGCATGTGTGTGTGTGTGCATATGTGTATGTGTGTGTTGGAAACAAGTGGTGTAAACATTTGTGTATGATTAATTTGGTAAATTAAGCATTCTTTAACCCAATTTCGAAACAGTTGCACATGAACCTTTTAAGAGAGTTTTTAGTTCTTCTTTTAATATGAGTGTAGTGGAAATATTTTATCAGTCTGGTTTAATCATTGGTATTGGTCATGTATTGAACTTAGTTTTCTTCATCTAGGAATGCAGTCATTACTTAAGTGCCATTTTACATTCATATACCGCTATGCATTGAAGTTTATCGGTGTATATTTGTAGAGATGCTGCAAATGTTTACCACCACGCATGAAGCATTTGTGTGTACCTTAGCGAACATATATGGTGCTCAAAATAAAGTGAGCTATCCTATATCCGGTCAGAGCACTCGCGTTCCCCCAGCCAATGTTAAAGAGCATTAAGCATGGTGACCAATTGGATGGGTGACTGTTTGCCCGCCTTGGCTTCAGTACAGTACCCCAGTTCACCCAGCTATAAATGGGTAACTGCCTCTTTAGGGTCAGGGAAGGTAAAGAAGCGAGGGAGAGGAGATGGCTCCACCCTGAATATGCTGGCCCTAGAGAAGTAAGGTCTGTGATGCCTTGCTCCCCTACAACCTTATAGGTTATGGGACACCTTTCCCTTTTATCCAGTATCCAGGCCACGAGTCTTGAGCACTCACTGGTTCATACAGCATTCGTCCATGTATTATTCTGTTGCCATTGAGTGGGTCAAGGCTGTATTGTAAATAAAGAAGATATTACAGAGACGCCTCCCCCCCCCCCCCCAAATTTTTAATGAGGCATTAAAATTTTTCCAACAATTTTCCTACAAATGACTGAATTGTTTCCCCTTGGCTTGAGCTCTGGGGCTCACCACTATTGAGACTTTGCGTATGCGACTGTCTTTGCCCTCCATGAAGGTAACCGCATTCTGACTTTGGAGATTTAAATATCGAATGATTTATTGTAAGGACAAAAATTATCAGAGAGAAGGAATTTTTTAGATTACGATTGTTTACAGTATTGTCGAATATGAAAATCTTTATTGATATAGGGTCTAACCCCCAAATAAATGGAGGCTGTGTGTGTTTTGTTGGGTGTTTTTTTTCTGACAAGTGGAATTTTCTTAATTGAGAAACGTTGGTTTGGTTTGACAGTTTTCTTACTACTGGTTTTTGTCTTCATGGTTGTTGTGGTTTTTTTTTTTGTATTTCGTTGGGGGGGGGGGGGGGGGTTGTTGGGTATTTTTGGGTGGTGGTGGTGGTTAAAACACTCTTTGCAGCTTGTTTACTTTCTGTGCGTGGAATACAAATCAGCTTTCCAACTCTTCTGTAGAGGTAGTGATAATAAAAAAGGTGCCTTGTAACCACTTTATTAAAAATGGGGTGTCGTTTTCCTGTGTCTTTGTTTGCCACTTGAAAGTGCTGAGTGCAGATGTCTGTGCCGATGTTCTTTACCTTTTTTTTGTGTGTACAAATAAACACTGTTGTTTTGTTTCTATGATCTGAGCGTGTTGTACTTTTCTTTATCCTTTACTCAAAAAGATGGAAACAGTATGCTGAAACTCTTGTTAGATCTTTGTCCTTTACTCAAAAAGATGGAAACAGTATGCTGAAACTCTTGTTTGATCTTTGCTGGAGATTTTCTTTATCTATTAGAAAACGTTACATAGACCAGCTAACACCTTCCACATCAGCTGTATTTGTTACCTCCAACTTTACAATGATTTTGAGGTGGAGACGGTGCATGTTCTGAGTGACCCCCAGGGTGTTAAGCTGGGGAATGGGCAGCAACAGCGCATCTCTGACCTGCGCTGCACTACATTACACTACATAACACTACACTACACTACACTACATTACACTACACTATACTACATGACACTACTCTACACTATATTACATCAAAATACTCTACACTACATCACCCTACACTACATAGTGTGCTGCTCTTATAGTTTGCATTTAAATGCTTTTTAGGAAGGAAGGTGGCAGGATGGTTTAGATGTTCACCTGCCTAACTAGTAAATGGTGAGGTTCTGGGTTTGATTTCCAACCTTGCCCTCTCTTCCCAGTTTGACAGGAAAATCAAAGTGAATCTTTTATTTTTTGGAGGAGACTCAAAACCAGTCGGACCAGTGTGCTTACAGACTTGTGTACGTCAATAGGCCCCAAGATAGTTTTGGGGGGTTTGTTTTGTTTTGTTTCTTTCTCTTAAATCCTCCGTTCCAAAGAAGAGAAGAACAGAATGCATCACACGTACACTGAACCCTCCTGACCTCTTCTTCACCCCTCTGTTTCCGCCATGTCAAGATGGCATTATCTCCTCTTCATAAATACGCTTTTGCTTTAAAACAAACAAAACCAAATACACGGTTATGTTCTAAGATGTTCAGAACTGATATTTTCATCATATCATAATGCGCATAAGGATTCAAGAATAATATGGGTATTTTTTGGGTCAATCGAGTTTCAAATAAAACTAAAAGCATTATTATTCCTGAGATGCGTTACTTATTGAATTCAAGAACTCATTTTACAAATATATTCTACTTTTGTGAGTTTGTTTCTCTATCTCCATCTCTATCTGTATGTCTGTCTGCCTCTCTCTCTCTCTCTCAGGGTGGAGACTGGAAGTAAAACTGGACAGCTCAACAGTCACCTTCATTCCAATGATCTCCTTTCCCCTTTTCAGTCTGTGGCCCCACCATAGTTGAAAATCCTTAAGAGCAGAGAGAGGGGGGTGGGGGGGGGGGGTACCTCCCAACTGTCCTGGCAAAATTGGTAGGTTCAATTCCCATCCCCGAAGTTGGAATGTGGCTACCTTCATGGTGGGTTTGGGGTGGAGGGGGTGGGGGTGGTTGCACACGCAAAATAATCTCACCATTGGTGAACCTTGGAGCCATAATCAAGGAACAGAAGAAAAAAAAATTATCCACGATTCACCCTCCTGTCCAATTAAGCTTATACCTGGAAGTTCTATGAAAGGCTCCCTGATGGCAAATTATTACAGCGCACCATGTCAACGACCTCTAAACTAGTAAAGAGTTGTTAAGAGCAGAGCAGAAGAGCTCCTCCACCATAGACTCATTGACAGCAAGCTATTTGTAGCTCACCAGCTTTCAATAGAACTTTTCTGTTGATGGTAAAATAACGACCTTGCAGTCAATAGCCCTATCACTATGGACGTGCTTCGAATACCGGCAGTGTTTTACAACCATTATCTGCGGACAATGAGCAGTTACTGCATTAGTGGTGCCATCAACAACTGAGCAGTTTTTACAACTTGCCATCAGTAACTGAGCAGTATTTACAGCTTACCATCAGTAACTGAGCAAGTCTTTACAGCTTATCATCAGAAACTGAGCAGTCTATACAGCTTACCGTCAGTAACTGAGCAGTCTTTACAGCTTGCTGTCAGTAACTGAGCAGTCTTTACAGCTTGCTGTCAGTAACTGAGCTGTCTTTACAGCTTGCTGTCAGTAACTGAGCTGTCTTTACAGCTTACCATCAGTAACTGAGCAGTCTGTACAGCTTACCATCAGTAACTGAGCTGTCTTTACAGCTTACCATCAGTAACTGAGCAGTCTGTACAGCTTGCCATCAGTAACTGAACAGTCTTTACTGTTTGCCATCAGTAACTGAGCTGTATTTAAAGCTTACCATCAGTAACTGAGCTGTATTTACAGCTTACCATCAGTAACTGAGCTGTATTTACAGCTTGCCATAAGTAACTGAGCAGTCTTTACAGCTTACCATCAGTAACTGAGCAGTCTATACAGCTTACCATCAGTAACTGAGCAGTCTTTACAGCTTACCATCAGTAACTGAGCAGTATTTACAGCTTACCATCAGTAACTGAGCAGTCTTTACAGCTTACCATCAGTAACTGAGCAGTATTTACAGCTTACCATCAGTAACTGAGCAGTCTTTACAGCTTACCATCAGTAACTGAGCAGTCTTTACAGCTTACCATCAGTAACTGAGCAGTCTTTACAGCTTGCCATCAGTAACTGAGCAGTCTATACAGCTTGCTGTCAGTAACTGAGCTGTCTTTACAGCTTGCCATAAGTAACTGAGCAGTCTTTATAGCTTGCCATCTCCACTGCTTTGTCACAGGACTATGGTCAACAATTCTAGGGCAACGTCATCTCTCTGTTCTCATTTCTTTCACTTTTTCGCATGTGACACTGCACTGAAACTTCCCTGCAGAGCTCTTTGGGTGAGATGAACCCAGGGGAACCCATCCCTCTCCAGGTACCTGACTGCTTGCTGGGTATGCTTGCTTTATCCCTGCCCCCCCAACCACTGCTTACCTATTCTTTTATAATAAAAGACACCTGGATTTTGTGAACGTATGTGTAAGATACTATGCATGCGTTTGTACATGAGACTTAAGGGTGTTAGGTTGTTGTTGTTTTTTAAAGTCTTATCCAAAGTTTTGGGCAATGTGGCCTCCAGTTTTAAAGTTTTTAAAAAAAAAAATTAATTTATTTATTTATATCACTTTAAGTCACGTCAGATTTCTCTGGGCTGCTCTCCCCGGGGAGAGCGCGTCGCCACAGAGCAGCGCCACCCATTTTTTTCTGTCTACAACTGCATTTGTTTCCCTATCAGAGTGGCTTTTTTCTACAGAATTTTGCCAGGGACAACTCTCATGTTGCCGTGGGTTCTTTTACGTGCGCTAAATAATTATTGTGTAACACACCGGACCTCGATTTATCGTCTCATCCAAAAGACTAGCGCCCAGACCACCACTCAAGGTCTAGTGGATGGGGAAAAATTTTCGGATCCAAACGGGATTTGAACCACTGCCCACTTCCAACCAGGACTTTTCGCTTTCTAGACAGGTGCGTTACCTCTAGGCCACCGATTAAGTACTGTATGACTTTTGGGGGGGGTGGGGGGAGTTGTGTGTGTGGTCGTTCCTCGGATAGAGTTCCGAAGTACACCAATGGTGAGATTTTTGCATATGCCCCCCCCCCCCCCCCCAAAAAAAAAAAAAAAAAATTCTTCCCAACTTTGCAACTGACAGAGCGTGAAGACGTGCCATGCGCGCACACTGGCGCGCGCGCGCGTGCACACACACACACACACTACGGACAAGTTAAGACCATAGAAGAATTCATTGGGTGGGGTGGGGTAGGAAATGGAGCTCCTACCGACAACAGCGGCAATGGAGGCAGTTGACTTGCGGAGGGATGGGGGGTGTCTAGATGTGAACAGATGTTAAACTGAAGATACCACACATACACGCAAACATGCGCGTAACAATAAACACACACACACACACAGAGGGAGAGAGGGGGTGTTTGTCAGAGAGTTTTTTTCCCCCATTATTAATTAGTTCCAAGATTTTGAAGTTGTCTTGAAAACTGTGATCAGTAGTGTCACAGTTCTCTGATGTAGCTAGCTAGTCAATTGCTGAGATGCAGGACACTGTAGTCGTCTGTCTACACTACAGGCGAGATGAAAGAAGGTGGGAGCAACTGTATACAGTTTCATTGTCAAGCTCACACAGGAGAGAGAGAGAGAGAGAGAGATGCTGATACAAACTGGCAAAGAGAAGGGGGAGACAGGGACACAATGAGAGAGAGCTTTCTTTAAGTTTCAGGATTTAAAGGAGAAAAAAGGACAAGAAAAAGTCTTTGATGTAGTCTACCTCTAACGGAACAGGACACCGCGGTCGGTAAGACTGTAAACAAGATGAAAGGAAGGACAGACTTGGTGCCGCAGAGTACAGTGTTCTGTCGAAAGCTTACAGAACAGGGTGCAGCCTAATTCTAACCCCTTTGTAAGAAAGAACCATAACCGCTGCCGATCAATAAACAATCTCAAGTCTATCTAAATTGGTCATTACAGGATTAACTGCCTGTCTGACTGCCCCTGTTTGATTTCAGATCAAAGGATATGTTTACCGCAATGTATACGATCTAATTATAGTTAGGCCTATTGTGTATGTGCGGGCTAGTGGTAAAGCACCTGGATTGAATGCAGAGGTGTAAGTTCGAATTCTCCCCCTGTCTAAAGCTGTCACTTAGTAGACCATAAGTAGTGGTCTGGGTGCTAGTCTTTGAGGTAGAACGATAAACTCACGGTCTTTCTTGAATGTAAAACATATTTAGCGTACGTAACAGAATTTGCTGCAATACAGAGTTGTCACCGACTTACGAATGTAGTAGGCCTAACTGTAAACATAAATGAACGGTTCTTTTGATTCAGCAGTGCAATATTTCTCCCACTTATGATTTAATGAAATATATCTGGAAGATTTAGGGGGGGGGGGGGTGTTAAATAAAAAAAACAACTTTGCGTACTCTGTGGATCAATACAGAAAATCATAAATAGGCCTAACAGCTTTCCGTTACAACAAAATATGACAGCAACACAGTCTGTTTCACTATCCCCAAAAGCGTTTTCTGCTTTTTTTTCTTCTCTGAAAACACACTTTTCAAGATCTTAATGGTCCGCCACAATTCATGTCAGCTTTGATGGGAGTCCAGAGGTGTGGGTTTTTTCCAAATTAAATGACTGTTAATAGAAAAAAACCTACCCCAAGCGCCCCTCAACTCTTCACAGCCACCTTAGCTCACCCATCCTGCTGTGTCACAATAGTCAGTCGTCATCATCCTTTGACGTATCTTTTAAAAAATGTCATAATAATCGTCTCAGCCCTCTTTTAAGATGTTACTCGGGCACAACAATTATGTGCGACTCCAACAGGAAACAAACAAACAAAAAACACAGGAAAAAATGAAGAGGCTGGATAGCACTGCCACACCATGTACTGTGTTCATTCTCCTGACAGTGAAAAGAAGCGTCATGATGTTAAAGGTTATAGATCTCAATTGAACACATTGCAGCATATTTACAAATATGGATCTGGTTTTGTTTGCAGCATATTTACAAATATGGATAATTATGGTCTTACTGAAAGATTGTCGTTAAATATCAACATTGCAGACAGCAGACCACGCATAACTGATCGGAAGGGGTTGAGGAGGGGGGTATGATAACGTGCAGCCTCTTTTAGTCAACTCGTTCTGTTCGTAGTCAGAACAATCCGCCTCAACATATGTCTGGCATAGACCTAGGCCCTTTTCCCCTCCTCCAACAAGTCAAATCGTGCGAATTAGGGAAGCTCTTGGACAGTAGACAGCAGACCCCATCTTGTAGAAGAGCAGTACTAGAAATCCCTCTCTCCTCAATAACCACCCCACCACCCCCACCCCACCCCCTTCCTTGACTCCGAGCTTGAATTACGATTTAGCGAAGAATGAATTCAAGTCCATCGGATGATAAGACGATAAACCGAGGCCCCGTGTACGAACGCACACAGAACATCTTGCGAACACGTTACAACTCGTTCTGCCTTTGGGAAGGGTAGGCCATTTCAAGCCGGTTGGAACGAATCATATAATTAAAAAATCAAACAACAAACAATGATAAGACTATAAACCGAGGCCCCGTGTACGAAGGCACACAGAACATCTTGAGCGCACTTTAAAACCCGTTTCGCCTTTGGGAAGAGTAGGCCATTTCAAGCCAGTTGGAACGGACCATGTAATTTTTTTTTTAAACCAAACAAACAAAATCATGCACTCTGGTGTCGTGTTTAGACATAATCCCCGAAGTGAGAATGCGGGCAAACTCTCTAGCCGAGTAACGGAAAAAAATAAAATCTCAAAGTATATCTACAGAGCCTGTTGCTCTTTTACTTTAACATAATTATCACTGCCACTTCAATCCACACCCTATCTTAATGTACTTAAAGAGGGAATCTCCCGTTTGCTCAGCACACTTTTCAGGAGATGAAGGATAACAAACCTAGTGAATAGGATGGGTGTGTGTGTGTGAGAGAGAGAGAGAGAGAGAGAGAGAGTGAGTAAATCTCGATCGTTGCTGGCACTTCACATACGTTCCTTTAAAACCAGACCCACAAATCTAGAACCTTACTAGTATCTTAACACTGCGGCAAATCCTCGTCACGGTGCTGGCTAATCTCCATCAGTGACCTACCCCTAAATCTCTGCAGTTCACCCGTGACCAGGGACATGACACTACAGCAGCAGAAAGGGGTAGGTTGGTTTTTAAGCGGGTTGAGAGGGATTAACCCAGGCTGAACAACATTGGATTAAACGCTTGCTAAGTTACAAGCCATGGAGGACGGGTCGACAGCAACGCTGTTGTACTAGATGTGATTATGTAGGTAAGAATTTCTCCTTGTCATGGGACACTGTCTGTAAATGGTAGCTACACACTTTTGTTGCAGTTTTGATTCAGCCAATAATGAATTTTTTACACACACAAAAAAGTTAGATGTGCTTGTGTTTAAACAACAGATTCGCTACATCTTAAAAACTGGTTCTGAAGAAATTAATCTGACCATTTTTTGGTGCTATATCCTGCAAGTTTTCTCACAGGTGAGTTTCTCCCAGTTAATTTTGGCCGCTGTTGTTGGGTTTGTTTCATTATTAGTTGATTGTTGCGATTATTTAAGTTGTTGGCTGGTTGTTTGTTTTTTAAGCCCCGTAACTCTTTTATCAAGATCTAAGATTTTAAGGCTTCGTGGTTTTGGTTTTTTTAAACCACATAACTCTTGAAACATGATCTCGATTTAAGGTTTGATGTTTTGTTGCAAATATGAATTTCAAAGACAGTCGAATTGATTTCTCCATTTTAAAACATATTTGATCAATATTCTATCAGGCATATCACTAATCCCAGGAATGGTAATTTTAGCACAGGCTATTTTTCTTTAATGTTGTTTACTTTTTGTTGGGGTGCGGGCGGTCTTTTTGATTAAAAGCACACCTTTCTAGCCCAAGCCCTGGTCATAATGGCTGATTGTTAATGATTCCTGGATACTCAGTTTTCAAAGCATGACCACATTCAACTGCTGAGTGTTCAAAACAAACAAATATAAGATGAGCTGTGCATGCAGGAAAGGCTAGGGACAAGTGAACGGGGAATATCGCATTTCACACAATGGGCAGAAGTCCTTCACAAGACATTGGGCAGAAGTCCTTCACAAGACAACACTGTCAACAGGAAACAATGAGACATCCGCACAACCAGCACCAACCAGCCTGACAGCATTAGTGCCAACCCATTGAAGTCCCAAGGCGAGTACCCCGACCACGGCTCTTGTAAGTTGAGCATCTCGTGCACACAAAGCTGCCCGAAGCCGCAGCACTGCACCCATCTTCCTAAGCTCCAGCCATGTCGGGACCTTACGGGGCCGCGCCTTTCAAGATGGCTCCTAAAAGCGCAGGCGGTGGCTCAGGCACTGAGGAAGCCGCGGATCTCAACGACACAGAATGGCCGCTTGAAAAAACCCTGCCCTTACCGCGTGGCTATACTACCATCGGTTCCAAAAGGTCAGTTTTTCTTGTCACTTTGTTTGTTTGTTTCCTTTCTTTTTCTTTGTCCAATGTGGTTGTTGTTGTTGTTGAGATTTTGTGAGTTAGCAGCATAACAATAGAAGAGGGCTGGGTTTTATTTTAAAGGACCTCCCCCCCCCCCCCCCCAATGCTTTTAGTCAAAAGAACGCAGTCATAGGCATGCTACCATGCCTATATGCATACCCATTACGTAACAATCACACACATACAGATACAAACAGGCAGATAGACAGACATACGCACGCACACACACACAGACAGGAAGATAGACAGACATACGCACGCACACACACACACACACACACCACCACACACACACACACACACACACACACACACACACACACACACAACAAAAAGACTTGGTCTTATGGATGCTTGACATTATATTAGAAATCTAGTGTCGGTGTGGTGTATGGTCGACAATGTACCCATTCTGAAGGTGAAGATGGGGAACATTGTCATTCTTGATCTTTGTCCGTCTGTCCGCCCGTCTGTCCATACATCCGTCTGTCTTTATCACGTCTGGCTGTCGGCGAGTCTGCCTGTCTCTCTGTTTATCTGCCTGCCTCTCTGTACCTACCTCTGTGTGTCTGTCTGCCTGCCTGTTTGCCTATCTTTCTATCACTACTTTTTTTTCCTGCCTATATCTCTGTTAGTTTCTGTCACTTTCTGTATTCCCATCTCTGTCTTTCTGTTTCTCTCTCCTCTCTCTCTCTCTCTCACCTCTCTCTCTCTCTCTCTCCTCTTCTCTCTCTCTCTCTCTCTCTACACACACACACACACACACACACACAACACACACACACACACCACACTATAGTAAGCTAGCAAAGGCATCGTGCAGTTCACCACGGAGCTCATTTGCAAAGTACATAGTGTTGTGACATTGTACACTGCAAAGATGATCATTGGTCAATGCCAATTATTTCTTTTCCCTCTCAACAAAACACTTAGCTCAGGCACACCTGGAGGCCTACATGGTACATCTACCACTCATCTGATATTCTCTTTTCTCATCAATGATCAGGTTGGGGGGGGGGGGGGGGAAGTTTTTCAGTTTGCCGAATGGAATATTCAGTGTACGTCACGTCATGTGTATCAATTTACAGATGGAAGACAAAAACAGTACTAACATGATTAAGAATTTTCAAAAAATGGCAAAACTCGTGAATACGAAACTTAAACCAGTTAATACTTAGAAATAGGCCTACAACTCGATAAACAGTCTACATCATAATAAGCCTACAAGCTAAATTAAACTTTGGTGTCAAGGGAATTGATACAAAAGGACCTCACCCCCTCCTAATAACAATTTTTTTTAAAAATTCAATATTATGCTTTTAGTTGTTCGTCACATTACTTTCTGTGGCCTTTTAAAGCTTAAATGAACATTATCACTAAAAAAAAAAAAAAAGACAATAACACACTTTTTTTCGGCTCTATCTCTGTCTTTAAACTGGTCAATAAACCAAATCCCTTTTTAAAAATTGTCACACATGATTATGTTCTCCTTATTTCTTGAAACTTCTCTGTACTAAATCCAGAATCGAATCCGATGTCTCGGATGATGATGGCCATGTTGTCCTGTTTCGTGTTGTTGGTTTTTTTCCCTTCTCACACAGACCCAGCACAACCAACGCACAGCTCCTGCTTCTGACCATGACATCGGTAATAATGCTCAGTCCCTAGGCCAGCATAACTCATTAATGTGACTATCAGCCATGAATACTAATGCATTCCCTTTCATGACAAGTTGGTTGTCTAAGCCTAACCTTGTTACCGTGACCATTTAATTCTGACCGTGTGAGGAATGTTTTGTATTCAATAAACCAGAAACGGACGACTAATAAGATTAACAAGACAACTAAGCCATTCAAGGGGTTAACACACACACACACACAACCACGCACGCACGCACACAATAGACCCGAAGGGGGAGGGGAGGAAGGGGAAGGCTCGTAATCTGATGGTCCCGGATTTAGCGACCATGGAGGCGCCGGTTTTAGGGATATTTTACCCAGGAGCTAACATATGTACTGAATCCACTTCCTCAAAAGTCCTTCGGATCAGACTATAAATCGAGGCCCCACGTACGTAGACTTGCAGAACATCTTTCGCACATGTTAAAAACCCCTTACGCCTTTCGGGAGAGTAGGCCATTGTGTACCTGTAGAAACAGATGACAAAATTAGCCAAATAAACGCATGCACACAGGTGTCTTGTGTTAAGACACCATCCCCGCAGTCGGAATGCGGCTACCTTAACGGTGGGCAAAAACAGTCGCATACGCAAAATCTCACCATTGGTGAACCTCAGAGCTCTAGCCAAGGAACGACCACCCCCACCCCCAACAAAACAAACAACAACAAAAACAGCTACAACACAGAACGTAGACGGATGTGAGATCGACTCATATTGTGAGGTTCATGGGAAATCCAAGTGATGAGGGTAGGGCTTGCTAATCACAACCGCAAAATTAATGACCAAACAGTCAATATCCAGCATTGCACAGACACCAACACAGTATCTATCCCACTCCAAAAGATGCTGTCTCCCTGGGATGCTATTCAACACATATCATGAACAAAAGTTACTATCAAAACGAGTTTATATCACACTACAAACATCTAACACTTACTTATGCAAGCAGTCAAAATCGATGGGGATCACGAACTTACGTTTCATTCACACAGTATAGTTTTTTCCCAAATAAGTGGAACGTTTGTGTCTTTACTTGATCAAGCTTCCATCGATTTTTCCTAAGAATTTTAGGATTTCAAGCCGCACTTTATAACGACTTAAGTTCCAAGAAAATGTAGCCTAAACCAAGCTCAACTCCATGAAGTCACCCTGGCTAAAAAAAAAAAAATTAAAAACCGAACCCCCCACCCCAGAGAGCCATTTAAGAATGTGACTGACCTCTTATTGTTGGATATGTACTGCAATAGGGTGGGAACATTTGACAAATTACGATTGAGAGTACTTGTCTGTGCTGGGAAGTTGACAAATCAAGATTCTATGTGGTTTCATTTTGCCTATCCTCACTTGAACATGAATCTAGTCTGTTTATTGTCCAGTTATATACTGACTTATCATTTTGATGATTAAATTTTGCTTTTTGCTTACAACAACATAGATTTTCACCTGACACCATTTTAGTAGCCAATTCTGACGCATGGACTATCATTTTTTATAACCCATTAGCAGCAATCAATGTATCAGGACTCTGTGAAAATAATCTGTCATATATCACTACCAAATAAAAGCAAGAAGAAGTTGTGAAAGAGCAGTGTATGGCATGATAAACACAGTCGGGAATTGCCTGTAAGACTGTGAATGAGAACAAGCACACATAAGAATGACAAGACCAAAGTATAATAACACTTTGGGCTGAACACGTTTTAATGGGAGGCAGTTAAAAAAACATGCAGAAGTTCACACAACCTGGTTGTAGCCTATGTGACTGCCGTGTGTATATGTCCAATACCAAGAAAACCCCATCCACATAATTATAATCAATTCTTAGGACCCCCACCCCGACAACCTACCCTGCAAATAACGATTTCCCTGAACTGTCACTTTCATAACTAAAAGTCAAGACCAGATAACTGAATGATGATAGCCAGCAGCCGAGAACTTGTAGATCCAAACTGTGTTGGGGTATTGCTCTAGTCTGAGCATTCATTAGCGTGGTTTCTGAGAAATTGCTCTTTAAGTAGCAGCTTGTGCTCCCCATTTCCTCCTGTTCCCCCCCACCCCCTACCACCACCACCACCACACAGATGATGTAGTTCATCTGACAACCTTTCGGAAATCCTTTTGAAATCTACACTAAAATAATACTTCAGGCTAGCAGGCTTTGAGTGCAGAAACAAACTTGATTTCAAACACGACTTTGGTTTGTGATGGCAGTTATGTTTGAAATAAGAAAATTCCAACTAAACCATGCGGTGCAAATAAAGATAAACCAAGAATTATCTCATATCAACCAGTCATTAATCCAGTCAGCATAACTGGTGAGAATGACGAAAACGAAAACTAACTTTTTTCTTCAAAATAATCAATAATTATTAATGGGTCAAAGTGGTGATGAGTAGCCCAAAACATACTTTACTGACATGTGATATTACCATATTCAAGGGTTATCAATCTTCTGTTCGTTATCATGTTATACTAAAAGCAATATTTAACATTTAAAAAATGTTTATATTTCTTTAGGTGACAAAACTGTTGCCAGAATCAAGATGGCATCCACGTCTTACAGAAATTCTTCGTGTTTTACGTTCCCCCATTCAGCCAGTTAGGCAGGAAACTTTACATTACTAGAGGCAGCCAACATCCGTTTGTGGGAAAGAGGGCATTCCAACTTATGTGTACATTGAATTCAAGACAAAAGACACAGACTGAATTTGAAAATGAGCACTAAACCAGACATCATTTTCTAACAACAGACAAGAACAACAATGACTGACGACAACAGTGCTAATTTCAGCAACAAGAACGGTATGGACACAGAAATTACCAACATTTGTTCTTTTTTGTGTGAGAAACTGGAATTCTGAAAAAGATTACGCTTTTTTTTTAATATAGAAAAATCCAAACAAATATACAAATTTGGAGCTCAGCAAAAATAAATGGTTGAAAATAACGGTTAGATACTATGGCTATTACCTAATATAACCCATCCAGATTTCGATTCACAAGAGCCATCTTTGTTTTACGGTTGTCATATTAAATGATGTTTCTTTTGCTACTTCACCATCATCGTAGGTGCATGCATGCATGCATGCATGCATGTTTCAAACTTTCTTAAGCTTCCACCAGAATCGACATTATCAGTCATAAACCATTGTCATCAATATCATCATCAGTTAATCCTTACAAAACGATGGAAACCTAAGTTTGTTTGTGTCTCTTCAGACTTTAATCAAACGGTGACCCCAATTTTGAGAACTCCACGGGTTTTTTTCAAAATCTGAGCCAGCACCAGTTATTTTTTGTGTTGAGCAAATTTCTTTAAATGTTAAACTGGTTTCATTTTATGATGTATTAGCACTTATTTAACTAGTATTTAAAACGCTGGTACAAAATACGGTGGTGACACTAAAAAAACAACCAACAACAAAAACTTTGAACAATGAAGAAGGAGAAAGGCGTCTTCCAAAAGAGACAAAGGGACCTGGTTTCAGCTGACACAAGGCTTGAACCACCAGCAGCATACCCGGAAAATACAAATGATTTCCCAGTCGCTCAATTTGTTGATAAAATCTGAGCATTGATATGGCGATATCTTTTGATAGCATAATGTTCAGTGATAAAATGTGACCGTAGCAGGTTTGGTGTTTCTCTAACCGAAACTGTGTAGATTTCAATGACATGATGTACGTTTAAAACGTCTTAACTTTATGGACTGATTAACTTACTATTTTATACCTAATAAATGATATTTTCTTCTATCTTAACAGCGGTAACATTTCGATGAAGTGTTGATCACAATGTAAACTTAACAGGATGGAGTGAACAGTAATTTTCTGTGGAGCTTATGATTGTTTACTTTTGACATGCGCTTTCAGCCTAATAAGTGTTGATATCAACAACAGTAACGTGTTGTTTTAACAGGGTCAGTAAACCATTGACGGTAATGTAACGTGGTGTGTTAAGAATCTGTGTGTCACTAATGTACTACAATGTGTTCAAAAGCTTAGGTATGGTAAATATTTCATAATGTGTTATAATGTGTTACTGATCAATTGGTGCACTGATTTAACAAACATATATATATATATATATATATCTATATATAATTTGCTGTGATTAACCAATGCAACAATTCACGCTGGGTTGGTTTGGTTTTTTTGCGGCTTGAAAGAGTGTGCTAACTGTGACAATCCATCAATATAAATGATGTCCAAACACCAACAGCATCCAGGCATTTATGACCTGGATCCTTGTCTTGAAGGTTTTGATAAAACACAGAACCGTCCAATAATTATAGTCTTTTACGTCGTGTAATATTAACAACTATTTACACATGTGGTTTTGACAAATATATAAATGTCCGTTAAATCGTTGTACATCATGGGATATTAACAACTTGTCTATATCAGACAGGGGACGGGATAGCTCAGTGGTCGGAGCACTCGCTTTCCTCCAGCCAAGTTAAGCAGCGTCGAGCGTGGTTACCAGTTGGATGGGTGACCGTTTGCGCGCCTTGGCTTCAGTACAGTTCCCCCAGTTCACCCAGCTGTAAATGGGTACCTGCCCTCTTTAGGGTCAGGGAAGGTAAAGCAGCGAGGTAGAGGAGATGGGCGCCGCCCTCAATATGCTGGCCCTAGAGAAGTGAGGTCTCTGACGCCTCGCTCCCCTACGACCTTATAGGTTATGGGACTCCTTTACCTTCTTTTACCTATATCAGATGGTGTTATTATAGGCCTAGGGGTATAGGTGCGCGCGCGTGGTGTGTATGTGTGTGTGTGTGTGTGCGCGCGTGGGCGAGATTATCATTTAAGTATGCATGCAGATATACATGTAAAAGAAAAGGGAAAAAAAGGCAAATCATTAACAATTTCTTTTGCTTCCATGGAACTACGTATATTATTTATACCTGATGCAGTAAATATTAGTATGCACATTTTGAATATGATTTTTAATGAATCACGAAACTAACTTGTTGTGGGTCTAACACCAACACAAAGTTCTGTCCAATGAGCCCGTGCTTGTAATGTACAACTCTATGACCTCTCTTTGTCATCAGTTATTCTATTCTGCACCACAGCATAAAAAAATATCATATAGGTTATAACAGTTTGTTCACCAGTGCACTATAACATTTAAATTCAGCCTTGTCTAGAGTTGCAATGACATAGTTAAATCAAAATGTAAAGCTCTAGAACTTTAAATCATAATTTTTGTTTATGTCACTTCTTTGATTTTTTATTTAGGGGATGGGGGTGGGGTGGTGGGAAGACAAAATAGCTCAGAAGCTAGAGTGTGGAACTGGTGATGTGAAGAGTTTGTGATCCTGCCTGAATCATCCCGGCTGGACTGTGATTGAGAGTTATTTTCCCCTCTGAAGTTGACATTGGCCATAGGCCTAACTCCATTTTCCTGCATTTCCATAGGACCAGACTAGATCTATAGATCAGAATTATGTGTGCAAACGCACACAGCAAAAGCAAGAAACACACACACACACACACAATCACCACCACCAACAAAAACTCGTTTATGGCTGGTGGTGCTGGTCTGACTGAAAAATATCCAGCAGTTACTCCTTGGAGTGTACAAAGTCATGCGGTTGCTGAAGCATGATCTGCCCTGCCTGAACACCGATATGGTGTAGTGTGTATGGGACATTTTATTTCCTGTGGTACTCCTTGAAAACAGAAAAGCCCCAAATCTGAGGGTTCAGTATCTTTGAACCTTACACACACACACACCTTGTCGTTTTTTCATGGAGATTGTCATTACAGGCAGAATTGTTTTTCTTGGGTTTATTGCCACGGATGATACATGATTACATTTTGCTTTCACTCTACGAATGTGTCCTGAGCATCATGGCAAAATGGTTATTCCTTGATCAATTCAAATAGTAGGGGAGATGGCTGGTCTTTTAATCAATACTTTTGCAAACAAATTATTCAGTAAACATTGAAGATGTGCAAACTTAAAGCTGTCCAGAATATTCTAAAATCCTCTAAGATGTGTTTAAACAATAAAGATTTATTACCAAGTTCCTTGGCATGGTATTTGCTGAAATGGTCATGGCTATGAATTACTGACTAGGGATACATTATGGGATTTCTGGGGCTCAGTTTGACTCAACCTTGGGTTGGGTTGATCGTATAAAAGTCCCAGCGGAGTTCTCGATGTAGGTACTTACCATAAACAAATCATCAACAGATCACTGTGCCTCCTACCTACAGTCAAGTGTGCTTTAACATATTCTGAATTGGATCATAGCTGAGCATCATCCGCTTCGTGATAGATCTATGTGAGGATCATCCGCTTCGTGATAGATCTATGTGAGGATCATCCGTTTCGAGATAGCCTAGATCTAAGTGAGGATCAGCCGTTTCAGGAAAGGCCTATGTGCTCATATTTCCTGACCAATGCTGAATATAACCGATTTTCTCTATCGGTCCTGGTCAAAGCAGGGCTGTTCTATGAAGTCAGGCAGTGTACAAGACATTCATTGTCAGAATCAAACTTAGCTGAACCTCAGTAGTATCATCATTATCATTTTCAGCATTTCAGGTCTGTCATGCAAGAAAACCAAGTAAGATCGATTGGCTCTAGTTGTCCTGCTCTCAAGGTTCTGCTTCACGTCTGTGCCCGTGGTGAGTTTGCTTGCAATCTTTAAAGTCTGAGGATTCATGAAGGACTGTCAGGGATAGACAGTGCAACCGTCATCTTTCCAGAGCGAAAATCTCACCCAGTCTGGCACCGAGACTGAGACATAGGCTATTTGTTATTTATAGTATGTAATAAAAGTGAGTGGTCTAGATGATGTCCTGTTTACTCCTATATATACAATAGGCAAAAGTAAGCCACTCTCATGACCCACAGCAGCCAAAGCCTCTTCTGAATTGTAGTCCTATGGTGGCTTGACACTGACAGGTCTCTGTGTATTTTTGAGTCTGATGGGAACTGTCTCAGCAAGATTGCACGTTCTGAGATCGAGATGAGTGGCAAAGGATCAGCAGCAGGGTCGTATCCCTAAAGATGGGAGCGACAAACAGGGTCTGCATTCCTGTTAACAACTATAAGTGGGACTTACTGTTTCCACTGCAAAAATAATGAAGGATAGTATAACCTAGTAGCTGGTGTCACTCTCTGTGGTGGCACATACAGACAATAAACTGCCTTTCTTCAGTGAAAATATGTCTTTTATATTTTACGTGAGTGTTTGGGTGAGGTGGTGACGTGGGGGATCTTGGACATTGATTTTTGGGCAATCTTCTTGAGTGCCCTATCATTGATAACACTGACAATGCTTCAAAGAAAAAACAGGAAAGTCCGAAAACGATGTGTTGTAATGAATTAGTGCATCAAGATAGAATGTCGAATCTTCCAGGATATGAAGAAAAAGGGCCCAAAGGGAAATCTTAAAGACAAATTATTGGCACAAACAAATGATCTTTTTCAAGTGGGGATTGGTCATTTATCAAACCAAAATATATGATTGTTTATAAAACTCATTTCTGGAATTTTGTCCATGAAAATTTTTGTTGCTGTTGGTTTATTTTTTTCTTGTTGTTGTTGTTTGGAGGGATTTTTTTTGCTTGTGAATTGTCTGTTTTTTAAATCAAATAAAACAACACCAATCACAAAAATCTATTGCAATTTTGAAAGCATGCACATCAACATTATGTTCTTGCTTTCTAAACCCTTAATATCTGATAGATTTCAGCTCTAACCAGCACTTTAATTTTTCCGCTAAGAGCATCTTTCATTGATTTACGTGGTATGCAATTTCTATCACTGAAGCTGTTGCTGTTTTACTTACCTATTAATCCTTTGAAAAATCAATATTATCGACTGTTGATAATTTGTTTTAATGTAATGAGACTGTTAAGTACTTGAAGTAGGTTTTTTTTTAAATCCCACTATACTATTACTCAAAACTTACGCGTTTCTAAAAATATGAAGTGGCTAAACGCATATTGCTTCTAACCTACTTACACCACAATGATTTCCATTAACTTCAAATAAGCATAAAGTCATTAGATGAACTGGCCTTGAAACATTTCTCTTGAAGTTTAGACATCAACAATCTCTTATGAAAACGTTCATTTTCAAACTTCTTTTCCAGTGCATGAAACTATACTTGATTCATGCATATTTTACTTCAATGTTTGGCCATGTTTGACCACTTCTGGGCAAGAAAATACAAGCATATTGCCTTTCTGCCACTGATTCTGACGTCACAGACTCATCACCACGTGAAATCGCTTTGGTCTGATCCACTGAAAAGTTTGAATGCAACAAAGCAGGTTTCTTCGATGTTTCTGTTTGTTTTTAATTAGTTTAAGCAGTTCTGCATCAAATGGTAAAAACAAAACAAAAAAAATATGGCTGATGGTTTAGTAAACAATCGAGGACTGCCAAAGTGAACAGATAAGAACCAACTGTGCCTCCAAAACTTACAGTACCCTACTCTAGTTTCGACTGGGCTTCATGACTGTGCTTCTTGAAAAGACCATGTTCCCTTCAAATCGTCATCCGCAAATCATATCCATCAATGTTGTTTCTTGGCAATTGAAACTTTGTCATATTGTAATCAACATGTGACAAACAAGGCCATTTTGTCTGTTGACTCCGTATGCTGCTCTTAAAATCTTGTGGAAATTCACAGCACAACTAAGGTAGGCAGTTTTGTAACTTAGCCTACTAACTACTCCGTTGACCCATGCAGTTACCCGGAGGTAGACCACTCTGGCAGTACAGAAAGATGGTGACACTTAGACTTAAATATAGAAGCAAAAGTAATGTTATGCACAGCACAGGTTACTTGTTTCGTTGGTGGCTTAAGTGTAGATTGTATTGGTCAGGGAGGAGGGGGAGGTTGTGGA
This sequence comes from Rapana venosa, assembly GCA_028751875.1. Lineage (NCBI taxonomy): Eukaryota > Metazoa > Mollusca > Gastropoda > Neogastropoda > Muricidae > Rapana > Rapana venosa. The sequence continues at coordinate 84,412,685 of CM054134.1, read as the reverse complement.
CAGCCCGCGGAGTGATACTGGGGTGAAGCGGTCTGTCACCATGATCTACACCTCCAAGCCTGTCGTCATCAAGGACCCTGATCCACGGTCTAACAACGGACTGTCCCAGCTCGAGGTCAGCATTTCAGTGAAGGACAAAACATACATTTTTGCTGTAGGCATTATAGGCGAAGATTATAAACTAGGGCAGATGTTGTGATAACATCATTAAATATATTATTTTTTTGTATAGAAAGAAAAGAAGGCATAAGGATAATTGTAGTTCCAGTAGATTTCACACTAGTGGTGAAATTGTTATGAACATCATAAAAATGTAAACTTTACAGCAGTCTTATAATCGTTTTTACCAGCTATTAACTCTATCATTGAATTGTATAAGCCATCTGAAATCGGTTGGCTTTAAAGACCCTGTGCTAGCATCAGCAGGCTGATGAAAATGATCATACTTCCTGTTAAAAAAATATTTTGTGATATTTAAACGCATTGGCAGTGCAATATGAGCTTAGCTTAAAATATATTATTGACAAATAAAATGTTTCATACGTGTATAAAATGCAAAATATTATTGAAAAACACGACAGAAAGCGCTGTGAAAATGAAGATGATCAGTTACAAAAGTTCGGAAAAAAATCGATGTCTCTCATTTATCTCTCACAGTCATTGTTAAAGTCAAAACAAAGTCCCGGAAATATGTTTTTAGATGTTGGCAGTGCTCATCTCCTATCATGTGTACATACTTTTTTCTTCTTCAATTTTTCAATGTTTACTGGCTTTTCACGATGCATAGTATTTTTCATCCTATTTGGGGGGGAAATTATTTTTATAAAGTTTATAGGCAGTAAACGATTTGATATTTCCTCACAATGATACTTTCTGTTAGATAAATCTGCACCTGAATAATGTTTCAACAAAGTAGCTTGGATTCTGACTGCTATGTATACAAAACTTCAGAATATCAGTATGGCAATATCTGGGAAATCCAGGAGCATGTAAAAACCACAGTATACATTGGCCCCTTCATGTCGCACAGATCCTACCGGGTGGCAAGCTGCCAGGCTTTGGGGCCTACCAGAACGTGATCGAATTTGTCACGGTACTATTCGTGTGTGGAGAGCTTTCACTTTGCTGATCATTCATTTAGCACGTCATCAGTAGCAGCTCCTGCTTTGGAGGAATGGGAAGGGAGGCAATTCGTTTTAACGCAGTTTTCGAAGATTGTGTGATTTTGAATGTTTGTTCGGGCCACTTTAACGCTGAAAGATCGTAAATGTTTGTTAGTAACTATATAGCTGTAGTCAACAGCATTTTCAAAAGATCACATTTATTTGACTGTTGACTGCATTGGAAAAACGAGCGTGTGGACGGGGTGGGGGGTGTGGGGGGGGGGGGGGGGGGGGTAAGACTACAATAGCAATGAGAGAGAGGAGGAAAAGTAGAGTGCAGAGTAAGGGGAGGAATGGGAATTAGCCGCTCTCGTCTGTTTTTTCTTTATGTTTTGAAAAGTTCACTGACTGGTCAAAAAGTGAATCTTTTACAGTGACCCACTGTTACAGAACGTTGGGTTGTTTTTAGAGCAATACAAGTATCTATAAGATGGAAACAGCCCGATTATGCGATGGGTCAGCGAAGTAGTTATGCACCAAGGAAAACCTTGTTTTGCTTTGGTTTGTTTGTATTTCTTTTTTCTTATATTACCCATTAAGTCCCCTTTGTGTTCGAGAAAAAAAAAACACCCTCCCGTCTTTTGAACATGAAAAAAGACAAGTCTTTGTTGAACATTTTAGAAAATTCATTTGCAATTTTTACTGAAAAGGTTATGTTTATTATCCATTGGCAGGGTATAAACAAGTGTTAAAAAATTGGTGCAGTGGTACAGCTAATAAAATAATTGAACGGAGCTGATGGTATTCTTGAGAGAGAGAGAGAGAGAGAGAGAGAGAGAGAGAGAGTGAGAGAGAGAGGAGAGAGAGAGAGAGAGAGAGAGAGAGAGACCAAAGACAAATTTTAGCAAATAGTCGGCATAATCCACATAACAGGTAGTTCTTATAAAATAACATGGCCAAAACAAAAAAATGTGGTGCAAATATTTACCACTGACTTTCTCATTACATCACAGCTTGCTTACCATTAACTTTTGGCACGCTTTGCTTGGTTTTATGGACATAATGATCTTAAGCGTTTGGTTTGTTTGTTTTTGGCTTCTGTTTGCTGTTTTTCTATAACCACAAATCTCATTGATGAATTTTTTTTAATTGTTCAATTTATTGAAAATTCAATTTAGCCAGTGGTGGTGGTGGTGGTGGTGGTGTGTGTGTGTGTGTGTGTGTGTTGTTGTTGTTGTTTGTACCTTTTGCGGTTGAATTTTGGTTCCATCTACCAAAGTAACAGTTTTTAATGTGTGAGATGAATTTTGTTTTTGCTGTGCTTATTCATGGGGAAATATGATTTGCATATTTCTGACCAAAATTATTTTGAAATAGAAATGTTGGATTATCTGTAGTGATGACGTTTTATAATTGCCATGTGAATTATTGCGTTTCCTGGTTTTTCAGATCTTCTACATGTAACTATTGACTAAATCTTGCTACCCTTGATTACTTGAATCCAAATTACATTGCATTCACATTTATAATTATATATATATATATATATATATATATATATATATATATATATATATATATATTATATATATATATATATATATATGCTCCTTTATGATCTTTTAAAATTTTTCAAGCAGACTTTTGTTTGGATTACCCTCTACTTCTTTTGAAGTCCTTATTAAGATATTAAACTTCTGATTAGGGCAGTGTGCAGTGCAGTCCTAGAAACGATGCATTATCTATATGCCGTCAGCGCCTGGGCTTTATCACAGTTCTTGATTAAACCATTGACGCTGGGGGCAACAGCAAAGTGAGAGGCTGTATTACCAGTGGCTTTCCCACTCATGGAATTCCACTTTACAGCTTAGTCTTTAGTGATCGACTATGACTCTCTGACTAGGAGGCTTGACTCGCACAGTCCTTATGTGCTGCAGCCCTGGGGGCTGGTTGGCCTTTGGAGAACATCTCCAACGCTGACTGTCCTTATGCCCACTTGGCCGAGAGAGTGGGGATGTACTGTGGGCAAGGCATCTCCACTATAATCAAATTTCTGCCCAGTTTTCAAAACAGCAGCTACCTCCTCTGCTGTTTTGGAGGTCATCGTCGGACACGACGGACAACATTTGTTCTAACACGAGTGTAAGGATATACGAGACACACCCAAAGCCAGCATCCCCAACAAATCAGTCAGACACTACTTACCAGCTTGCCCCTAAATAGCACACTCTGCAACAATGCCTGCAAAGGGAAGGAATTAAATCATCTCATTACAAGTCACAAATTCAGTGTGAAAATCGTTTATTTATTTGCTTATCTGTTTATCTAACTAACAATAGCATGCATGCCTAACAGTTTTTGTTGAAATCGTGTATGCTTACCGTTAACAAATCCACTCTTCTTCTTTTGTAGTAGTAGTAGTAGTAGTCGTAGTCTTTTAAATATTTTCTGTGATGCTATTGCTGATTGGTTATTAGTATCACCATAGTCATTACATTTGGACAATCTTAAAAATTATATCTGAAGTACATTTTAGTAGCATTGAATCTCTCTCTCTCTCTCTCTCTCTCTCTCTCTCTCTCTCTCTCTCTCTCTCTCTCTCTCTCTCTCTTTTCTCTTATGTTGTTTTGATATAAAGAATGTACAATCTGTTGTTCAGTTGATCAAATTAGGCATATGTAAACATGATCATATCCTCTGTTCTATCCTTTCTTGGACTGCTTAATGTTCTAAGTGTTCAACTGGTTAATTCTGATTTATTTTCTTTAGAATTTACTGTTCGTTTACTTTTTTCATTGCCTATTGTGTTTCAGTTGATTATCTGAATTAGAATAATTATACTTTTTGTGTGCATTATGTTAAGTTATAAGTTTTATGCCCTTAAATGTTTGACATTGATAGCCGATTATTGCATGAAAATAGATTGCTTTTATTATTCTAGTTGTCGTTATTGTTACCGTATTGATGTGTGGTGATGAAGATGTTTCGTGCACCTATGTTGTACAGCATTCAATAGTACTGTTGTCACTTATAGGATATCAATATTATGTTTACACAAATGACTGTTGAATTAGACAGGACAGTACTGCCTGTATGCTCGTTGCTACATTCTGTGCTATTTGGATGTGCAGTGTTTCTTGTTAACTTTTTCCCCCATCTTCTCTCTCTTTTTCTTCTTCTTCTGTTTCTTCTTCTAATTATTTTTATTTTTGCTGTCTTCTGTGACGTTCCTGTCCTGCTGTTCCCACACCACTCATTTCAACCTCTCCGGCCCAGCCATACCCAGATTCGTTTTGTAACATCATCAGACTGCTGTAGGGCCAGGCCACCAGCTAGAGTGGCCGGCACTGCAGCTGGGTCACTTTAGTGGTGTTCATTGGTGCCTGTTCTGAGCTGTTCAGGAGATTACCTACTAAGCCCTCTACTGACGACAATACATGTCAGTCGCGGTGCCAGACTGGGTGAGACGCCCACCCCGGGGTGGCGACCACCACCACATCCATGTAACGACCCTTTCCCGTGAACCTCCAACCCCAAAGGCTTTGACACAAACTCACCATAGGTACAGCAGTGTTTGGAGAAACCTAAAATGAAGTCACCTTGAGACCAGAGCAACCGGGGCCACCAAATCAGAGACAATTTTCATTTATTGCATGCTGATTAACAACGATAATGTTGATGAAATGCTGCTGCAATGGAATTGTATATGCTTTGAGACTACTTCACAGGGCTGTACTCTACACTTCATATCATAGTACATCCCGTTTTCAACCAGGCCAAATATATACAGACACCTGCAGTGTTGGTCAGGTAATTTGAGCAACACTCTTAAAATCGCATTCATAAAGTGGATTAGCTCGACTGTGTGGTCCCAGTCTTCCCAATGAACCCACAGCAGACTCACTCTAGGTAGGAGCCAGCCAGAGTCTGAAAAATCCCTCTGACTCTTTCGGGATTTCAACCTGCGACCTTCCAGTTCAAACCCAAGGCACTAACCACTGCACCAAGGCAGCTGGTATTACATCATTATTAGTTATGAAAATAATGATGACAACGACGACGACCACAACAATCATGACAACACGACGACCATTTAGATACCTTTTTTTCACTAATCACTTTATAGCCTATCTCATTTCATAGAATATTATTCTCTCACTTTCATGCGAACTTTTTTTTTTTACTTTATAAACCGTGCTGTGATTTTTGTCATTTTGAAGTTATCTTTTGACACTTGTTTGGCAATTTCTCTTCTTTAGGTCATTTTGTGATTTGTGATAACTGGGTCTTTAAAAAAAAGTATTAGAGATTCTTCTGTTTGTAACCAACCGTTTTGTGTCTTTATCTTTCAAGTGAGCCCTCCTTGGACCCTGTTTAAATTTATCGCTGATTATTTTTTTTTTATTGTTCTTAAACCGTTAACCTGACTCAAAAACAGTTCTAACTCTGATCAAGGATAAGAACAGATGAATTATCTTGGTTGTTCCTATTATTTCTGAACCATATCTGGAATCGCAATGGTTTATTTTTCCATTGATCAAGACAAGAAATGAACGCAGGCAGGCAAAAGACCCCGGGTTACCAGGTCCGTACACAGAAGACCGCTATGCTGCTTGATGAAGCCCGGGCCTTCGCGCCCGCCAAGAAGAGCGGTTCGATTCCATCCTCAGGTTCGCAGTGCAAACGACGCTTGGTGGAGCCCAAGGTTCGTTTCTGGTGATGTCGTCGTTCGTTTTTTATTTATTTATTTATTTATTTATTTATTTATTTATTTATTTTCATTTCCCCCCCAGTTCACCCAGCTGTAAATGGGTACCTGCCTCTTTAGGGTCAGGAAAGGTAAAGCAGCGAGAGAGAGAGAGAGGAGATGGGAACCGCCCTCAATATGATGGCCCCTAGAGAAGTGAGGTCTCTGACGCCTCACTCAACTATCTATCTATCTATCTATCTGTCCCGTGTCTGACGACCGTGGGGCACCCCCAAAGACTCAGAACCCTTCCCCCCATTTCTCTTCATGTTTTGCCTTTTCAGGTTTTGTTTAGTTCTAGCTGTCCCTTCATGATGTTATCCTCCCATTCTTCCTTGTCTGCCTCTTCTTCTTTCCCCCTTGGCATGCTTTCAAAATGTCTTGAATTCCTTGGATCTTGTGCATGCCTACACTTAGTTTACGCTTTTCACGTCGTTAGAAGGTTTCATAGGGTCCATGGGTTTTCTGGATTCTGTATGCACGCTTCTGCTTATGTGGTCTTTGTAGGAGGGTGCCAGGGGGTCTCCCAAAGCATATCATCTCACTTTCCTGTATCTCCTCTCAAACTGCAGTCAGGGTCCATGATCACAGCATACAGAATATGGAATGCCAGGGAACGCATTATTCCTGATTTGGAGTAATGAGATTTCTTATCTCTCCAGATGGTGTTTTTAGTTTTGACAAGCTGTTTTTCGTGCAGTGCAATCCTTTCCCCCAAACAGCTCCCTCTTGGCTTGCTTTCTTTTCTCCTGAACAGTGCTTGCCTTTTTTTTTGTTATTTTTGGGGTTTTTTGACATTTCCATCCTTGTTTTAGCCTTTTTCCAAGGTTTTGTTAGGGCGGGAACTTTAAAAAAAAAAACCTTTTTTAAACGGGTTTTGTGATTTTGAAAATTTATTTTTCCTTTTGGGAAAATTTTTAATTTCCCCACTTTAGGTAAAATTTTTGATTTGGGTTTTGTTTCTGGGTAATTTTTTTTAAAATTTAAAGATTTTCCCCTATTTGTAAAAAACCCTTTTGTGTCTTCTTTAAAGTGAGCCTCCTTTACCCGGGTTTAAAATTTTTTTTCCCGGGTTTGATTTTTTTTTAAATTGTTTTTTTTCCGGTTAAACCTAAAAAAAGGTTTATTGTTTGGAAAAAAACCTAACCCTTTTCTTGTTTTATTTTGGGGGCCTACCGTGATTTTCCCAAGGGTTTTATTTTCCCCCTTTCCAACAAGGACCCGGGTTTGAACCGAGCGGCAAAAAACCCCGGTTTTCACCGGGCGTCCAAGAAGGGGCTATCCCTGTTTTGATGAAAGGGGGCCCCTTTTTCGGGCCCCGGGAAGAAGAAGTTCGGCCCCAACCGCGGGGCCCCGCGGTGAAAGGGGGTTTTTTGTGGAGCCCCAAGGCCGTTTCGGGTTTTTTCCCGTTTTCCCTTTAAAAAATTTTTTTTTTTTTTTTTCCCCCTTTTTTCCCCACTTTCCCCCCAAAGTGTAAAGGGGTCGGGCTTTTTGGGGGTGGTTTTTTTCCCATTTTTGGGGGGGGTTTAGTGGGGGGCCCCCCCAATGTGGGGCCCTAGAGGAAGTGGGTCCCAAAAGCTCACCTCAACTACGCCCAAATTTTAAATGGGTTATAAAAACCCCCTTTTTACCTTTATATTCTTTTTTTTCGAGGATAATGGAATTAGCGCTCGTTGCTTTTTTACACCCTCCCCCCGTAGGATGCAGTTTGAAAATTTTTTGTCATCCCCCCCAAACCGGCCCCACAATGGCCTACTCTTCCGAAAGGCAAAAGGGGTTTTTAAAAACGTGGGGCGCAAGAGGTTCGCGTGCGTTCGCACACGGGACTTGGGTTTTTTAGCCTCATCTTTTTTTTCCTTCTTCTTGTTCTTTTCCCTCCTCCTCCGCCTCCATTCCCCCTCCCCACCTCCTCCCTCTCTCTCCCCTCTCCCCCTCTCCTCTTTTTTGTCTGTCGTCTCTTTCCCCACTGTCTCTGTCTGTTTTTGTCTATCTTCTGTCGTTGTTGTCTGTTTTTGTCTGTCTTTCCTCTCTCTCTCTCCCCCTTTTCCTCCCCTTCTTCTTCCTCTCTCTCTCCCCCCTTTTTCCCTCCCTCCCTCCCCTCCCCCCCTTTCTCCTCCCATCCACCAAAAACCCCCCCCACCAAATGACAAAACTTTTTTCACGAGTGGGGAAATCCTCCGGGTGGCCTGCTGTGGCGGCTGTGCCAGACGTGTCCTGCAGCGGGAAAAAATCAAACTGCACTCCCTTGAAGGGGTTTTCTGGTGCAAATGTGGGGGGGCCACCTCCTCTTTCCCCGACCCCAAAAAAAGCCCAGGGGGACCGGGGCAGGGCCCAGTTTGACACAGAAAAACCTTTTGTCCAAGTAAGTAAGATCCCCCCTTTACATGCACTTTTTACCCCCCACCCCCAAACCCCCCTTTATTTCTCTGAGTTTCCATTGACCTTTTTTTTACAGTGCATTTTGTTTTAGAAAAACCCAAAAAAAAAACCCCACCCCCCTCGAGTTTTCCCCCTTTAGGGGAGCCCGTAAACCCTTGCTGTGAGAATGGGGGGGGGCATAGTTCACCTTTGTGTGGGTCATTTGGACACAGGGGTTGTTTAAAAGGGAAAAAACATCCCTTTTCCCTTTTTCCCGTTTACTTAAATGGACCTTTTTTTTTAAAAAAAAGGAAATTCATTTGTTTTTTAGTTTCTTTTATATAATGCAGAAAAACATCTGCCTCTGTTTTTGCAAGAATGTTTCCCTACACCTATTCTGTTATTTACCAAAAAATATCTGCCCTTGGTTGCCCATCAATGATTTTTGATACCTTTCATTTTTTTGGGATCATAAACCCGCCCAAAAAATTCGCTCAAGAATTCCAACCTTGCAGTGTAATCTATTTTTTTTTTCTGATGAAGCATCGAGTTTCATAATTTCGAGTTTTGTTTTTGTGTTTTTGCAAAACCCCCAAAGAATTTCTCTGTGAGAAAAATGATAATTAAATTGACTGACTTGAATGAAATGAATTTCTTCCTCAGCCTGAGAGGGCCGGCGTGGTTACCATTTTGGGGGGTGACCTTTTTTGGGCCTTGGGTTCAGTACAGTTCCCCCCCGTTCATCCAGCTGTAAATGGGTAACCGCCCCCCTTTAGGGTCAGGGGAAGGGAAAGCAGCGAGGGGGGGGGGTTGGGGGGCCGCCCTCAATTTCTGGCCCTAGAGAAATTTTGGGTCCCCTTTTACGCCTCGCCCCCCTACGACCTTAAAAATAGGTTATGGGAAATCCTTTTCCCTTTTTTTAAACCCGCCCGAGAAACGGTTTGGGGCAAACTGGAAGGGAAGAGGCCTGTGCTTTTGTCCCGCCCGCTCTCGGGAACGTCAAACCCTGGACCCCCTGCAAAATACTGGGTTCGACTCGCCACCCAACCCTTTTGCAACCCCCGCACCGAGTCCCACCGCCAATGCCCCAAACCCGAAGAACCACCGGGTTTAAAAAAGCTTACGACATCCCGCCACCCCAGCTGATGAAAACAGAAAAAAGCGCTTCTGGGCCGCACCCACGAGGGCGCAATCTGGATCGGGACTGCAAAAGGATTTTGTCCCTAGTAGTGGTGTGTTGTGTTGGTGGGTGTGTGTGTGTGGGTGTGTGTTGTGGGTGTTGTGTGTGTGCGCGGGGTTTAATCTGGATCTGTTTTTTTCTGCAACGTGAGTAAATTTTGTAGTAGTGTGTGGTGTTTTGTGGGTGTTTTGGGGTGTGTGGGGTTTTTGTGTGGTGGTGTGTGTTTGTGTGGGTTTTGTGTGTGTTGTGTGTGTGTGGTGTGTGTGTGGTGTGTGGTTGGGGTGTTTTGTGTTGTTTTGTTTTGTGTGGTTTTGGCGGCGCACTTGGATCTGTACGCAACGTGAGTAGTCGTAGTATTTTTTGGGGGGAGTGTGTGTGTGGGGTGTGTGTGTTTTGGGGGTGGGGTGTGTTTTTGTGTTTTTGTGTGTGTGTGTGTTGTGTGTGTGTGCGCGCGCGTCCCCTCTGGATCTGTACTGCAACTAGTAAATTGTAGTAGTGTGTGGGGGTGTGTGTGTGGGGTGGGGTTTTGTGTGTGTGTGTGTGTGTGTGTTTGTTTGTGTGTGTTGTGTGGGTGTGGTGTGGGTGTGTGTGGGGTGTGTTGGTGGTGGGGTGTGGGTTGGTTGTTTGGGGTGTGTGTGGTTTTGTGTGGTGTGTGTGTGTGTGTGGTGTGTGTGTGTTGTGTGGTGTGTTTTGTGTGGGTGTTGTGTGTGTGTGTGTGTGTGTGTGTTTGGGTGTGTGTGTGTGTGTGTTGTGTGGTGTGTGTGTGTGTGTGCGGCACTCTGGATTTGTACTGCAACGTGAGTAGTCCACAGTAGTGTGGGTTGGGTTTGATGGGTTTTATGGGATATTTTGGTGTGTGTTGGGTAGGGTTGGAAGTTTGGGGGTTGGGGGTGGTGGAGGCTGGGGGGTGGAGTGTGGGGGGGGGGGGAGGTAAGGATGTTGGTTGTGGTGATGGTGTATGGTGTGGTGTGGTGTGGTGGGGTGTGTGTGTGTGTGTGTGTGTGTGTGTGTTGGATCTCTCTCTCTCTCTCTCTCTCTCTTTTCTCTCCCCTCTCTCTCACTCCCTCTCACCTCTCACACACACACACACACACACACACACACACACACACACACACACACGTACCAATCTATTTCACTACACTGATACATTGCATGTTGCTGATTGCTGTGACCTGTGATGACCAGGAGCACAAGGTGGCCATGTGTCAGCAGTGTGCCGTCAGTGTCCACCAGAACTGCGGCTCCATCACCACAGTGGCCAAGCTGGCTGCCGAGAAAAAGGAGAAGCTGAAGACTGCGGAAAAAGTGCTGGAGGTAACCACAATATTTTTTCTTCTTTTTTACTGCTACTGCTGCTGCTGCTGCTGCTGCTGCTGCTGTTGCTGGTGCTGCTGCTCCTCCTCCTCCTCCTCCTCCTACTACTACTACTGCTGCTGCTGCTGCTGCTGCTGCTCCTCCTCCTCCTCCTCCTCCTCCTCCTACTACTACTTCTTCTACTACTTCTACTACTACTACTGTTGCTGCTGCTGCTGATACTACTAGCTAAACAATAAACAACAACAACAACAACAATAGTGATAATGATCATAACAACAACAATAATAATAATAAGCATGCAGAAAAATTGTGTTTTTACGTTGTAAAAAAAAAATACAGCGACTTCATTTCTAAACATTTCTTTGTTCCTCGGCTAGAGCTCTGAGGTTCACCAGTGGTGAGATTTTTGCATATTATGCCATCGTTTTTTACACACCATTCCGACTTCGGAGAACTAACTCCATTTTTTAAGGTCCTTTGACAATCTGAGTCCCGTTTTAAGTTTGATTACAAAAATACTCACAAAAGAAGTTTATAAGCTACCTAGAGTAAACAACACTTCCTCAGGAGTTAACCTCAGTGCCGACTCCACTCCCCCTAAAAGTCATACGGATGAGACTATAAACCGAGGCCCCTTGTGCGAACGCACGCAGAACATTTTGCGCACAAGTTAAAACCTGTTCCGCTTTTTGGAAGAGTAGGCCTTTGCGTGCAGGTGGGAACAGATGACAAAATTTACAAAACTGCATACACACCGGGACTGGATATATCATTCCAATAACATAACGAGAGCTTATTCCATTATCCTGGAAATAAAAGAAGAAGAAGAAGAAATATTTTTAAAAAAGAAACACTTTAAGCAAAGCTTTTGTTTCTATTGATTTTGGGGGATCAAACAGAAAAAGGTGATTTAAAAAAACCCATTAAATAGAGTTACTGGGTCCGGTCATGTGGGGTCAGAATCTGTCAGCGGTGACGACACAAAGGGACATCATTTTTTTAGATTGTATCTTATTTTGATCTTTAAATGATATCACAAAACTAAATAATGTTTTTAAAGACTTACCTTTTTTTTCTTTATTTGCCAATGGTGGTGGTGGTTGCTTTTTTTCGGGGGGTGGGGGGGGGGGGGGATTGAGGGAAGGTAGCACATTTTTATTATCTTGAAATAATGTCACAAAATGATGTGATTTTACAATGTATGGTATATTTCATCTTCCAATAACATTGCAAAATTAGATAATATTCATGTTAAAAAAGAAAAAAAGCCCCAAATTGGATGAAACGCAACATAAGTTGTTCTTTTGTTGTCGTCATCGTCGTCGTGGTTGTTGTTGTTGTTTTAAAGTGTAAATTTGTAAAAAGTCAAACAAATTAGCCTCCAAAAAGATTCACACAAAATTTGATGATAAAAGATTAAGCAAAGATGCCATTCTTTATATTCGAGTGCCTCCCCTCCCCCACCCCCCACTTCAATTTACCTCTGGCAGCAGTTGTGAACCTGTTCGTTCTATTGCAGGTTGGTCTCAGCAAGTGCGAGCATAACACCAAGCGTCTCCAAACGGAAAAGGCAGAGATTGAACAAATCAAGTTGCAGACAAAGAAGGAAATCGCGAGTTCTTTCGATCAAGTTATGCAGGCTCTGCAGGCACGAAAAACGAAGCTGCAGAAAGATATTGAAGAGCATTTCTCCATGGATCAGCCTGAAATTGCCGATGCGAAGAGGAGACAAGAAAACCTGGTTGCCTCTATGAAATCCAAAACAGATTTTCTTCAACAGTTGATGCAGCATGCCTCTGACTTCGACATCCTGCAATGTGCTGATTCCGTCTTCACTTCAGCAGAAAGTATAGTCTCCCAGAACACCACCATAGTGGAGACACCCCGCCCCAAAGTAGTGTTGAAGATCGACGACAAAGCCGTGAAGAACTTCGTAGAGCTGGTCTCCATCCTGGGAGCTGAGGCCGGCAGCACGCAAGTCAAAGGCATCCTGCTGAAGAAAATCACCACCAGGTTGAAGGGGGACCAGTTCACTCCAGACATCCGAGATCTCTTTCTGGCTGATGTGGGTCACATCGTGGTGGTGGACAACAAGAACAACTGTGTCAAGTCCATCCAGATCAGCGGCGACACCTTCATCACCAAGCGCCTGGAGCTCAACTCGGAGCCTTGGGGAGGCACCAAGCTGCAGCCCTCCATGATCGCCGTGACAGGCCTCAAGGTCATCTACATCATCACCCTGTCGGACCAGCTGTCGCTGCAGTCTTCGGTCAAGACCCGCAAGGATTACTGGGGAGTGTGCGCCATCACCCCCATCAACCTGGCCTGCTGTTGCAAGTACCCTCCTGGCGTCGACATCGTTGACATCACGGGCAGACGTCTTCGCAGCATCGAGGAGGACCACATGGGACAGCCGCTGTTTGAAATGCCCACCTACGTGGCCATGAACGGGGACAACATCCTTGTTACGGACCGCGCCAAGAAAAGTGTCATCTGCGTGAACCAGGAAGGCAAGGTCATCTTCGTGTACAAAGGCACGCCGGATGATCCCATGGAACACCCCCGTGGGATCTGCGTGGACCAGCAGGGGCGGATCTTCATCGCTGACCATGACAGAGGCTGTGTTGAGTTGCTCAGCAAGCAAGGCGACTACCTCTGTCAGGTCATGGCCGCCCCCAAACCCCGGACCCTGACTCTGGACAACAACGACAAAACGCTCTATGTTTCTACAGAAGGAAAGGGCCTCACCTTCTTCAACCTAATAGAAGTGCAAACTTAGGCGTCGGCGATGAGGTTACGTTTACTATCACACCAGTGTGCACAAACTTGCAGACTAAGAAAGAGATGACGATTTCATGGGAAGAGACGAGGTATCAGAAGAAGACATGACAAGAGAATATCCTGACGATAGGAACGTGCAGCTTGTGATGTCCCTGTCTTCAAAGCAAAGCCAACAACTGCTCCGCACTCAATGATTCCCGCCCTTCCTCACAAAGATGCTGATGCAACGTCATCAGGAATCTCAGCTGTCCCCATCAATGACTTGATCATACTTGTCCCAGTTGTACACAAGGTGTACACAATGCCAGCCTTTTACTCTTTTCTTCACAGGAAGTCATCACTCCCATGACTGATGTGAAACAGTTTTGCTTCTTTATGTGAATGTACGTCAACATAACACATAAGCAATCATACTCTAACCAAAAGACCAAAAGTGGCCTCCGGAAGTAGGCTTACTTTAATGTATGTGTTTAATTTCTTTCTTTTCTTTTTTGTTCCTTTGTTTTTTGGGGGCAATCAATTTAGTTGTATGTTAAACAAATGTTCGTGTATGGTACAAACTAAGAGACGTAGTTGCAAGTCTTGACACTTTCTGTAATTACTCTATGATTATGTGCCCTTTGATACCCATTCTCCATCTCGGGGCTATTTTCTTTCCTTTGATACTGAATAGCACATGCTCACGTTATTTATCTGAATGATATGCTGGCATCTTTAAAACGATGGCTTTTATGAATGCAGACAAGGTTGGTTTTTTTTGTTTCTAAATGCACAAACACCTTATTGTTGTTCTCAACATCCCCATGATGTAAAACAAAACTGTTTTGTTGCCTTAGAGTCAAGAGAGAAGATGAAAGAATTCACGTGTGTACGATTTCAATGTTAACTTAGGTAAAATCCATGGGTTTGAAGCTGAGTTTCAGCCTGCCTATCCAGCCACACATCTCGATCATCATGAAATAGTCACTCCTTAAAGTGTAGGGGGCTACCGTTTTAAAAAAATCGTTTGTCATTGAAAGAAATCACGTTAACTTCATATCATCTTTGTTGTCAGTTTGTGACGCTGTAATAAGTACTTGATCATTCTGTAATCATTATTCAGTGATATGTATGCCGAAAATTGGGTTGTTACTAGGCGAAACGAGAAACTACTCCTTTCGATTGCTGATATTCTGAGATTGATGGCTGTTGTTTTTGGTTTTTTCTGTTTCTATTGAAAAAGGGAACAGAGTTTTGTTGCCAATATTGTTGTACTGATAATAGACTTCTCGGGTCATTGTCTGACGTATACTGAGAGTCATGTTTTGTTGCTACTGTTACACAGTTCTGAACCTGAGTAAATGAACGTTGAACATTATCTTCATTCTGTTAGTGAGTGAAACAGGTTGAGTTTTTACTTCTAACAGGCAAATACTTATTGGAGTTGCTCTGTTTTAATTATTTTAGCTCTTGTCAGTCATAGTAGAATCAACATTAGCAGAACAATACTAGAACAGTCGTGGCAATGGCGGCACTACTACTACTGCTACTTACTACTACTACTACTACCAGTATAAGCAGCAGCAACAGTAGCAGTAGCAACAACAACAACACAACACAACAACAGTACCAGACTGGTTTAACAGAGCAAAGGTGTCGCTGTC
>CM054134.1:84287553-84392553 GCA_028751875.1 Rapana venosa | reverse complement strand
AGTATGACACGTTGACTTGTTTTTGTCTTATTAAGTTATAATTTCAATCTCTTCTCAATTTCCTATCTAAGATTCTTGGTGTCTCACTGTGTCTTTGTGTGTGTCCACCTCTCTCTCTCTCACACACACACTCTCTGTCTGTCTGTCTGTCTGTCTGTCTGTCTCTCACTCTCTCTAGCTCAGTCTCTTTGTCTTTATTTCTGTTTCTTGTCTGTCTCTGTCTCGGTCAGTCAGTAGACCTAACTTTCAAACTCATTCTCCCAATCTTCTCTCAACTACTCAGTTTCCGGTCTATTAGTACTGTATTATCTTAAACAGTATAATGTATTAGATTAATTATAGAATTGATTATGCTGTGTGAGAAGAAGGTATGAATCATAATTAGTTAAATATAAAAAAATCATGAACTTATTCCTCTATATGCTTGCCAGTCTCACTCTCTTTTGAGTCTCTCTGTCTCTCACTCTCTGTCTGTCTGACTGTCTCAGTGTGTCTATCTGTCTGTCTGTCTCTGTCTCTCTCTCTCTTTGTCCTCTCTGATTCTGAATCTTTCTCTCTCTTTCTCTGTGTCAGTCTCTTTCTTATTCTGTCTCTGTCAGTCTGTGTCTCTGCTTGTCTGTCTGTCTCAGTGTCTGTCTCCAAATCTGAGTACCCCTCTCTTTCATTCTCTCCCCCTCCCCTTCATCCCCTCTCTTTCCTTCTCTTGTCTTCCCCTGTCTGCCTCTCTGCCACCCCCTCCCTCCTCTTGAGAATCTTTTAAACAAAATCTCTTGAGGATAAAGTCCTGTTAATGAAATAGAATACATGCTTTTTTTGCTTTTGATTTTTGGAGTATAGTATATTAATCTTAAATCATAAACAGTGGAGTTTTGAGGTCACTCTGTTGGAAAGCATTCATTTTCTTTAAAATGTAATTTACATTGGAAGAAACTTAGCGTAAATAAGTTAAGTCAAAGTGTTCATTTATGTTTGATGTTCTGATTTTTTTTAAAGAAACTTTTGTACATTTGCTTCAAAATCAACCAAATCAAAACAACAACAACAACATAAAGAGGAAGACCACTTAATATCACATATTATCACTAAATGTGAACAGACTTTAAACATACAACAGTAAAACCAGAACACCAAGGCACCCAGTCTCCATCTTACACATGTATGTGAAATGTGTGGGTCTGTCAGTTGGAAAGTTATGGGTTTGATTTCGATCAGATTCTGAAGCAGAACTTGTGTCATTTTTCAAGCTTTGACTAGTTAGCTTATGTGCAGAGGACACAGTTCAGAATCATCAGCTGTATACATTGAATATGAAAGATTTGCTAGTTATATCATCTGACTAACACTCCAACACTGTAAATATCAATTGATAAAAAGTGAATTTTATTATATGATCTGTATACTAGATGAGGGATGGGATTGCCTGATGGTTAGATTGATCTGACCACCTGGGATCAATTCCAGTTTTGAGCTACCACTGAGATGCCCATTCAGATTTCCCCTGGAGTTAACATCAGTGCTGACTCCACTCCCCCAAAAGTCCTTTGGGTGAGACTTTAAACTGAGGTCCTGTGTGTGAATGTGCACAGAAAATCTTGCGCACATGTTGAATCCTATTCCACCTTTCAGAAGAGCTGGCCATCGTGTGCTGGTGGAAACAGATGACAGAGAAAAAAAAATGCATACACACTGGTGTCATGTTTAGACATAATTCCTGAAGTCAGAATGCACTTCCTTAAGGTGGGCAGAAATGGTTGCATATATTGCAAATTCCCACTATTGCTAGTATTTGTGATTGTCTTAGCACTAGCTGAGGAATGAAAAAAAACCCCTCCAATATAGATCTATACTTTTGTATTTTTATTTTTTATCTGGCTTGGCAGGTCTGGTTGATGTGGGGAGATAGTCTTATGAAAAGAAGTATTGAGTACAGGCCTGTCAGCGTCTCATAATCTGAAGTCCTTCTGGATGTTCATGGTTGGTAGTTTTCTTGTCATCTTCATCCTCATTAATCACTAGTATATTATACTAGGGGACGGGATAGTTCAGTGGTCGGAGCACTCGCTTTCCCCCAGCCAAGTTAAGCAGCGTCGAGCGTGGTTACCAAGTTGGATGGGTGACCGTTTGCGCGCCTTGGCTTCAGTACAGTTCCCCCAGTTCACCCAGCTGTAAATGGGTACCTACCCTCTTTAGGGTCAGGGAAGGTAAAGCAGCGAGGGAGAGGAGATGGGCGCCGCCCTCAATATGCTGGCCCTAGAGAAGTGAGGTCTCTGACACCTCGCTCCCCTACGACCTTATAGGTTACGGGACTCCTTTACCTTTTACCTTATATTATACTAGTTAGACATAAGTAAAGTTTTAAGTAAAACACTTTCCAGTTTGTAGATCTGGATCCTCGGTCATTTATCGACATCAGTTTCTGTTCCTGTGGTGAGTTTATGTCAAAGTTCTCAGAGTTGTAGATTCATAGGAAAGGAGAGCCTTTTCCAAGGGTGTAACATTGCTCACCTCATTGAATTGAGGAGGTATCGCTCATAGTCAGACATGTTGCTTGGGTAAGCTGTTATTGTGGTTAGTAAAGGGCGTAGTTGGTGGTGTTCTACCTGGGCTGTGTTTGTATACATGTACATTGTCATGTGTCTAGAAGCATCACTGAACAAATCCATCCATCCATCACCCATCCACCCTCCCATCCACCCACCCATTCATCCTTGTCCACCTACCAACCCACCTGCCCATCCATCCGTCTGTCTGTCCGTCCATCCATCCATCATTGTCCAAAGTGATCCAGCAGTTATGCAGGACCTCCGCTGGTTGGCAACCCAACACTTCTATTGTAAGTCGAAGGGCTGACATTGACAGCTTTCCATGGACTGCTGGTTCTGTGATTGCTATAGATAGAAGGAGCCTGGGCAGGATTATATAATGTTTGCTGAGATAAAAATCTGAAGTGATAGCCGTGGGCATGATCACAATGACTAATGATACTTAGTGTGATTGCTATCAAAGCATAAACAGGGTCTTCAGGGTATGATTATGTATGCATGCTCAAGTCCAGATGATTAGTTAGTGTGATTCAGGTTGCTATCATAGAATAAACATCTATGGGCACGATTTTGTCTACTGAAATCAAGATGAGTACTGTGGTTGCTATCATAGAATAAGCCTGGGCAATGGCTGGGCTGTGTGTGTGTGCTGAAATCAAGATGAGTAGAAACAGTGGCACTAGAATAGCTCTGAAAATGTGACTAACCCCCCCCCCCCCCCCCTTCCCATCACCACCACTCCCTAAGGAAAAGATAAACAAACACAAAGTCAGACACCCCCATCTCTAAAACTGAGGTAACAAGTGAGTAAGTGAAGGGGGGGGGGGGGGGGGGGGGGGGGGGGGGGGGGGGGGGGGGGGGGGGGGGGGGGGGGGGGGGGGGGGGGGGGGGGGGGGGGGGGGGGGGGGGGGGGGGGGGGGGGGGGGGGAGGAAATAGAGATATGAATGACAATGACAATATTATTGTTGTAGTAAGCTTTTAAGCCCATTCACATGGGACAATGGGAAGGCAATTAGGCACAAAAACATTTTAAACAATTTATAAAAAGCCCAAATAATCATTATGGAATGGATTCCATATCATGCTTCAACAGCTGTGACAGACAGTTGAAATACAGGTATTGGAATCTATGAAAACTAATGTTTTTCCTTGCAGAGAGAGAACAACAAAACTTATGCTGCTTAAAGCTTTATAAGCCATTCAGCAGTGTGCCATGAGTCACTCATATGTATGCACTTTTTCTATTGATTTATTTTTAATTTACGTCGTGTACACATCTGTGACGTGAAAAACTACCCATAGAAACCATTTTCGTACAATTTGTATGTAATGTGGTAGGCTTTAAACCCCTCCACTTCGGGACAGAGGGTCAGGGATGAAAACAAACAAACCAGAATACTTTTGAAAGTTTGCAACAACACATGCAACACCACAATGATCATCATGACATGGTTTCCACATCATGGAGTGATGCACAATATAACATTCATGAATAGTCAACACACTCCACAGGGATCACCAGCTGATTGGTAACATCACCGATTTTTCACATTGTTTACATTCATCATTGGATCAGTCATGATACACTCCTGCAATAATTTCCTGCTGCTCAAGGTTTTGTCATGTCTTTCATACATGTATACGTATATATCACTGCCACATTCAGTGGAATGTAGTCAAAGAAACCTATATAAGTGGTTTGCCTTTGCTTCTGATAATAGCCCTCTCCTGCTAGCGTTAGCCAGGCAGCATCATGTGGAGTTAGGTAGGAGTAGGACTTGGGGTCTACAGTGCCAAAGCACTGTTGGCCCCCATTTACTGTCACAGAGAGAGAAGAGAGAGAGAATCACAATGACAACGGTTTATTGTGGTAAGCTTTCATGCTCACTCACCAGGGGACAGTGGGAAGAGGACTGGGCACGAACACATATTTAACCAATAAGTAAAAAACAGTTCACAACTGCCCAAATAATCATCATGACATGGATTCCATATCATGGTTTAAACAGCTGCAATCCTGTACATTGTAATCTATGATTATTATGATTTTTAACGGAGTGAAAACAGTGAACAAGCTTTACCAGCCATTTAGCAGGATCGAGAAAGAGAGAGAGAGAGAGAGAGAGAGGGGGGGGGGGGGGAGGGAGGGAGGAGAGAGGGAGAGAGAGGGAGGGGAGGGAGGGAGGGAGGGGAGAGAGAGAGAGAGGAGAGAGAGGAGCGCACAAATATGGCCTGTATGGCAAGGTGAAAAAATGCCCATACAGATACACCCCAACATCTGCCCCCAAGGTTGGTTTCATATTTTGTGCTTTAACTAATAATATAAGTCGAGTGGATAATGTGACTACCATGTAATGTTTGCCTGATCAAAATGTTAGTTTTGTATTTATGAATATGATTAGTCACCATTGATTTTTTGCTTCAGTTTCTTGATCACCTGTATACTATATACATGCTTTTTCTTAAAAGGGCTATAAAATACTTTTTTTTCACAATGAAATTTAATAATAGCAACACAGAACAATAACAACATGGTTATTTCAATCAGCAATCTGACCAGTTTGCAAACATATTCAGATTGTCATAAGATTTTCTGCAAATTTCTTCTCCAGCGGTCCTCTTCCCTCTCTGTCTTTTCCCACAAACTCTCTTCTGCCCCTCTATTTTATTTGTTATGTATTTATCTATTAGATATAGAGGGGAAAAATTGAATCAAAGGCAAGAATTGAAGGGATAGGACTAGGAGAGAGGATGTTGCCTTCATGCAGAATGTGCAGGTCTGTAGATATGTACTGGTAAAATGTTATTTCCAGTAATACACCCACACCCACACAGTGACACACACAGTGACACACACAGTGACACACACACAGTGACACACACACACACACACACACAGCGTGCGCGTGCGATACCTGTAGTGCGGCTGTACTAAACTAAAATGATACACATAACTTGTGCAGTCTGTTTCTTTATAATGAGGTTTGTTGTCTCTAATACAGTTTACGTATTAACAATTTCCCAGGTGTTACCAGCATAGTGGTGAAAAGTTAGAAAACTCAGCAGTTTTTGTTCTCTCCATATTTTCAGAATTATGTATAGGTGTTATCTTATGTCATACCTTATATATTAGTTAAAATGATACAGTGGCTTTTATCACTAGATTGTGTTTCAGTTCATCCTTGGTGGTTTTGTTGGTGTTGTTTATTCTTTTGTTGTTATTCTATTATTTATACATCATTACATAATCTGTTTATGAACATTTGTTGTGTTTTATGTTTTTGTTGGTTTGTTGTTGTTTTGTAGGTATGTCCTGCGTAATTGTATGATGACTCAGTTTACTGCATCTGATGATGCACATTGTTGTGTTTCATGGTTTTGTTGTTGTTTCAGATTTTCAGATACGTCATGTCCATTCATATTTTGATATATATATATATATATATATATATATATATATATATATATATATATATATATATTATATATATATATATATATATATATATATGGTATCTGATGTTCAGTTCATATCATACATTGAAACAATTGTGCATTTGATGCAAAGAAAAGTCACTGGAGTTATGTTTATTTGAT
Organism: Rapana venosa; assembly: GCA_028751875.1. Classification (NCBI taxonomy): domain Eukaryota; kingdom Metazoa; phylum Mollusca; class Gastropoda; order Neogastropoda; family Muricidae; genus Rapana; species Rapana venosa. The sequence goes on along the minus strand of CM054134.1, from coordinate 84,386,412 downwards.
TGATTTAAAAAAAATCCCATTCTTCATCTAGAGCTCTTAGGTTCAACACCAGTACGGCAGTAACGAGATTCTGTGTATACATACATGGGACTGTTTTCTGACCATAAAGGTAGAGCTCTGCATTCTGACCTTGTGGATGATGCCAACACACAACACCAATTTGCAAGCTCTTTTTGGGGGTGAGGAGGGGTGGTGGTGGTGATTTGTTCCTACTGGTACACAGTGGCCTACTCTATAGAATGGCAGAACAAGTTTTAGCATGCGCGCAAGATGCTATGCAATTGTTCCTACTGGGGACCTCGGTTTATAGTCTCATGTGAAGGACTTTCAGGGTAGTGGAGTCGGTACTGATGTTAACTCCAGGAAAAAATCTCTTTGAACGGGCGACTTGGTGATTGCTTGAACCCAGGTCATCAGATTGCAAGATCAGCATTCTAACCAAAAGGCCATCCAGTCCCCATTAGGCTGTGATTGATCCGTAGACTGATGAGCTAGTTGATTGATCGGTTGACTCATTGATTGTCAGTGTTATTTATATTGAAAGCATTGTTGAAAAAAATGTCATGTTCAGAGTTGATTGATTGACTGACTGATTGATTATTATAAATACTTAGAAAGCATTATGATTAGGAATGTCATGATAATTCAGTGAGAAAAAGTTCATATTATCGGTTGACAGACTGTATTCCGAGCTTGTATCACATTTCAGGATGCTTATATTCATAGCACAGATCTATCTTTAGATAGATCTGTGTTGAGAAGCATGGAGCACTTCCATTGATTAGTAAGGGAATGGTTGGTACATGGGACACAGCAATCAATATTTTTCAAATGCCTAGAGCAGAAATTGGAGGCTGTCATGGCATCATAGCATCTTTGGATCGTTAGAACAGTAGCTTTCTGTTTCGTTTCCATGGAAACTAGTAATGGTGTGTGGGTGGTGGGTGTGTGTGTATGTGTGTGTGTGTTTGTGTGTGTGTGTGGTGTGTGTGGTGTGTGTGTGTGTGTGTAAGTCAAGAGTCAAAGTCAAAGTAATATTTTTTTATTTTCCCGATGGTACATTGCAAAGCAATGCAATGGCTCTTTAAAAAAAAAAGTTTTAAACTATCATGTGTCTGTGTGTAATTGTGTGTGCGTGTGTGTGTGTGCGCGTGCGTGTGTGCATGCGTGTGTGTGTGTGAGACTGGTGTGTGTGAGTGCGTTTGCACCAGTGTGTAAAAAACCCAATAACATTGTTCACTTGCTGATTCCTGTGTGTTCCACATCTAGACTGTGGTCAAGCGTCGCTTAGTAATTGTTCTTTCTGTGGTGAACAAACACATCCTCTGAAATGTCATTGGTCTGGAGTCAACTTGATTTGACTGGACTTGTCTCAACTCAAGTTCTCCCTATATAATATCTATCCAACATAAAATGTATAAATTGGACACCCAAGCTCTCTCCATATGAAATATATCCAGTAAAACATATAAATTGTGACTCCCAAGTTCGCTCCATATGAAATCTATCCCACATATAAATTGTGACACCCAAGTTCTGTTTGAATGAAGTTTATTCAACATAGAAATTGTGACACTCAAGTTCTCTCCATATAAAGTCTATCCAACATAGAAATTGTGACACCCAAGTTCTTTCCATATAAAGTCTATCCAACATAGAAATTGTGACACTCAAGTTCTCTCCATATAAAGTCTATCCAACATAGAAATTGTGACACCCAAGTTCTCTCCATATAAAGTCTATCCAACATAGAAATTGTGACACCCAAGTTCTCTCCATATAAAGTCTATCCAACATATAGATTGTGACACCCAAGTTCTCTCCATATGAAGTCTATCCAACATATAGATTGTGAGACCCAAGTTCTCTCCATATGAAGTCTATCCAACATATAGATTGTGAGACCCAAGTTCTCAATCTCCACATGAAATCTATCCAGTATTTAAATTGTGACACCCAAGTTCCCTTCCATATGAAATTTATCCAACATATAAATTGTGACACCCAAGTTCCCTTCCATATAAATTCTATCCAACATAACATACAAATTGTGACACCCAAGTTCTCTCCACACCAAGTCCATCCAACATGTAAATTGCAACACTCAAGTTCTTGCAACATGCAGTCCCTCCAAGATACACACATATATATTATAGAGAGAGAGTTGTGAAGCTCAAGCTCTTTCAACATGGAGTCCCTCCAATCCAGGATACATAAATAATTTGCAAGGCTCAAGTTCTTTCAAGTCCCTCCAAGATGTGAATTGCGAAAGAGACATGGTCTTCAGGACTGACTATCTGGCTGGTGACTGTGGTATAGCCTTGACACTTGACTGAAGCAGACAGGCACACACACATGATTAGGTAAAGAGCGTGAAATCAGCTGTCGTCAGTTTGTGGGTCACCGGGGACTGACTGACTGTCTCTTGGCTAGAGTGGAGCTGTCTGAGTGTCTCACAGCCCTGTGTCAGAATTAGATCTTACGTTGTTGTCGTCATCGTCCTGCACAGCCGTGTCAAATTGTGGGCCTGATACTTCATAAGTAGTGATTACAGTTTGGGTGTTTAGTCGCTGTTGATGTGCCTTAGTATGTATGAGGCAGTTGTTGTGTTGTTGTTGTTGTGTGTGTGTGTCACTGTGTGTGCAAGTTGTGTTAGAATGTTTTAATCGTTGTGTGAAAGTGAACAGTGTAAAAGTGACAGGGATTTTTTTTTCTGGGTGGCATAAATGAGATGGGCAAATTTTTAAAATTGCGTTTGTATAATGATATGTGCTTGCGCATGGATGCATGTGTGCACACATGCACACGCACACACTCTCACACACAAGAATGTCATGACGAAATTACACTACCAGCACACACATGTCTGACATAGTGTATGGTATGTGTGTGTGTGCGTGCGTGCATGTGCTTCTGATTCCCTTCTCTGACTGCAGTGTGTACATATGCAAATATTATATGCTTGTGTATGACTGTGCTGACATGCATGTTTGTATGTATGTGTAAGCATTTGAAAATTTCCAGTGCAATAATAATCTTTTATAATTACTTGAATTATTTGTGTGTGTGTATTGATTTCCAATAACTATGCTGCTGATGTTTGTGTGTGTGTGTGTGTGTGTGTGTGTGTGTGTGTGTGTGTGTGTGCACAGTCTTTGTGTGTGTGTGTGTGCATGGTATTTGTGTGTGTGTGTGTGTGTGTGTGCAGTGTGTTTGTGTAAGAGGAATTTTGAGGAGCACAGGTAAAGAACAGATTTGAGATATTTTTGTCACTTTTAAAAAGTTTTTTATGTTTATTTCATATTTTTTAGTTTTGCCATATTTTGTTTTATTTTATTTATTCATTAAATTAGTTTTGAAAAGCAAGAGCACAACAAAGAATAACCCACAAATCCTCTATACCTGTCTGAAACAATATAGCTCATACTCCATGATGTGTACCCTAAGATTGCACCCAGAATTTTTTTTCCCCAATGCCCACCCCTTATCTCCTACCCTATACCCACTTCCCCACCCCAACCCCCGCCCTACCCTCCTCCCCCTTCCTTCCACTGCCTTCCCTGTGTCATTCCCCCATTAGTCACTCTGTGACCCCAACCAGCCCCTGAAAGAAAGAAAGACAGAAAGACAGAAAATAGGAACAGTCTGTCTTGTCACAATATACCTCGGGTGCACTCTTATCTAAGCAAGGGTTGTCTCTGTCAGTTATAACACACACGCACGTGCGCGCACGCACGCGCGCACACGCACACACTCACACACGCATGCACACATGCGTGCGCACACATGTGTGCGCACACACACACACACACGCACTGCATGTGCATGTGTGCACACACACACACACCCACGTATGTGCACACACAGACACACACAGAGATACACACACACACACAGACACACACCCAGAGGCTTAGGTCATTGGCTTCAGAACTCTTTGTTTTGAGCTGGCTGTGGGGGAGGGGGACCCCTCAAAAAATCCAAACAAGAGGGAAATAAAAGTTGAATGAAATAAGGTGTGGTAAAAAGAAAGGAGAAGAAAATATAGAATAAAGGAGAGGAGACGAAAGCCTTGAAATAAAAGAAAACAACTGTTTCACCTCTCTGTCTCTGTCTGTCTGTCTGTTTGTCTGTCTGTCTCTCTCTCTCTCTGTCCCCCTCTCCCCTCCCTCTCTCTCTCTTTTTCTGTCTCTCCCCCTCTCTCTCTGTTATTTATATATATATATATATATATATATATATATATATATATATATATTATATATAATATATATATATATATATAGCTCCAGAACATGAAGAGTAAATAGTAAAGGTCAGGTTTTTGTTTATAAATATGAAACTGAAAAAAAAATCAATACATACTGTCTTTAGTGTCTCTTTCTTCCCTCATCCCCCCCCTCTTCCCCACTTCACCCCTTTCACTACTTTCCTAGTCTGTCGGGTCTGTCTGAGTGTCTATGTAGTATGTATCTGTTTATGTTTGTACTTCTGTCTGGTCATAGACCATTGAGTGCGTCCACATCTGTTGTATTAGTCCTACCTGCCTGCCTCTCCTGCGTTGTTTTGTCTCTACCTGTAGGTATTGTTTGTTTACCTGTTTCTGCAATTTTCCCTTTGTCTGATGGTTGCTGCCTAAGAATATATTGAAAGGTACTTCTCCCAGTTTAGGCTGAACACGCACACATGCACGCATGCGTACACATGTACACACACATACGTGCGCCGAGCGCACTCACATACATGCACACACACATATGTGTACACGCACACACACACATGCATGCACACACTAAGAGTGAACAGACTTTAAATTAAAGACAACAACAACAACACGCACACACACATGCATGCACGCATGTACGCACACACACACGCAGGCAGGCAGGCAGGCACGCACGCATACACTGGCACACCCACACACTCACATGTGTATACATTCTCTCTCTCTCTCTTCTCTCTCTCTCTCTCTCTCTCTCTCTCTCTCTCTCTCTCTCTCTCTCTCTCTCTCTCTCTCTTCTCTCTGTGTCTCTTTCTGTCTCTCTCGCTCTGTCTCTCTCTCTCTGAGTCTCTCTCTCTCTCTTTCAGTTTCACTGACTCATCATGACCAAGAAACTCAATAATATTAATTATTATGTGAAAGTACAGAGTAGCACTTCTTTGTTTTCTTTTAGACTGGTATTGAATGAAAATGAATTGTCCTTGAACATAATCTGAATAATCTTTTAGTTTATGAAACAAAGTTGACTTGGCACACTCACAGTCATACACACACACACACACACGCACGCGCACACACCACACAACATGCACACCAACACACAACGCACGCACACACACGCACACACACACACACACACACGCACGAGCATGCATGCATGCATGCACACACACAACAACACACCACAACACACACGCACACACACGCACACACACACACACATGAGAAGAAATGTGTGTGGTTTAAAAAAAACAACTTAAAATTATTTTCATTTCATAGGGGTCTGAAATCAGAGGGGGTGGGGTGGGGGTGGGGGGGGGGGGGGAAGCCCCCTCCCCCAAAAAAACAAACAAAGAAACAAAAAGTTTTATCAGTGACAGAGGGTGATAAGCTGTATAACGGCATTCCTCCATCCCCCATTCAGGCATGATTCATGCCAAGGGGGAAAGTGATGATGAGGCCTACCCCCCAGTTAGCTGTGTTTTTTCTTCTTTCTTCTTTCCTTCTCTGTCTCCATCTGTCTGTCTGTCTGTCTGTCTGTTTGTCTCCTTCTCTGTCTCTGTCAATTTGTTTTTCTGTCTTTGCCTTTGTCTGCTTTTCCCTCCCTCCCTCCCTCCCTCTCCTCCTCCTCTCTCTCTCTCTCTCACTTTCTCCCTCTCTCTCTCTCTTTCTCCCTCTCTCTCTCTCTCTGTGTCTCTGTCTGTCTGTCTCTCTCTCACTCTCTCTCTCACCCCCGCCCTCCCTCCCTCTCTCCTTTTAAATGTTTCCCATACCTGAAGTTGGAATGTGGCTACCTAAATGGTGAGGTAGGTATGTGTGTGTGTTGTGTGTGTGTGTGTGTGTGTGTGTGTGTGTGTGTGGTGGGGCGATGGTGGGTATGTTTCGAAATGGCTGCATATATGCAAAACTTTTGCCATTGGTGAACCTTTGGAGCTCTAGCATCATCATGAATGGAAAAAAAGAAAAAGAAAAGAAAGTTACCTGCCTTGCAAATTGCGGCTTGCTTGCTTTCTTGTTGTTGTTGTTGTTCTTCTTCTTCTTCTTCGTTGTTGTTGTTGTTGTTGTCAGGTATACCCCAGCTGCACACCCTGGGTGTCATTCAGAATATGCCATCTGCCTCAGCCACAACACCTGGGAATCACTGTGTGTGTGTGTGGTGGGGGGGGAGGGTCTGTGTGTTGTGTGTGTGTTGTTTTTTTGTGTGATTGTGTGTGTTGCTGTCTGTGTGTGTGTGTTGTGTGTATTGTGTGCATGTGTGTGTGTGTTTGTGCGTGAGTGTGGCTGTGTGTTTGTGTGTGTGTTTGTGTGTGTTTGTGTTGTGTGCCTTGTGTGTGATTGTGTGTGTGTGGCCTGTGTGTTTGTGGTGTGTGTGTGAATGTGTGTGTTTGTGTGAATGTGCATGCATGTGGTCTGTGTGTATGTGTGTGTGATTGTGTATGTGAGTGTGTGTGTGTGATTCTGTGTGTGTGAGTATGTGTTTGGAATTATTAGCACTGAATCTTGTAAAGCAACAAATCAAAGTGCTCAAATCTAATCAGTGTGTGTGTGTTTGTGTGTATGTGCATGCATGTGCACATGTATGTGTGTGTGTGATTTTGTGTGTGTGTGCACATGCTGCATGTGTATGCATGGGCCTGTGTGTGTGTGTGTGCATGTGCATGTGGCCTGTTTGTGTGTATGTGGTGTTGTGTTGTGTGTGTGATTGTGTGTGTGTGATTTTTGTTGTTGTGTATACATGTGTGTGTGTATATGTGTGTTTTGATGTTAGGTGCCTTACAGATTAAAAAAAAAAAAGATAACTTGCCGAGCAGTGCAGTTTCTTGTTGGGGTGGGGGGAAGGGGTAGGTAGGGGTATGAAGCAAAGGTAGAGAAAGACCTGTATCTGAAGCCTAGCAGTGGGATGTTGTTTTTTAAAGCAGAGGCAGGTGGTGTTGTGCATGAGCATATGGAAAATTTGTAAGCACAGGCTGTGGATGTGGATAGGTAGGCACAGGTAAATGGCTTTTGCTGCACAGGTGTGTAGGTATGTGCGTGTGTCAGTGAGCGTCTGCAGACGAGCATGCAGGTATACAGCATGCTTAAATGTGCAGTTTTTGTCTGCATGCATGTTTCCTGTTTGTTGTTTTGTGTATTTGTGTGCATACATTCAGTAGAGTAGGATGAGTACAGATGTAGATCTGTTCGAAGCATGCATGCACACGTGCACCCTTGCAGGCTTGTCAGCTTTCTTGTAGGTGGTTATGAATATATACAGTATGTATTGTAAATGCATGTAGCCATATTCACATGTAGTAGTAACACACTCTTCTTACAGTTACAGACACATATATGGACACTCACATCCATGGATGTACACACACACACATGCGCACCCATTCACACACATGCATGCACGCCTGCACCTACATGCACACACATGCAAACGTACGTGAAGTCACTGTGCATGGACATACTGACAGTGTTTTTATGGAAGCAAGTACTTGTGATCACATACATGTGTACACAGATAATGAACTAGACACAGCAACATGGTCATAGATACCTGTATATGTTTAAAAAAAAAAAAATCTATATCACTTTTGTTGTTGTCTCCGTCTGTCACACACACAGACATACAGAATGGCGCGTTGCGCACACACACACACACACCACACACACACACACACACACACACACACACACACAACACACACACACACACACACACGTGGCGCACTACACAACATACACATACACACACACATTGAGCATACACCTGTTTCAGGGAGCAACTGTGCACATTATCCTGCACATGATAAAATGAATGCTTTACTGCGCTCTCCCAGAGTGGAAAGACATTTTTATGTATGTTGCTTATAACCTGGCTAACCACAAGGGACATGTATACATACAATTAATGGTGGTGGAAAAGATACAGAGATGTATATAACAGCACTAACCAGCCGCCTTGGTGCAGTGGTAAAGCTCCTTGGGTTATGGACTAGAAGGTTGCTGGTTCGAATTTCATAATAGTCGTAAGGGATTTTTCAAACTCCAGTGGCCTTCTACCCAGGGTGAGTTTGCCATAAGCTCATTGTGAAGACTGGGAGTGGGACCATACAGTCGAGCTTCATCCACTTTATGGATGTGATTTTGAGTGTCGCTCAGATTGCCTGACCAATACGTCAGGTGACTATATTTCTTGGGTCCGGTTGACACTGGGATGTATTATGATAGGAAGCATAGAGTGCAGCCCTGCCAAGTAGTCTCAGATCACACGCACTTCCATAGCAGCATCATTGCATCAGCCTTGTCACCATTGATCATTATGTATTATAAAAAAAAAAAATTAAAATGAGATGAAAGCACCAGTATCTTCTTCTGTGCACCTGGTATGAAACACTAAAACTTGAAATCTGAAAGGAAATTTCAAGTCAAGGATTGCCAAGCTCCATCAGTGTAAATTGTAAATGTCAACAGTTTTGTCTTTCTGTTGACTCTAGTGTTTAGAATCCTAATCAAACGTCTGCCCTATCTGGAAATCTTTGAAGCCAGACAGAACTAGCCGACCCCCAGGGTGTTAATTGGCTGGGAGCTCACAACTGACAGAAGAGAGGCATTCAACTTGGTACCGGCTGAGAAAGTATGTTTGGGGATTTGCGCCATTGCTCTGGTGTTAAAATACTGGCATGGGGGTTTGTTATTGGTGATTGAGAATGACCCGTAAATTCTCAATCTACAGGAAAATGTTTTTTAATTATTGTGAAGAAAAGAAAAAACTAGTTTCTGGAAACTTGTAGGTCAATCTTACCAGCTGTCAGCTCCCCCCATCTGTAGTATAGACTTTTTATGCTCAGTTAGAACCATGCTGTAAAGTCCAAAAGTCATCGTTCCCCCATCTGTAGATACTTTGACACTCAGAACCATGCAGTAAAGCCAAAAAGTCATTGTTCCCCATCTGTAGAGACTTTGACACTCAGCTAGAACCATGCAGTAAAGTCAAAAAGTCATTGTTCCCCCATCTGTAAATACTTTGACACTCAGAACCATGCTGTAAAGTCAAAAAGTAATTGTTCCCCATCTGTAGATTCTTTGACACTCAGCTAGAACCATGCAGTAAAGTCAAAAAGTCATCGGTCCCCCATCTGTAGAGACTTTGACACTCAGCTAGAACTATGCTGTAAAGCCAAAAAGTCATTGTTCCTCCATCTGTAGTATAAACTTTGACACTCAGTCAGAACCATGCAGTAAAGCCAAAAAGTCATCGTTCCCAAATCCGTAGATACTTTGACACTCAGCTTGAACCATGCAGTAAAGTCAAAAAGTCATCATTCCCAAATCCGTAGATACTTTGACACTCAGCTTAAACCATGCTGTAAAGTCAATAAGTCATTGTTCCCAAATCCGTAGATACTTTGACACTCAGCTAGAACCATGCAGTAAAGTCAAAAAGTCATTGTTCCCAAATCCGTAGATACTTTGACACTCAGCTAGAACCATGCAGTAAAGTCAAAAAGTCATCGTTCCCAAATCTGTAGATACTTTGACACTCAGCTAGAACCATGCAGTAAAGTCAAAAAGTCATCGTTCCCAAATCTGTAGATACTTTGACACTCAGCTTGAACCATGCAGTAAAGTCAAAAAGTCATCATTCCCCATCTGTAGAGACTTTGACACTCAGAACCATGCAGTAAAGCCAAAAAGTCATCGTTCCCCATCTGTAGTACAGACTTTGACACTTGGCCAGAGCTATGCTGTAAAGTCAAAAAGTCATAACATCTTGAAGGTGGTTAAAAAAAAAAATCTTTTTAATGCTTCAGTTAGTAATTTTTGTTGTTGATATTTTTCGGTCTGCACTGGACATTAGCATAGCATAGAAACTAAGAATGTGAACAGGGAAGAATAACCTATATATATATATATATATACTTCAAACCTATATAGACTTTGAAACCATTATTAAGTGATTTTTCAGAATCTGAGCAGGACACGAAACACATTGTGGAAGTTACCACCCTAAGCCTGTCTAAGGAGACAAAGTTTCATTGTGTTCAGCGATAATGTGTACAACTGTGACTCTAAATTCCTTAATGTGATTTTTTGTAGACCTCTAAACTTGTGGGTTTTGTATATATAAAATGTATGCTAGGCTTTGTTCATTGTGATATGATTGAACCCTTTTTGCAACTTAAAGGTGATGTATTTTGAAGTATGCAAGCACATATGTACATGTATGCACACACACACACACAACACACACACACACACACACACACACACACAATATATAATATATATATATATATATATATATATATATATATATATATATATATATATATATATATATTATATATGTGTGTGTGTGTGTGTGTATGTTGTTATATATATATATATATATATATATATATATATATATATATATATATATATATATATATATATGTATGTATAGATATATATAGATAGATAGATATGTGTGTGTGTGTGGATAAGCATGTATAGACAGTCAGACAGACAGATGCACACACACATTCACAGAGAGAGAAAGAGAGAGAGGGGTGGGTAGGTATATTGCAGATAAATTTCACTCATGAATGCATTTCATGAAACCCCTGAAGTGATAGCCTCATAATATTGCAGCTTGAAAGTGATGTACTTTGAAGTGTGCAAACACATGCGTACACATATGCACACACATGCACATGCTTGTCACACACTTTGACACACTAACACTCACACACTCTCTCATCTCTCTCTCTCTCATTATACATGCACATACATGCGTAAGCATACACGCGGGCACACACACACACACACACACACACCACACACACACACACACAACACACACACACAGATGGAAAGGGAAAAGACACATGAACACAGGGAAGGAGGGAGGGAGAGAGACAGAGACAGAGAGAGGGGCAGGCATGGGGATACACTGGATACATTTTCACTTCTACATTTCATGAAACCTTGAATGAAAGAGATAGCCCAGCCCCATAATATTGAGGAAGCACACAGATTAGATATGTCGTGCAGTCTAAGCTTTCATTTCTGGAAACCATGTTTTCAGTAATCTTGTCTCTTCCTTCTCACTTTCCATTACTTTCTTTTTTTCTTTCTTAGTTCGGCTTTTTTTTTTCTCTTTCCTTCTTTCTTTCATTATTTCTTTTTTATTTTCTTTCCTTTTGTTTGTTTGTTTGTTTTTCTTTCTTTCTCTTGTATTTTTTGTGTTTGTTTTTCATTTTTCTTTCTTTTTTCCTGTTTTTCTCTTTTTAATTTTCTTGTTTTCCATTATTCATTAATTCATTTTTTTCTTTTTTTCATTCTTGTTGTTTTGCTGTTTGTCGTTTCTACTTTCTTTTCTTTGTTTCTTTTTTCTTTCTTTCTTTCTTTCTTTCTTTCTTCTTTTTCTTTCTTTCTTTCTTGCCTTTTATCTTTCCTTCTCTCTCTTCCTTCCTTTCTCCTTCTTCTTCTCACCTTTCTTCCTTTGTCTTCTTCTTTCTTCTTCTTTCTTCTTCTTCTCTTCTCTCTCTTCTTCTCTCTCTCTTCTTCTCTTCTCTCTCTCTCTCTCTCTCTCTCTCTCTTTTCCCTTCCTCTCTCTTCTTTTTTTCATCCATTCCTTTTTTTTCTCCCTCCTTTCCCCATTCTTTTCTTTCTTTCTTTTCTCTCTTCCTTGCCTTCACCCTGTGCACGTCCATGTGTTCATCTGTTGGTTGGTTGGTTGTGTGTGTTTGTGTGTGTGTGTTTGTGTAGTGTGTGTGTAGTGTGTGTGTGTGACTGTGTGTGTGTAGTGTGTATTGTCACTTTGTGTAGTGTGTGTGTACATGTGTGCGTGCTGTGTGCGTGCATGCTTTTGTTTGTGTGTGTATGTGTGTGTGTGTGTGTTATGCCTCTATCTCTGCTCTGTTAGTGCCACTGTCCTGTCATTTATCATGATGTTGTGTGTTGTGTGCAGTGGGCATTATTGCACAATCATGTATGTATTCATTCAGAGGTTTGGTTGATGCGTTTCCCCTGCTGTTTTATTGACATAAGATTGAAGATATCACACCCCCAAATACCTTTCCTCCCCCATCCACCACACACACACACACACATTTACACGCATGCAATCACTTACACACACACACACACTCACACACACACACACACACTCACACACACACACTCACACACCACACACACACACACACACATGCATGCACGGCACATACACGTACACAACACACACAATCACACACTCACACAGAGGCACACTCACACACATCTTTCTTTCTTTCTTTTTATCTCTGTGTGTGTTGTGTGATCTTTTTATCCTTTTTTTTCTTTCTTCATCCTTATCTGTTAAAAAAAAAGTTCTCTGCCCATTTTTAAATTCTTTTTATTCTGTCTTTCTCAGTGTCTGTCGTCTGACTTCTGCTTCTTTCTGACTTCTCTTCTTTCGTCCTCCTCCTTCTCCTTTTTCGTCCTTCCTTCCTTCCTTCCGTCCTCCGTCTTCCTTCCTTCCTTCTCTTTCTGTCTTCTGTCTTCTGTCTGTCTTCTTTCCGTTATTTTCTTCTTGCTTCTTTCGTTCTTCTCTCCTCTTCCTCCTTTTTTCATTTTCTTTCTTCCTTCCTACCCTTCCCCATTTCTTATTTTCCTGAATTCCTTCCTTCCTTTTCCCCCCCCCCCCCCCCCCTGTCTTTCCGTCTGTCTTCCTTCTTTCCATCCTTCTTTTATCCTTTTTTCCCCTTCCATTCTTCTTTTCTTTCTTTTTAGTTCCACCCCCCCACCCCCCTATCCCAACCAAATCCTAACTGCTTCCAGTCTCCTTCCCTGTCAGTTGAATTATCATGTTGTGTAGTGTGCAGTGGGCATTAATGTATCCGTTGCCAGTCTTGGTCGATATGTTTTACCTGCTGTTTTATCGGCACGAGATTAACTGCCATGATAAAGTGCAAGTCTGGAAGGGTGCCCACCAGGTGCTTTTTTTCTCTCTCTTTTTCTTCTTTTCTTTTTTCTGTCTGTGTCTCTCGCTTTCTCTGTCTGTCTGCCTGTCTGACTCTCTGAGTTTCTCTCTGTCTGTCTGTCTCCCTCTCTCTGTCTCCCTCTCTGTCTCTCTCTATGTCTCTCTTGTCTCTGTCTCTCTCTCTCAGTCTCAGTCTGTCTGTCTCTGTCTCTGATCTCTTCAATCTCTGTTGTTGTGTGTGTGTGTTTTCTGTCTGTCTCTGAATTTCTCTTCTATGTGTGTGTGTGTGTCTGTCTGTCTGTCTTTTGTGTGTATCTGTGTATCTGTCTGTCTGTCTGTTCTGTCTCTGTCTTCTGTCTGTCTGTCTGTCTCTCTCTCTCTTCTCTCTCTCTCTCTCTCTCTTCTCTCTCTCTCTCTCTTCTCTCTCTCTCTCTCTCTCTCTCTGTGCACAGCAGATATCAGTCAGACAAGGCTGTGGAGCTGTAGCCATTAGTGTTCCACATTTCTGGTTATCCGTTTTTTTTTATTTATTTTTTTATTGTGTCTGTATGTGACATGTCTGTGTGTTTCAGCCTGCCTGTTTGCTTATCTGTTTGCTGTTGTGGTCGTTTGTGTTTTGTGTTTGTGTCTTGTTTGATTTTGTGTTTGTTTGTGTGTATACATTTATACATGTTTGTGTCTGTGTTTGTTCATCAGTGTGCCTCTGTGATCTTCTGTTTGTTTGTTGTTTGTTGGTTGGTTGGTTGGTTGTGTCTGTGTGCGTGCATTTGTGAGTGCGTGTGTGTGTATGTGTGTGTGTGTGTGTGTGTTTGCATGTGCATGCATGCATGCATGTGGGTGTATTTGTGTGTGTGTGTGTGGGCGTACATCTGTGTGTATGTATCATTTGTATGCATGTATGTGTGTGTGTGCACTCATGCGCATGTGCTTCAGTTTATGTTCATCTGTGTTTTATTTATGATTCCATCTGTTTCTGCTTTCTTAGTGTGTCTGCCTCTGTTTTCACCTGTCTGAGAGTGTGTGCTCGTGGTGTGTGTGTGTGTGTGTGTGTGTATTGCATATGTGTGTGTTGGTGTACCTGCCAGTTCTTTTTTTTGGACTGTTTAACTGTGTGTCGGCGTCATTGTGTTTCACTTCGTGTGTTTTCATGGATCTGTCTGTGTCTGACTGACAGCTCATCAGTCTACCTGTCTGACTCTCTCAGGTGTACTGTTTTCTTGTTTGCGTCGTGCGTGTGGTGTGTGTGTGTGTTTGTGTGTGTGTTTGTGTATGTGTGTTACTGTTATTTTTTATTATTTTGTGCGTTTATTTCATTCTTTTATTTTGAGAATAATGGAATAAGCACTCTTGTGCTTTTTTTAAAATATTATTAACATCTAGTCCCTGTATATATGGGATTTTGTAAATGTGTGTGCATGAGTGTGCGTGCGTGCGTGCATGCGTGAGTGTGTGTGTGCATGTGTGAGCATGTATATATAGTGTACTTCATTTCTTTTCAAATATTTGTACCAGTGTGCATCTTGTGTGTCTCTTTGTCTCTCTCTGTTTTATCTGCCTTTTTTGCCAGTCTTCCTCCAACTTCCTCTGTATTCATCTAAAATACATATTGCTTCATATAACTCCATCACATGCTTAAGGTCCGAGTCATAATCCTATTCTCTCCCTTTTCTCCCCCATTTTTTCCCCACCCCCCCAACCACTCAACAAATATGACGTGACTTGAGCTATTAAAACTAAAACAAAACAGAATAAAAAGTCACGTACAAAAAAAAGCATTTTTATCTCACGCAAATTGCCGTCATAGTAATGAAGCCAAAGAAAAAAAGAGCACGTCTGGTTATGAGGGCATAGCTTTAACATCAACAATATCCTGTTTCAAGAACAACACCCCCCAAAAAAAAACAACAACAGCACACACCCCCAACAACAACAACCCCACCAAAACAACAACAACAAAACAAAACACAAAAAACCAAAAAAACAAACCCAAACAGACAAACCAAAGAACAAAAAAAAACCCAACATTATCCCGATTCCTTCGACAGTCGAGGACGAGGCGGAGGATGTAGTGTACCCAAGTGCATATATGTCGTAGGCCTGCGTATTATGTGTTTGTGGTGGGATGTGGGGGGTTGTGTTGATGGATGTAACTGTAAGCAGCTTTGTGCTTCTCACAGTCCAGATTCACACATTTTTTTGCGAAATGTCAGATTAGGAGGACAAGGTTGTTGTGTTTCGCTTGCTTCTAAAGTTCTGTCTCGCCCCGTTTTGTCTTTGTTGTTGCTTTTGGGTTGTTGCGGGTGGAGTGGGGTGTGGGGTAGGTGGGGGGGGGGTGGGGGTGGGGGGCTGGTGGTGGAGAGTATTGGTTTTTTTTGCGTAGCATGTGAAATATTGAAAAAAAAGGAAGACAAAGCTGTCTGACTCTTGAGCCTTTTGTTTGTCTGTCTGTCTGTCTGTCTGTCTGTCTGTCTGGTTTCTTTAGTCTGGTTTGTTTGGGTTTTTTCCTGCTTAGAAAACATGTTGTTGTATCAGAGAAAAATACTTGTCATCAGTCTTGTGGGTCGTTGTCAACATGTGTACTTGACAGTAAAAATGAAGAGGGTGGTGTCAGTCTTGAGTTGTTAGATTATGAAAGCGCTTATGTTCTGTATCGCCTCTGACAATGACACGATGACAAATTCTTTTATTTCAAGGATAATGAATAAGCACCCATGTGCTTTTTTACATCCAGTCCCTGCACTTATGGATATATAAGTGAGAGAGAGAGAGTGTGTGTGTGTATGTGTATGTGTGTGTGTTGGGGTGGAATTGGACCTAAGACTGTTCATGTTTTTTTGTCCACCTGCCTCTATGTGTGTGTGTGTGTGTGTGTGCATGTGGGCATGCGTGCACACACTTTCTCTCTCTCTTGTCTCTCTGTCTCTGTCTGTCTCTGCTCTGTCTGTCTCTGTCTGTCTGAATCTCACACACATACTCACACTCACACACTCACGCATACATTATTCAATCTGTCTTGTTTCTCTCTCTCTCTCTCTCTCTCTCTCTCTCTCTCTCTCTTCTCTCTCTCTCTCTCTCTCTCTCCTCTCCTCTCCTCCCTCCCTCCCTCTCTCCATCCCTCTCTCCTTCCCTATCTTTCTCTCCCTCTCCCTCTCTACCCCTCCTCCCCTCCCTTCCCCCCTTACTCTCTCTCTGACCCTCTCAGGCTCAGACAAGATAGAATGTTTTGGACACTCCCTCCCTTATTCTAGCTGCCTTAGAAAAAAGAAAAGAAGAAAAGACACACTGATGGCAGGCACATACTAGTGATAGCTGCTGAGAATATGGCAACATTCTGCTGGAAAGGTGTTCTGAATCTGTGAATGATTGTATAGTATAGTATAGTATAGTATAGTATAGTATAGTATAGTATAGTATAGTATAGTATAGTATAGTATAGTATAGTATTATACCACTTTAAATCCTTTGGATGAGACTATAAACAAAGGCCCCGTGTGCGAACGCACACAGAACATCTTGTGCACACGTTAAATCCTGTTCTGCTTTTCGAAAGAGTAGGCCATTGTGTGCCGGTGGGAACAGATGACAGAATTTACAAAACCACATACACATGGGGACTGGATGTAAAAAAGCAAATAAGTGCTTATTCCATTATCCTTGATATAAAACAATAAAGTAAATAAATAAATAAATAGATAAGTCATGGCAGATTTATCTGCATGAAATTCCGGCTGCTCTCCCTGGGGAGAGTGCGTTGCCACAAGAGCAGTGCCACCCATTGAATTCAGGTTTTGTTTGTTTGTTTGTGTTGGTGTTGACATCGGCTGGCAGAGCCAGTGAGAATTTCAAACAGACATGACAAACAGGATGTATGTGTATACCCATGATCAAATTTGATTGGGAGAGGACTACTACTACTACTACTACTACTACTACTACTACTACTACTACTGCTACTACTACTACTATTAGTATTATTATCATTGTTATTACTACTTCTGCTACTTCTTCTACTAAGTACTACAACTACTAAGTTACTACTACTACTGCTACAGCTATAGATACTGCTACTACTACTACTACTGCTGCTACTACTGCTGCTGCTGCTACTGCAACTATTACTACTACAACAACTACTGCTGCTGCTACTACTACTACTACTGCTACTGCTTCTGCTTCTGCTTCTGCTACTGCTACTTCTACAACTGCTACCACTTTTACTACTGCTACTACATGAGTACAAAGAAACAACACAACATATATATATTTTTTTAGAATGTTGCTGGGGTTGAAATATTATTTCTGAAAATGAAATATGATGACTTGTTTAGTTAAGCAACATATGTTTTGGGAGGTTGCGTACATGTTTTAATTTTGTACTGACACAGTAGTAGTACTACATTTATGTGTTTACCTGTATCATGTGTATGCCAATCTGCATGTGGAAGTACATCTTATGAATGTGTGCTCTTTGTGTGTGTGTGTGTGTGTGTGTGTGTGTGTGTGTGTGTGTGTGTGTGAAATATCTACATATGCTTGTGAGTGTGCAAGTATTTATATACATGTACATTTATGTTTGCACATACATGTATTTGCACTAGTGTGTGTGTGCACATTTGCTTTTGCACATGTTCTGTGTCTCACATTATACATTGTTTGCAGTTATTTAGCAAGCTTTTCACCTCCAGCCAAAATTCATACAGTCAGCAAGGCTACGAGCATTCATGAATAAACCGATGTTTAAAACTCTGCTCTTTAATGTTAATGTGCTGGAAACATCTGCTGAAGCTGGTTAATACCCTTTTTATAACTGCCACTACGTTATAGTACTATACATTCTGTATGGTGGGTTTTTTATGTTTGATGACAACCTGTTGCTGAGTTTAGTTATGTTTCATTACTTATAATGGTACACTTAATCAGGGATCATCATCTGATCAATGAATTACCACTTGGCAGCGGATCAGATTATCATTATACAGGATACAGAGAATGTAAGGGGTGGGTATGGGAGCAACATTACTTTGTGATGCACGATGGCCATGCATTCAAAGATTGTAGTTGGTGGAGAACATGATTCTGACAGTGTGTAAGCTCCTGCTGGAGAAGCATCAGGACGTGTAGCAGAGTGTGTGGAAGGATGCACAGAATGTGCTTCTTTTCAGGCTGTCTAAATCTGTTACCAGATGCCAGTTCTGCTGCTTCAATGCCACTTATTCCACTTTCCAGGCTTACCACATGCACAGCCACACATATATAGATCTTCATTTTGCAGTACTTAGTATCTTCATTTTAACATCTGTTCACATCCAGTGGTTTCAGACAAGTACAAATCTTCATCACAGCTAACTCTCAGAACCAGTAATGTACATACAGGTTAGGCTGCATGCAGTGAAGCACTAACCGAAGGAGGCTCTGCTAGGTCCCCTTGGTGGTTGGTGTTCACAGATGCTGTTCTGATCCAGTGTACACTGAACAGGATCTTCTAAGCTTCTTTACTGACAACAGTAACAGCATACATTTTTTGTTGTGGGGTCAGATTGTGTCAGAAGCTGGCTCTGAAACGGCCACTGTCACTTTGTTCCTCCAGTGACGGTTCCTGGTGAGGTCAGCTTCCAGACTCTGAAGGCTTTCATGACATGACATGACAGGCTCAAAACAACAGACGCCATAGACGAGCGGTTAAGACTGTTCAACTTCAGTCCCATGGGTCCATGAAGTTGTGGGTTCAAATGTCAGTGGTGTCTGTTGAATTGAAGGGATTTTTATGATCTCCCGGGTCAACTTCAGGGCAGACCTACCAGTGCCTTAATTTCATATATATATAATATATATATATATATATATATATATGAATGAATGAAATGCAGAATATGAAATATGTACTTAAAAGATCCCGTAATTCATGCCAGCGTTTGTGGTGTTAGGAAAACACGAACATACCCAGCATACATCCCTACAGTTGGAGTGTGGCTACCTTCATGGTTGGCAAAAAATGGTCGTATGTATGCAAAATCTCACCATGGTGAACCTCGGAGATCTAGCTGAGTAATGAAAAGAAAAAAGATTCAAAACAGGCGTGGAAATAGAGGGAAAACTAACATGACAGGGAGGTAACCACAGACCAGGCCAGCATGTTGGAGACTGTTTTGTTTTGTTGGCATTTTTTTTGGTTGCAGAATTACCCATGATGTGTGGACATTTATCTAAATTTGATACTCCTTTTTAGTTTGAGGAATAATATGATCAGACATTACAAGTCTGAGATAAGTAGAAACTTGCAGTGTTCGTGAAGTGATTTGAGCAACACTTTAAAAAACACATTTGTGAAGTAAATATATATATAAAACATGCTGACATGAATTATGGGCTCTTTAACATCCATATGTGATCCTCTGTATGTGTATGTACAGGATGGCAACTAAGGCAGTAGCAGGTCTGCGCTTGAAGATGACCTTGGAGGTTGTAAAAATCCCTTGGGAGATTGTAAAAATTCCCCACCCTTAATTCACCAGATGCCAGTGAGATTCGAACCCACCACCTAATGGACCTGTGGGGGTTGAAGTCAGACAGATTTAACCACTGGGCTCTAGGGTCCGTCATACTGTAATAAATGTTATGTATGAGTACAAAAGACTGATTCTCAGACCACTGCAGCTGCTTCACTCGGGCTGTTGTCAAAACAACCTGGGTGTGATGTAGCTTGTTAGGAGTGATGGATTAAATGTTTGTTGTGCCTGGTGCTCCTCATGCTACTGCTGTACATACACAGTGTGGTGTGACAGTCATTGTCACAATATCCGAGATTGCCTGTATGTGTGGGGGTGGGGGACAGTGGGGGGGGGGGGGGGGGGGGGGGTTGGGTGTGTGTGTGGGTGTTTGTGTGTGTGCGTGTGTGAGTACATGTGAAAGAGAAAGAGAGATAGAGTGTGTGTGTGTGTGAGTACATGTGAAAGAGAAAGAGAGACAGTGTGTGTTTGTGTGCACGCCCATGTGTGTGGGTGTGAGTGAGAACAAGTGAAAGAGAAAGGAGAGAGAGAAAGAAGGGAAGGAGAGGAGAGAAAGAGGGAGAGAGAGAGAGAGAGAATGGGGAGAGGGGTAGAGAGCAATAGAGAGTTGTATTTGTATAGGTTGAAACTTAACTGCTGTACATAATTACCAGTATATTAAAAAAAGGAAAAAGTATGGGTGTTAAAATTCTTCTATTCATATTCTGTGACATGACGTTGAACTTTGTTTGGGTGTAGGTGGGCGTAAGTGTGTAAAAATTTACGTACAATTAAAAACGAAAGTGGAAAAGTTCAAAACAGAGTGGTACTATTACCTCCTGTGTACTGAAAAAGTGATCTAAAAAGTAGTAAATCAGGATGAATTGATGCACCATTTTGATTGAAAGTGTGATTTAGCAAGTATGACCAAGATAGTTTCACTTGTAGGGATGAAGAGGGATTTTTCATTTGATGGGGGATGGGGGTGTGTTGTATTGCGTTGAGTTGTATTGTGTTGTGTTGTATTGTGTTGTGTTGTGCTGTGCTGTGTTGTAATTGTATTGTATTGTATTGTATACCACTTTAAGTCACGGAAGAGTTCTCTGCATGAAATTAAGGCTACTCTCCTCAGGGAGAGCCGAGTGTATCGCTACAAGAGCAGTGCCACCTTGTGTTTTTCTTTTTTCCTCTGTGTGTGTGTGTGTGTGTGTTTGTTTCCCTGTGGAGATGGGGGCAGAACGACTCATGGTCAAGAGTAATGTGAGGATGCCTGTTTGAGTTGCTGCCAAACTTTATATTCGAGAGGATTTTCCTCATTGAGTTAAAAATGGTTCAAACTCCATTTTTTTCTTTAACTCTATCATATAAGACTGTAATGCGCACGTGCGCACACGCACACACACACACACACATCTGGATCGGTGGTCTAGAGGTAACGCGCCTGTCTAGAAAGCGAAAAGTCCGGGTTGGAAGTGTGTGGTGGTTCGAATCCCGTTTGGACCCAAAACTTTTCCCCCATCCATTAGACCATGAGTGGTGGTCTGGGTGCTAGTCTTTCGGATGAGACGATAAACCAAGGTCCTGTGTGTTACACACAATTATTTAACGCATGTAAAAGAACCCATGGCAACAAGAGAGTTGTCCCTGGCAAAATTATGTAGAAGAAAGCCACTCCGATAGGGAAACAAATGCAGTTGCAGACAGGAAAAAGAAAAAAAATAGGTGGCGCTGCTCTTGTGGCGACGTGCTCTCCCCGGGGGAGAGCAGCCCGAATTTCACGCAGAGAAATCTGCATGACTTAAAGTGGTATAAATAAATAAGTAAACAAATCTTTGAACATGTTAAGTACCCATGCAGTCTTTCAAAGAACTGAAGACATACTATAGTTAATGGTATGGATGACTACAAACATACCCAGCATTCAATCTGTAGGCTTAAGAGAAATAGAGCTTTACTAGACTGTTTGATTTGACCAAAATACATCACATAAAACTTTCACTGTAGTGCCTCCATGACACACAGTGTGTAAACTATGGAAAAAGACCGCAAAAAAGCCATGACATCCAATCCAATCCAATCCAATCCAATCTAATCTTGTTGTTTATAGCCCCGCCGACCACAGAGGCCACATTGGTGTCACTTCATAGCCATGACAGTCTCTACGTTCTTAAAGAGCGCACCATCTCAATAAATAACCATAATTTTTTTTTTTTAAACATGGCGGTCCAATTAAATCCAATCCAGTCTTGTTTTTAGCCCCTGCCGACCTCAAAAGCCACATCGGGGGCTGTCACCTCATAGCCATGACAGTCTCTGCATTCTTAAAGAACGCACCCTCTCCATAAATAACCATAAAATTTTGTTTTTCATGTGTGACAGGTTAAAAACCTGGACCAGGGCCTCCTCCAGTCTTCCCTTTTCGGCACCCAGGCGTGTGGCGTGGCGTGGCGTGGCGTGGCTTAGCGTGGTGCGGCGCGGCGCTGGCCATCACCGACCAGGCTGACCTGACCTGAGCGGGGGACGATGGGCAGTTCTTCGTCCAAGTTCCGCAAGCATCTGCAGAATGGAGACGAGGTGCAGGCGCTGCAGCTGTACACCAACAACGCAGACCTGCAGCGAGGCCTGGACCCCAACTGCTCCTACGGGGACTCCCACCAGCACGAGACGCCCATGCACTACGCTGCCCGCCATGGGATGAAGACGCTCTTACGGTGCGTGCTCTGCTGAGTGACTGCTTTTGGTTTGTTGTTATTGTTGGTTCTGCTGTGGTGGTATTGCTGATGTTGCTATTGCTGGTATTACTGCTGTTGCTGCTGGTACTGTTCTGCTGCTGCTGCTACTACTGCTGGTATTGTTACTGCTGCTGCTACTGCTGGTATTACTGTTGTTGCTACTGCTGCTGCTGCTACTGTTGCTGCAGTTACTATTGCTGGTATTGTTACTGCTGCTGCTACTGCTGCTACTGCTGCTGTTGCTGCTACTGCTGCTGCTGCTACTGCTGCTGCTACTGGTATTGCTGCTGCTGCTGCTGGTATTACTGCTGTTGTTGCTACTGTTGCTGCTGCTGCTGCTGCTGCTGCAGCTACTACTGCTGGTATTGCTGCTGCTGCTCCTGCTGCTGGTATTACTGCTGTTGTTGCTATTGTTGTTGCTGCTGCGGCTACTACTGCTGGTATTGTTACTGCTGCTGCTATTGCTGGTATTGCTGCTACTGTTGCTGCTACTGCTGCCACTGCTGCTGCTACTAGTATTGCTGCTACTGCTCCTGCTGGTGGTATTACTGCTGCTGCTCCTGCTGCTGGTATTACTGCTGTTGCTACTACTGCTGCTGCTGCTGCTACTACTGCTGGTATTGCTGCTACTGCTGCTGCTACTGGTATTGCTGCTGCTGCTGGTATTGTTACTGCTCTGATACTGCTGCTACTACTACTGCTGCTACTTCTACTGCTAGTGGTGGTACTGTTACCGCTGCAACTATTCTTAGTATTAATTTTGCCCTCAACTTTTTTTGAAGTCATTGGAGCTAATGCACTGAGGTTTCTTTTCCCAGCTTCTTCATTTATTCTATGTTGTTGTGTGCCAAAGCATAGATCTCTGCAGATGACTTTTTTTTTTTTAAAGACATTATTTCTTTTTCTCTCCCGGAATAATCATCAAATTCTCTACTAAGGGAAGCAAATCCCCCACACCCAACTCCCCCACCCCCAACCTCCTTCCCATCCATTCACATTTGTAAAACCTCCTCCCCCCCACCCTCCACCCCATCCACCACTTTAAACCTCCTCCCTCCTCCCGCCTCCACCCCATCCATTCACACTTTTTAAAACCCTCCCCCCCACCCACCCCCTCACCCCATCCATTCACACTTTTTAAACCTCCCCCCCCCCCCCCCCCCCCCCTCACCCATCCATTCACACTTTTAAACCTCTCCCCCCACCCATCCATTCACACTTTTAAACCCTCCTCCCCCCACCCTCCACCCCATCCATTCACACTTTTTAAACCCTCCTCCCCACCCCCCCCCCTCCACCCCCATCCATTCACACTTTTTTAAACCCTCCCCCCCCACCCACCCCCCCTCCACCCCATCCATTCACACTTTTAAAACCCTCCTCCCCCCACCCTCCACCCCATCCATTCACACTTTTAAAACCCTCCTCCCCCCCCTCTCCACCCTCCACCCCATCCATTCACACTTTTTTTTTTATAAACCCCCCCCCCTCCCCCACCGCTTCCCTCTTTTTCCAGAATATTTCTCTACGACAAGGGAGGCAACCCCAACAAGACCAACGCCAAGCGGGAGACGGCGCTGCACTGCGTGTGCATGGAGAAGAACGGGCAGTTCTACAACGTGCAGCGGCGGCGCGGGGAGTGTCTCAACATGGTCCTCAGCTGGCGCGGCGCCACTCTGCAAGAAGGGCAGCTGGAGAGGATTGACCTGGCGCGCTGATGAGGGGTGGGTTTGGGGGTGGGTGGGGTGGGTAGGGGGGTGGGTGGGGTGGGTGGGGTGGGTGGGGGGGTGGGTGGGAAACTGGAGAAGTGAGGGGAGGGTGGGTGGATGGGGGTTGTGAGGGGGGGTGGTGGTGGTGGAGGGGGGGGGGGGCGAGATGTGTTGGGTGGTGGTGGAGGTGGGGTGGGGGTTTGGGGAAACTGGAGAAGTGAGAGAGGGTGGGGAGTTTGGGGGGATGGGGTAGGGGTGTGTGTTGTGGGTGGGAGGGAGGGGGGACAGTAAGGGTGTATGTGGAGGGGGATGGGTAGGGGGGGGTGGGGTTTGGGGAGGGAGATGGGGTAGGAGGGGGGTGGGTGGGAGGATTAGGGGGACAGTGTGGGATAGGGGTGGTGTGGAGGTGGGGAGAGGAAGGAACGGAGGTGAGGAGCGAGGGTGGAGTTGGGTATATGTGAAGAGGGGATGGGGTAGGGGAGGGTGTGTGTGTATTGGGTGGGGAAGGGTAGGGGGACAGTAAGGGGTATGTGGAGAGGGGATGGTGGTAGGGGTGGGGGGTGGGAGTAGGGTAGGGGGACAGTAAGGGTTATGTGGAGAGGGGAGGGGTAGGGGGTGGTGTGGTGTATGTGGGTGGGAAGGGTAAGGGACAGTAAGGGTGTATGTGGAGAGGGGATGGGGTAGGGGTGTGGGGGTGGGGGGAGGGTAGGGGACAGTAAGGTGATGGGTAGGGGATGGGTAGGGTGTGTGTGGGTGGGGAGGGTAGGGGACAGTAAGGGTGTAATGTGGAGAGGGGTGGGGTAGGGGTGCGGTGTATGTGGGAGGGGAGGGTAGGGGGACAGTAAGGGTGTATGTGGGGAGGGGATGGGGTAGGGGTGCGGTGGATGTGGGTGGGGAGGGGTAGGGGGACAGTAAGGGTGTATGTGGAGAGGGGATGGGGTAGGGTGGGGTGTGGGTGGGGAAGGGTAGGGGGACAGTAAGGGTGTATGTGAGAGGGGATGGGGTAGGGGGGGGGGTGATGTGGGTGGGGAGGGTAGGAGGGACGATATGTGGAGAGGGGATGGGTAGGGGGGGGGTGTATGTGGGTGGGGAAGGGTAGAGGGACAGTAAGGGTGTATGTGGAGAGGGGATGGGGTAGGGTGTGTGTGGGTGGGGGGGGAGGGGTAGGGGGACAGTAAGGGTGTATGTGAGAGAGGGATGGGGTAGGGGTGTGGGTGGGGAGGGGTAGGGGACAGTAAGGGTGTATGTGTGTGTTCCCGTCCGTGTGTGTGTGTGTGTCATGTGTGTGCGTGCGTGCATGCGTGTGTGTGCTATGGGGGGAAGGGTGTGTTTGTGGTGGCGTGGGGGATGGGTAGGGGGGAGGGGGTTGGAGAGAGAAAGAAGAAGATTGAGGGTGGAAGTTGGGGGAGTAGGGGGTGGGGGTGGGCTGGAGAGGAAGGGATGATTTGGTAGTGTGTGTGTGGGAGGGTGGGTAGGTGTTTGTGTGTGTATGTTTAGATTTAATGTGTTTTTACTATTAATTTGTGATATTAGTGTGTGTGTGTGGTTGTGTCTGTGTGTGCATCTGTGTGTGTGGTGTCAGAGTGTGTGCATGTGTGTGTCTGTGTGTGCGCACACGTGTTTACATGTGTGTGTGCATGTTTCTGTGAGAGTGAGTGAGTGAAAGACGGTTGTGTATGTGTTTCTTTGCGTCATTTTGTGCATGTTTGTGGTGCATATCATTAAACTCCAGTCGTATCACCATTGATTATTAAACAAATTTATTTGTGATTTTTGCTCTTATTCTATGTCACCATTTATTATTAAACAAATTTATTTGTGTATTTTTGCTCTTATTCTATGTGCGTTATCTACATTGTTCAGATAATTATTCAGATAACCCAAAACATATATAAATATACACTTCACTGACATGTTTATTATTTGGGTTAACTTTTCCAGTAATGCCACGAAGCTTTTTCTTTCCACCCCAACTTTGTTGTTGTTGTTGCCTGTTACATACAGTAGAGACATGATAATAACCAACCCTGTTCTGTTTGTGGTGGGGGTTTTTTGCCACAGAAAAGGAACACAGGACTGCACTATGCAGCGGCCTCTGGACTAAAGGAATGTGTGGAGGTTTGTTTCAGGTTTTCCGTTTCTCATTGTATGTTTATACCTATCAAGATTATGACAAAACAGTAGTTGTTCTAAAGGCTGCTATCTGATTGGGATGGGATATTTCATTTCATTTCATTTCGTACCACTTTAAGTCACGGCAGATTTCTCTCCGTGAAATTCGGGCTGCTCTTCCCGGGGAGAGCGCATCGCCACAAGAGCAGCGCCACCCTTTTTTATTTGTCTTTTTCCTGTCTGCAACTGTATTTGTTTCCCTATCATGAGTGGCTTTCTTTTTACAGAATTTTGCCAGGGACAACTCTCTTGTTGCGTGGGTTCTTTTACGTGCGTTAAATAATTATGTGTAACACACGGGACCTCGGTTTATCGTCTCATCCAAAAGACTAGCGCCTAGACCACCACTCATGGTCTAAAGGATGGGGGAAAAGTTTGGGTCCAAACGGGATTCGAACCATCGCACCAGGATAGCACAGTGGTCAGACCACTCGCTCTCCCCGAAGGTTATTAAGCAGTGTTGAGCGTGGTTATCTTTGGCATGGGTGACAGTTTATGCACCTTGGCTTTAGTATAGTCCCCCGGTTCACCCAGTTATAAATAGATACCTTCCCTCTTTAGGGTCAGGGAAGGTAAAGGCAGCGAGGGAGAGGAGATAAAAGCTTCCCTTAGGATGCTCGCCCTTAGAGAAGCTGAGGTCTCTGACATCTCACTCACTGACCAGATAGGTTGTGTGAATACCTTTATCTTTTTTGTAAAAATCTTATGGTTGTAAACGTTTCTTTCCAGATGATTGAAATGAGTCTTTATTAAAATTGATAGAATCTCAATTAGTTGTGGTAAAAATTGGTGTAAATGTATTGAACGCTGTCAGAATACATTCGTGCATGATTTACTGATTTTTTTTTACATGATGGACTTTTGACAGACATAAGGAGTACAAACCTTGCAAAGAAGACTGTTACATGGACATACTAAATGCTACTTCCAGTAGGTTTGAATTAAGAACTCTTCTTTTCCCTTTCTTCTTTTCCCTTTTTATTTATTTATTTATTTTAGATGTATTTGCTTGGAATGTGGCTATAGGGAAATGGTCTGGGGAAAAAACGGTCGCATACCCAAAATCTCACCATTGGTGAACTTCAGAACTCTAGCTGAGGAACCCACCCCCCCAAAAAAAAAAAATAAAAAAAATAATAATAATAATAGCAGCTCACACTGATTATGAAATGTTATGTTTTGACGTGTTCCTTCAGATTCTTGTTCAACATGGTGCCCCGCTGTCTGTGGAGAATGAAGACAACTGGACGCCCTGTGAATCGGCCGAGAAAAACGGCCATGACAAGATTGCCAGATTTCTGGAGTCCAAAATTGTTTTTTCGGTAAGTGTGTATTGTCTCTTGTTGTTTGGAATGAAATAGATTGTTGAGTAGAGTGTATGACCCAGAAAACCATAATTGAGAGTGGAAGGCAGCATAATTCTGAAAGAAGAATTGTTTCAGTGGTCTCCCCTGTGGGGATGGCAGGGGCTTGTCAGTATAAATAGCATCCCCATCTTCAGGAAATTATGTTCCAGGGATTCCCTCTTTTCTATCCCTCTCTATGTTTCTGCTTTGTTCTTTATCTTAGTGTCATCGTCTTCTTGTTTAGTTTCTGCCTTCTTGGTCCATTCTTCTGCCTTTTTTCTTGACAGACTTAATTAAAATACAACAATTCTCTCCCATGCTGAAGTTAGATGCTCTGGGCCTGACTTGTCAGTGCTCATTGGCAACGCAACACAATTTTGCTCATATGACAGACAACAATAGCTGCTGTCTGAGCATTCAACAACGAAGAAAAAGGAATGCAGACTACCATAATGTTTGGGGGGGGAGGGGATGGTTGTATACACAAAAATCTCACCTGATGAGCCACCCAGCTCAAGCCAAGAACAAAAACAACAACAACAACAACAACAACAAAAAACCCCACCAAACAGACAAAAAATGTTGAATGGAGTTGTTGGTTGTTTTTCAGACGGACGTGGAGACGGAGACGTTGCCTCCCATAGAGGAGTACTGCGGACTGAGGGCCCAGGACCTGCAGGAGGCCAAAGACCAGCTGTTGGTGGAGACGGCGGACATGCTCAGCGTGCCCTTGTTCACCGCTGAAGCTCTGCTGCGTAACCACGGTCAGTGTTGGGTGGGAACAGGCAGCCACTGTGAAGATGTTTGAAAGCAGAAATAGAAAGAGTTAGTGTAGTAGGCAAGTCAGTTGTTCAGAATTTAAAAGAAAAGAAAAAAAATGAAGGAAAGATGTGTAAGCCTTAATTTTCTGCTTTGTTGTAATTCGTTGTGTTCATTCAGCTCACTTGTCAGCTGTCTTGTAGTTCATTGTGTATTATGTGCAAAAATAACAAATATAAACTCAGACCAATCCCAAAATAACCGAAACAACACAGACGATTCCAGTCCTGTCGTTTTCTTTATAGCCCCTGTGACCGTAGAGGCCATGATTATCAGGGCTGTCACTTTGTTCCAAGTTTTACATCTTGAGAGAAAAGACAAAGCACAGTTGTGATATAAGAACAGAGAATCGTAAAGTTATTTTTGCGTATGCTGCTGTGCTTTCCCCCACCAAGAAAGGTGACCACATTCCGACTTCAGGGATTGACAATAAACAATCTTTTGCAGTCACCAATCATGACGCTGAGTAATCATGACAAAGCGTGTTTTCCCCACCATTGAGGTAGTCACATTTTGACTTGAGGAAATCACAATAAGCAACCTTAACACTGTCCCTACGTTAATGGAGAGAACCCCACTTTCCCTTTACACCTGCACTGTACGCATGTGTATGCTACCTTAACCCAGTAGTGGGTGATACTGAGGGAAGGGCTGGTAGATGGTTGGTTACCCTATAGCGGGTTACCCGAAGGGAAAATGTTAACAAAGAATGATCAGGACTGAATAATCCTAACACCGTTCTCCCCCCAACCCTCCCAACCAACAAGCGCTTTGATTTGTTTACTTTACAAGATTCAACGCTATATAAATTCCATACATTATTATTCATTGTTATTATTATAACCAACAGAGTGGTCAAGACAGACGCTGCTGGAAGCGTGGATGGAGGACCCCATTGCCTGCTGCCACAAGTGCGGGGTCACTCCCCCGGGGTCGCTGTTCAGCGAGACGCCCCAGGTGCAGGAGAGCTTGGCCAGCCCCCTGCCCAGCCCCTCCCACAGCAGCGGTGGCGGTGGTGGTGTTGGCGGCGGCAGTCCCTGTGTGGAGGTGGAGTGCCACATATGCACCACGGCCTTCCTCCTGGCTGAGGAGCCGGTCCACATGAGCTGCCTCCACCAGTTCTGTCGACTCTGCTGGGAAAGGTTCGGGTTGGTTTTTTTTTGGGGGGTTGTGGGGGGGGGGTTGGGTGGTGGGATGGGGGGGGGGGGGATGATGGGGGGGGGGGGGTGTTGGGTGGGTGGGGGGGGTTGGGGAGGGAGTGGTGGGGGTGGGGGGGGGTGAGGGAGGGGGGGAGGAGTTGTGGAGTGGGGGTAGATGGTGGGAGGGGGGGGGGGTGGGGGGGGATGTGGGGGGTCGGAGCTGTTCTCTGTGTGTGCGTGTGGTTTATTTATTTATTTATGTATTTATTTATTCTTTTATATCGAGGATAATGGAATAAGCACTCGTGTGCTTTTTTTACATCCAGTCCCTGTGTGTATATGGTTTTGTAAATTTTGTCATCTATTTCCACCTGCACACAAATATGGCCTACTCTTCCGAAAAGCGGAACAGGATTTAACGTGTGCGCAAGATGTTCTGCATGCGTTCGAACACGGGCCTCGGTTTATAGTCTCATCCGAGTGTGTGTGTGTGTGTGGTTTGTGTGCGTGTGTGTGTGGTGTGTGTGTGTGTTCTTCGATTTAACACCTTTCCATATAAGTGATATTGGAGGATAGGAGAAAGGAGGAGGATCAAGTAAAATAGAATATGTGAGCGATTGAAAGAATGTGTATGAGAGGTAGGGAGAGGAAGAAAGAGAGAGGGAAGGGAGGAGGAGGGGGAGAGAAGGTGTGTGGTGTTTTGTGGTGTGTGTGTGTGTGATGCGTGTGTGGTGTGTTTTGTGTGTGTGTGGGTGTGATGCGTGTGTGTGTGCTTGTGTGTGTGTGTGGTGTGCATGTGTGTGTGTGTGAAGTTGTGGCAAGAATGGATGTGACCTTTTTTTGTTGTTGTCAGTGTGTTTTAAAGTTTGGGATGAAGGTTTCATGATTTTGCATGCACACGTACGCATGCACAGGAACACAGACGTGAATGCACACACGAATGTACTCAGAACAATTTGCCCACATGTTAAAACTTTTTCCATCTTTTGGAAGAGTAAATTATTTATGCTTGTGGAAATGGATGACAAAATTTACAAACCAGCATGCCCAAGGGCACTGGATGTAAAAAAGCACATGAGAGCTTATAATTTCATTATCCTCATAATCAAAGAATAAATAATATTAAAATAAATAAAATCACATGCACATGCACACAAACACACATGCACACACATATGCACGCACACACATACATACACACACACACACACACACACACACACACACACACACACACACACCACACACACACACACACACACACCCATGTATCACTTATATCATGGCTGTAGTAATACGCAGGAAATCAGTAATTCACAGAGTATACTCTTGACATGCCAACGATTTACATTTCATTTTTGATCCAAGTTACTGATCACATTACAGTTTCATTTGCTGACAGTCTCCTATAGAAATTACCCATGTGCACCTGTCAGATGATCCTGTGTGCACCTGTTAAATGATTATCTGTGTGCACCTGTCCTGTGTGCACCTGTTGAATGATTATCTGTGTGCACCTGTTAAATGATTATCTGTGTGCACCTGTTGACAGGTACCTGAACATGAAGATCCAGGAAGGGGATGCTCATCACATCACCTGTCCAGGATTCGACTGCTGCATGTTGGTACCTGTGGAAATCATCGAGAACATCGTGTCCCGGGACATGGCACGCCGTTACCTGCAGTTTGACATCAAGGTACAAGACACTACCTTGAGCGTGTTTTTTTTCTTCCGGAGTAAATGTGGCTTTTGTCTATTTCAGTTGTTACCATTATGCTATTTTTTTTTCTTTTTGCTTTTATTTGTCAAAAAAGTTCAGTCTTTGTCCATTTCAGATGTTTGCAATTGTGTTTCTAGAGAAAGTATGATGTAAGTGTGTTTCTTGCAGGGTTTTTTTTTGGTATGGAGACTTGTTAAATCTTAATGTAATCCATAAACTATATTTATGAGGAAAGTCGCCTTATCAATATAATCTATAGTCTATATTTAATGGGAAAGTGCCCTTATACTTTTAATGATAAAGACATTTTGTTGGACATTTTTGTATTCTTTTTTCAGATGAACCCCCTCCCCCCCCCAAAAAAAAAGTTGATATCTGTTTTACATTTCCATAAAGGCATGTAGCTTGGTAAAGAATGAGTTTGTGTATTGGTATAAATATGTTTGCATTTTTCTCTATGCGTCTTTGCTTAGATTTAAACATGTTCTATCACACATATGGAGACTTGCTCTGAAATCTCTGCTCTTGTGCAAAAACTAAATGTTTTTGGTGACCATTTTTTTAATGTTTTTGAAAAAAAAACTATATAGATTTCATATTTATTTATTCTTAATTTTTTCCAAACTGATGCCAACATGCACAACAATAGAAAAGATTTCATTTATGATTTTATAACATCTGAAAAGTACTGCTATTCTGTATTCACTGATAGATTTTATTTATGAGATATTAATGATTCTTCGGATGAGACTATAAACCAAGGCCCCATGTGCGAACGCACGCAGAACATCTTGCGTACATGTTAAATCCTGTTCCGCTTTTCCAAAGAGTAGGCCATTGTGTGCCGGTGGGAACAGATGACAAAATTTACAAAACCGCATACACACGGGGACTGGATGTAAATAAGCATATGTGTGCTTATTCCATTATCCTCGATATAAAAGAATAAATAAAAAAAATTTAAAAAAACATTTCAATAGTACTGTTAATGTACAATTCACCGATATATTTTTATCTATAATTCTATAACATTTACAAAAATACTGCTATCCTGTCCTGCATTCACCGGCATACACACATTACAGTGTGATAGCGTCATGTCAATTCAGGCCTTCGTGGACAGCAACCCTGACATGAAGTGGTGTCCCTTTCCTGGCTGCGGCCGAGCGGTCAAGCTGCCAGAAATAGACGGCATGGCCACCAACTGTTCGCAGACGCGTGCCGCCATTCCCAGCGACACGTCGCGCAGCGTGGACTGTGGGGCTGGACATTACTTCTGCTGGTAATGCGCTGTTTGTTTCTTTCTTTTTACTGAATGTGCTGCATTTACAGGTTGTGGGGGATTGTTTGAGGTTGTGGGGGAATGTTTGAGGTTGTTTGGGAATGTTTGAGGTTGTGGGGAATGTTTGAGGTTGTGGGGAATGTTTGAGGTTGTTTGGAATGTTTGAGGTTGTGGGGAATGTTTGAGGGGTGGGGGAATGTTTCACCTTACAGATTGTGGGGAATTCATGTTATGGGGAATTCACTTTCAGGTTGTGGAGAAATCACTTTCAGGTTGTGGGGAATGTTTTACCTTTCTAGTTGTGAGGAATGTTTGACCTTTCAGGTTGTGGGGAATGTTTCAGGTTGTGGGGGATGTTTCACCTTTCAGGCTCTGGGAAATGTTTCATCTTTCAGGTTGTGGGGAAATGTTTCATCTTTCAGGTTTTGGGGAATGTTTCATTTTTCAGGTTATGGGGAATGTTTCACCTTTCAGGTTGTGGGGAATGTTTCACCTTTCAGGTTGTGGGGAATGTTTCATGTTGTGGGGGAATGTTTCACCTTTCAGGTTGTGGGGAATGTTTTATGTTGTGGGGGGAATGTTTCACCTTTCAGGTTGTGGGGAATGTTTCATCTTTCAGGTTGTGGGGGATGTTTCACCTTTCAGGTTGTGGGGGAATGTTTCATCTTTCAGGTCATGGGGAATGTTTCACCTTTAAGGTTTTGGGGAATGTTTCAGGTTGTGGGGAATGTTTCATTTTTCAGGATGTGGGGAATGTTTCAGGTTGTGGGGAATGTTTCAGGTTTTGGGGAATGTTTCAGGTTTTGGGGAATGTTTCAGGTTGTGAGGAATGTTTCATTTTTCAGGATGTGGGGAATGTTTCACCTTTCAGGTTGTGGGGAATTCACCTTTCAGGTTGTGGGGGATGTTTCACCTTTCAGGTTGCTGTGCTGTGATGAATAATAAAACTGGTATAAGAATATAGACAAGCAGCATAAAGAGGTGGTTTCTAAGCATGGAATGGGTTATATTTTGGATCGTGGTAATTATTAGTTTTCATTGACAAATGTGACAGTATATATGAAATAAAAGCAGTGAAAAGAGGGATATAGTTTTGATAATGCATACTGTTGGAGGGATATAGTTTTGAAAATATATACCGATGGAGGAGTAGAGTTTTGATAATGCATACTGTGTAAGTTCTGCTGTTTTTGCTTATGTACACTGCTGTGTTTGTTATGAGAGCTAACATATAGATTTAGTGCTGCTCACTGCAAAGTGTTGTACAATGTTCAGCAAAAGCTGTATTCTGCATGGAAAAAAAGTTGGCTACTGGTAATTTGTTGCCGTTGTGCTAGTGCCATAATGAAAGAATTTGTTAATTAAAGGACTAAGTCATGGTTCCTCTCAATGAAAAGGATATTGAAGCCTCTTAAGTCAAGGTTAGCCATGAACTCTCCTCTGACAAGGTGTTGTTGTTGTTGTTGTTGTTGAAAGACATTACTTGAAATTGGGAAAGGATGATGAAAGGAGTGATGTTGATTTTGTTGTTGAAATCAGGAAAGGATGGTAAAAGGAATAATGTTGATTTTGTGGTAGTTGATGTTGTTGAAATACATGTAACTGGGAAAGGATGATAAAAGAAATAATGTTGATTTTTGTTTGTTTGTTTGCAGGGAGTGTATAGGAGAAGCTCACGAGCCCTGTAGCTGCGACAACTGGGTGAAGTGGCAGAAGAAGATTTCCGACATCAATCCAGAAACATGTAAGCCTGCGTTGTTGTCCAACAGATATCTGACCGCTGAACAGTGGTTATCCATAGCTATTGACACTGTGAGGTAGGGTCTGATGAAGAGTCATTGTTTCCTGTAGGTGTCAGTATATTGCATGTGAGTAGATGGTTTGGTTTGGTTTAGATTGTATTATAGTCCATGTGGAGATGTCCAATTTGGGGACTGCACCATCAACCAACCATCAACACTATAATAGATGTTTTGCAACTTGTTCATTGTTTTTCTTCCCTTGTTATCTGGCAACAAAATCTTGTCATTTATTTTTCCCCATTTCTCTATTGTTTTTCTTCCCTTGTTATCTGGCAACAAAATCTTGTCAATTTTGTTTTCCATTTCTCTATTGTTTTTCTTCCCTTGTTATCTGGCAACAAAATCTTGTCAATTTTGTTTTCCATTTCTCTATTGTTTTTCTTCCCTTGTTATCTGGCAACAAAATCTTGTCAACTTTTTTTTCCATTTCTCTATTGTTTTTCTTCCCTTGTTATCTGGCAACAAAATCTTGTCAATTTTGTTTTCCATTTCTCTATTGTTTTTCTTCCCTTGTTATCTGGCAACAAAATCTTGTCAACTTTTTTTTCCATTTCTCTATTGTTTTTCTTCCCTTGTTATGGCAACAAAATCTTGTCAATTTTGTTTTCCATTTCTCTATTGTTTTTCTTCCCTTGTTATCTGGCAACAAAATCTTGTCAACTTTTTTTTCCATTTCTCTATTGTTTTTCTTCCCTTGTTATCCGGCAACAAAATCTTGTCAATTTTGTTATCTGGCAACAACGTCTTGTCAATTTTGTTATCTGGCAACAAAATCTTGTCAATTTTTTTTTCAATTTTTCTATTGTTTTTCTTCCCTTGTTATCTGGCAACAGTATGTTCTTTTGAGCCAGAAGGCTCATAGAGCCGGAGCTTATCCCGGTTTCTGTAGCGTTAAGCGAACTGATGGTTTTTCACCACCCCTGTGACAGGACGCTAGTCTGTCGCCAGATACTTCCCCAGCAGAGCTGGTACCCACTTGTACACCTGGGTGGAGTGAGGAAAATAGGAGTAAAGTGTCTTTCCCAAGGACACAACACCGAGCCGAGCGGGGATCGAACTCGCGACCTCTGGATCACGAGTTGACCGCCAAAACCACTCGACCACGGTGCCTCCTTATCTGGCAACAACATCTTGTCAATTTTTTTTTTTTAAACACTATTTCTCTAGGATTTTTTTTATTCCCCCCCTTCCCCGCTGTCTGATTCTTTTTGACTTAATTATCTCAACTCTTATTTGGCTTTCTATCAAATTTCTTTCTTCTGTTGATCTTTCTGTCACCTTTTTCATATTTTTTGTTAGCAAATGCAAAGAGATGCTTAAAAAAAGGGGGGTGGGGGTGGGGGACTCACAGTGATATACTGTAACAGAGTGGAGAAAGATAAGCTTCTATCTCTGCAATAACCTCAGAGCTACGAAGCGTGACCAGAACAGCAGGGAATGTGATACCTCTAAAGAGGCTGTGTAAATTCTAAGTTCAATGCAAAGGCAAAGTGTATGTCGGGAGAAGTCAGAACTACAACTCTAGAAAACAGAGACTCGCACATTTCGTTGGTGTCTCCAAATTTAGAAACACAGCATTGCACTCATACTCCTTCCACAAGGGAAGCAATTAGAAACACTCTGCAGTCATACTCCTTCCACAAGGGAGGCAATTAAGGCCACCCCCATCATAAAACAAAGAGACTTACTTTATTTTTTCAAATGAAAGGGTTTAATCATGTAAATATTGTCTACAGTTGAAAAACAGAACAACCCTTGAGAAGTAGGATTTACATTGTTTGGTGAATATCAAGACCAGATCCTTACCTACTTCAGAATCACAGAGAATTACAGAGTTGTCCGATCTTTTAGCCTAAGGTAAGGTTTTAAATATACCGAAACTTTGTTCTGCCCAACACTTGAGTGTTGTGTTCTTACTGTTTTTCTCTTATTGTACGTCAGAATCATATTAACAGATCATGTATCTTGCATTTGATTCCAAGTGGCTGTTCTCTTGTAAGAAATATGGTTGTATGATAATGTTTACCTCAGTAATTGACAAAGCCTGGGCCAAACATGGTTGTCTGATATTGTCGTGAAATGCTGTTGTGTGATGTTACAGTGAGACTGTTGTTTGGTATTTCATTTAGACTGTTGTATGATATTACTGTGAGACTTTTTTTAATGATATTATAGCGAGCAATATTGTATGATATTTCACTGAGCACTATTGTATGATATTGGCTCTATTGTGTGATATTACAGTGAGATTGTTGTATGATATCACAGTGAGACTATTGTATGATATTACAGTGAGACTATTGTTTGATATTACAGAGATTGTTGTATGATATTTATACAGTGATACTGTTGTATGACATTACAGACTATTGTATGGTATTACAGTGAGACTGTTGTATGATATCACAGTGAGACTATTGTATGATATTACAATGAGACTATTGTTTGATATTACAGAGACTGTTGTATGATATTAATACAGTGATACTATTGTATGATATTGGCACTATTGTGTGATATTACAGTGAGACTGTTGTATGATATCACAGTGAGACTATTGTATGATATTACAGTGAGACTGTTGTTTGATATTACAGAGATTGTTGTATGATATTTATACAGTGATACTGTTGTATGATATTACAGTGAGATTATTGTATGATATTACAGCTAGATTATTGTTTGGTATTACAGTGAGTGGGACGGAAGAGGAGACGGAGATGGCGGCAAACTGTTTGTGGCTGGTAACGAATTCCAAACCCTGCCCCAACTGTAAATCACCCATACAGAAGAACGAGGGGTGCAACCACATGAAGTGTTCTAAGGTAATAGCTGCTGTTGTGTTGAATGTGTGTGTGTGTGTGTGTGAGTGAGTGTGTGTGTGTGTGAGAGTGTGTGTGTGAGTGAGTGTGTGTGTGTGTGAGTGTGTGTGTGTGACTGTGTGTCTGTGTCTGTTTATGAATTTGTGCAGGTATTGTTGTGCATGTGTGCAAGTACACATCCATGTGCTCTAAAGAAGATATTTCCCATTCAAATGCTTGAATTATAATAAAATGCCTGACATTGTTTGCATTGTCTGTGAATCACTACTATAATGTACACTACCTGAAGCCAAAACTATTGTCGTCAAAAGTTGATTTGTTTTTGCATTATTATGTATTTTGTTTCATTATGTAATTCATGTGTTAACAGTGATTAA
Source organism: Rapana venosa (assembly GCA_028751875.1). Taxonomy (NCBI): domain Eukaryota; kingdom Metazoa; phylum Mollusca; class Gastropoda; order Neogastropoda; family Muricidae; genus Rapana; species Rapana venosa. The sequence goes on along the minus strand of CM054134.1, from coordinate 84,348,849 downwards.
GATTTTAAGTTATTTGGGTTTGCTAATAAAGGAATATGTTATTCTTCTTCTTCTTCTTCATCCTCATACGCTCTTACAGCAACTAGTATTGTCTGTCATACAAGTGAACATGCTATGCAATGTTGTTAAGTGCTTAGGCCCAGCCTGTCCGACTTTTGCGTGAAGGAATATGTTATAAACTCGATTTATTTATTTTTATTTTATTTTATTCTTTTATTTCGAGGATAATGGAATAAGCAGTCATGTTCTTTTTTACATCCAGTCCCCATGTGTATGCAGTTTTGTACATTTTGTCATCCGTTCCCACCGGCACACAGTGGTCTACTCTTCCGAATAGCGGAACGGGTTTTAACGTGCGCGCAAGATGTTCTGCGTGCGTTCGCATACGGGTCCTCGGTTTATAGTCTCATCTGAAGGACTTTGAGGGAGAGTGGCGTTGGCACTGATGTTACCTTGATTATGGATGTGTGATCAATTTTGTGTGTGGGTGTGTGTCAGTGTAAGCACGACTTTTGCTGGGTGTGCCTGGAGCAGTGGAAGCGTCACAACTCCTCCACGGGGGGCTACTTCAAGTGTAACCGCTACGAGGTGGTCAAGAAGGTGGAGGAGCAGACTGCTGAAATGGTCACTGATGTGAGTCGTCCTGCAGGACATCTGTGGTTTTTCTTTGTGGATGGTTTTAAGGAGGATAGAGAGAGGTTGTGTGTGTTGTGTGTGTAGGTGTGTTGTGTTGTGTTGTGTTGTGTTGTGTGTGTATGTGTGTGTGTGTTGTTTGTAGGTTATTGTGTGTGTGTATTGTGTTGTGTGTGTGTTGTGTGTGTGTATGTGTGTGTGTGTTTGTAGTGTGGGTGTGTGTGTGTGTGTGTTTTATGCAGTCTTAGCCTGTAAGAGCCTCAAGTTTTTAAGTTTTATAAACGATATATTATCAGTTGTATGATATTCAGGCAAAATTATTGGGTGGAGAATTATCCATTTAAAATTGTATCATTGGTGAACCTCAGAGCTTTAGCCAAAGAATGGGAGGAAACGTCCATTTAAAATATAGAATTTGACCTTTGTAGTACCTACCCATTTAGGGGTAGAATGGTCATTTGGTGGGGGGTGGGGGAGACACATCATTGTGGCAATGTCTCTTTCAGCCAGCTGTCCTCTTCCTCACCCACAATGAAGAGAGCTTTTTTTTCTGATAACAGTTTTAAAAGGTGTTTATTTTTCAGAAAAGAGAAGTTAGTACAGGGAAACATTAGCAGCGTGCCACATGATTGTATTGATAATTTTTACCTGAAGGAGGATAGACTCTGCCAGGCTTCACTCTGCCTGAAAAATACAGTGCAGTTCCCCAGCCGCTTGTCATCAGAGTAAAGGAGATGTCCACAGCACACAAATCCTGCATAACTCAGCCAAAGGTTCAGGACCAGTGCTAAAATCAGCTTGCCCCTTCCTTTTACCCCCCCCCCCCCAGGCACCTTCCATTTCTCCACCCTCCCAGTTTTGTGCACTGTTAAAGTAAGGCTGCTGCCAAGTCCAAGTGTGGTCAGTTCCTGCTATAATTAGCAGCAGCTGGTCTCATCTGGGATGGGATGGGATGGATAGCAGCTGAGAGTAGCTGAAAGTGGGGGAAACTGTCAGCCCTGTCAAACCATCTCTTAGGTCTATACAGTTATGAACAGATGCAAATTCAAATTCAAAAACTTTTTTTGTCTCAAAGACAGAGAAATTCTGGTGGGTTACAGCCCATACATAAAAATAGTAAACATGTAATGCCTCTGCCTTTGTTGTGTGTGTGTGTGTGTGTGTGTATCAGCAGATGAATGTAATGATATGTAGTATGAGGCAAATGATTTTTTCTGCTGATTGGTAGAAGATTGTTGTCAGAAAAAAAACACAAGACTAAACCTGTACTGTGTGGATTTGTCAACAGGCTGAAGAGAAAAATGCGAAGATGCAAGAACTGAACCGCTTTGTTCACTACTACACTCGCTTCAAAAACCACGAAAACAGTTACAAGGTATGTGTGCTGGTTGTCGAAAGATTGACTGAGAATGCGGTTTTTTGTGTGTTGGATGGCCCTTAACTCTTCTACTACCGCGTTCCGTTTCTCTTACTTACCACTGTATACCAAGTATTTTCTGCAGTGTCTTTCAGTTTCACACCTACTGACTTTAAAAAATAATAAAAAATCGAAATAAAGACAGATCTACATGAAACTTTCTGTACTTGTTAAGTTGTGAATAAAAATCCAATATTTCTTCGTTTGACTCTTGTGTGACTTGTTGTTGTGGAATGCTGATGGCGATGATGTTGCGGTTGTTGTTGGCTACAGTGGTTATGCAATAATTTTTAAAATATGACTATTTCAAGAGGTAAAGAATTGTAAAGATGAAGTAAAATAAAATCAAACATGCAAAATAAGTAATAATGTTCAGATAATATTAGAATAACATGCAATCACACTCACAAACAAGCATACAGGCTGACGAACAAACAGCCATTGAAATCAGGTCACGTTTGTTCCAATTTTATTTTGCACTTCGTCAGTGAAAAATGAGAAAAAAACCCCATCATACTACCACGAGTCACTAGCATCATTTTGCAAGTTTCTGGAGCCACAATTTTCATGAAATTCTTTCATTTTAAGCCAGTCACAGTCATATGCCCCCCTCGGCAGGACATTGTTTACACACTGTCATAGTTTCTTCATCACTCGAATCACAATAAACACAGCACATCGATTCCACTCTGCAACTCTTGAATCCTCTGTTCAGCTTCTAAGTCCATTTCAGTCCACATAAGTTCAGATTCTGCCATTATTTTCAAAGAAAATCCTCCAAAAAGTTCGTTGAAGCAGTCGCCATATTGATGCAGCTCCCTCCAAAAATCGTTACTCGATGACATCGCCGTAAAATCGAAAAAATCGGCACAAAAATCGATCAACTGACGCGAAAATTGCAAATGGCGGCAGCTACACTATCTGGGAGCTCACTGCGCATGTCTAAAGCGATAAGGGGTGTGAGACCATGGTATATAAATAGCGCAAAGGGAGACACCCAGTGTCCCCAGGTATTCGGTGGGCACACCCGCCCGCGGCTTCGCGGATCAAGTAGTAAGAGGGCGGGTCAACCCGCCGACGGTAGTAGGAGAGTTAAAGTTGACTGGGATGTTGCTATAAGAAATGACAGAAGCATCTTTTAATCTATTTTAGTCTGTGTAGAGATGCACAGATTTAACCTGAGATTTGATTATTGTTAGGGTGACAGCCCTGATATGGCCTCTGTGGGTCAGCAAGGCTATAAATGACATGATTTGATTGTTGGGTTGGACTTTTTTCTGTATGTTTGTTTGTTGGTATTATTTCATCATTTAAAGCATGAAGATTTCTGTTTATAGATGCTTTACATTTATGACTAAGTAACTACATGAGTTGAAATCAGCAGTGGAGTTGTGATATTTTATTTATTTATTTATTCTTTTATATAGAGGATAATGGAATAAACACTTATGTACTTTTTTACATCCAGTCCCCATGTGTATGCAGTTTTGTAAATTCTGTCATCTGTTCTCACTGGCACACAATGGCCTACTGTTACGAAAAGTGGAACAGGACTTAACATGTATGCATGTTCTGCATGCGTTCGCACACAGGATGTCAGTTTATAGTCTCATCTGAAGGGCTCAGGATATAGTTTACTTAGCATGTGACATTAAGAAAGCTGGGTTTTTTTTCCCTTTAAATCTACAAAGGAATGGCTAATTTACAGTAATTTACTATATAAAAGAACTGACTACATAGTTGTATATCTAAATGGTAGTTGTTTGCTGTTTGTGTCACACTGCCTTTCTGTAGATGTTAATGTGTGTGTGTGTGTATGTACGTGCGTCTGTGTGCTTATATACATATATGTGTGTATTTGTTTGTGAGAACAGCTGGAGGAGCCCTTACTGCAAACAGCCAAAGACAAAATGATGAAGCTAGCTGAAGCTGTCACAGATATAGGTAAGATTTGGCTTTTTGTGGACAATTTTTGTGTGTGTTAGAGATTTTGTTGGACGATATGAATTCTGATACTGCATCAAGAAGTAAGCCATGTACTGTCAGTAAGGAACATAACTTTTAAGTCTTGGAGGATAACCTTAGGTGAAGTTTGAGCTGCTGTCTTTCAGGGAGTGCATTACTGTGATGCCATCACCCATTTCTTCTATTTTCTTTTTTTCTGTCATCACACAAATATTGATGGGCTGCCTGTATTGCAGTTGATCTTAGAGAAAGGGGCATAAATAAGGAGGAAGCTCAAAACAGAGAGAGATGGAGAAGGCTCATCAATGTCAAACCTCCCCTGGGAGAAACATGACAACAAAGGAAGAAGAAGAAGAATACCTTTTAGCTTTAAATTTTGTAAGGACAACTCCTTTGTTGCCATGATGTGCACCAGTCCATAAGCACTCAGATATGACTGGTTTAGAGTCTCCTCTGAAAAACTTGACATTCATTTTTTAAAAAATCGTTCCCTGGCTAGAGCTCTGAGATTCACCATTGATGAGATTTTGCTCATGGAACATTTTTACCCACCATGATGGTAGCCACATACTGACTTTAGGGATGGTGTCTAAACATGACACCTGCATGCAGGCACTTTAAAAAAAACACACCCAAGTGGATGGGTGACTTTGCGCGCCTTTGCCTCAGTACAGTCCCTCAGTTCACACAGCTGTAAATGGCTATCTGCCCTCTTTACGGTCGAGGAAGGTAAAGCAGCGAGGTAGAGGAGATGGGTGCCACCCTCAATATACTGGCCCCTGGAGAAGCCGAGGTCTCTCACATCTCGCTGCCCAATGCCCTGCATAGGTTATGGGAACACCTTTACAGTCACCTTTTACTCTCTGTAGTATATAGTACTCTCTACAGTATGTATTAGTCTCTGTAGTATGTAGTACTCTCCATAGTGTGTAGCACTTTCTATGGTGTGTAGTACTCTCTACAGTACATAGTACTCTCTATAGCATGTAGTTTCTCAAAGGGCCTAGCCTAGCCCAGATCTGTAGCCATAGGCTTAGGCCTTCGGCGCGAGCATGTGTACGTGCTAGTAGGCTTGAGATGCTGTGAGGAGGGGGAAGGGGAGGGGTGAAGAAATGGGAGGGGTGTGGTGGTAAAAAGGTCGGGGCGCACTAATTTTAGCACTCTGCCTGAACCTTTGACTGAGCGCTGCTGTATAGGCGCGCTGTGCATAGCGTACCGGTTTCATGGACAGCCAGCACTGCAGCAGTTAACGGGACAGTTGGTGATGTGCAGCCACAGCCAAGGCGGAGACCAGGTTTGTGGAGGACGCGGTTCGACAGCTGCTGAAGGCGCGCCGTGTCCTGAAGTGCTCCTACGTGTATGGCTACTACCTGGACGGGCCTGGCTACAAGAAGATCGTGTTTGAGTTCATGCAGGTGGGAACGTTTTTGTGCGCGTGTGGGCTTTCGGTTTTTGTGTGTGAGAAAATAACAAAATGCGTTGATGTTTGTTGTTGTTTTTTTCTCTGTTATTCGTATATCTGTGTGTTTGTATTTGTACAGGGCTTGTAACTGGCTTGTTTCTTTAATTATTAGATTGGGGGGAGCTTGATGTCAGAATAATGACAGGAATTTCTACAACACACTGATCTCTAGGACAAAGTGGCGCTTGCATCACATGAAAAAACGTAGGCTGTTTGCTTGTTGTACTCATTTCATGTATTGATGCTACGTTGTTTCTGAACTAATAAATTTTGTTTAAACCAAAAAACAAAGGTAGGCGTTGTTTAGAAGAAACCTGATGTTCAAGGAAAAGACAGCTTGGGAGCTTGGATAGGTGCTTTTGATGTAGATTATAAAGGCTCACTTATATGAATTGTATGAGAAAAAGGAAAAGAGTTTAGCATATCATACATTTAGAAATTGTAAAGACCATTTCAGTATGAGATGTGTATTGAGTAACATAATTTCTTTCTTTTTTGTCATTCCTCGGCTAGAGCTCCAAGATTCACCAATGGTGATATTTTTGCGTATGCGACTTTTTTTGTTTTCTTCCCTCCCACCATTTAGCTAACCGCAGCATTCCGACTTTGGGGCTAAACATGACTTCAGCTTTGCTAACAGTTGCTGACTGTACCATTAACCACTAGACTGCCTTACCCCGGAAATTTTCCGGGGCTAAACGTGCACCCTATACGCCAACAACCCGGAAAATTTCCGGGGTGTCAAACCGAAGTAAACAAGCCAGTTTCCTTGACTACAGTTAAAGGGAAAGAACTCCAAAATTAATGGAGGTCACTCTCCTGTTGCTTGGCAACATCCAGCTGCAAAAACCGTAGCAAAAACGATCGTTTTTTAGCTCGTATTTTGTGTTTTTATGCATGACTGCTTGGGAAGTTCGTGTTCAAAATGGCTGACACGTCTTGTTGAAGGCATAAATAACTTAACACAGCTGTAAAAGTGGCAAATAAAACTGTAGATTTAAATAACAGTGATGAAAACGATTGTGTTTGATTCAGCTGATCGTGTATTTAAAAAAAAAGAATGAGATTTGGCCTAGTCTTATGTTTGACGTTATTGAGATGGGGGTACTCAGAATGACAGTGGTGATAAAGAAATCGTATTTTTGGTCAATTTTTTTACATTTTAAATATATTTTTACAGTGAAATATCATGCTAACTAATTTGAGCTTGCCTCGAAGTAATCTACGATATATATACTGTCATTGGGCAGACTATCAGGAATATTCATGTAGTAGTTTCTGAGTAAGAGGGGTATGAACATAGCAGTGGTACATAAGAATTTTATTCCCCGGCATATAGGGTGCACTTGCACTGGGCAGTTAAGAGGTTAAAGGTCCGTGGTGTTTCAGACGGAGTTGGAGGAGTGCACAGAAATCCTCTCCCAGATGGTCAACAGGCTCTACCTGCGCACGCCTCGGGCGCGCATCATCGAGCAGGCGCACAGCGTGCAGCGCCGCCGCCTCGAGTTCACTGCCGCCATTGCCAAGGGGCTGGTGCCACCTGAAACTCCGCCATCGCTGAAGAAGGGCCGTCGCCGTCGAAAGTACAGCATGGAGACTGAAGATGTCAGTTCAGGCTGAAAAGCAAGAATCTTTTTTTCTTTTTTTCACAACGTCATAATTGTAGAGTAATTGTACTGTGCAGGGGTGGGGTTTTTTTGGCTATCTGGTGAAGATTCATTTGATAAGATATGTTTTGTGTTTGTGTTTATAAATTTCCTTTAGGGAAGTTTGTCCTTCGCAAGGTTTTGTGGAAAAGTGACAAGAAAATGTTTGTTACTGTGTAAAATGAAATGAAATGAAAATGTGACTGAAAGATGTGTAGTATAGTCTTTCAACCATGCTGTCTGTATAAAAACCAGTTGTTCTGCATTCTGAACCTCAGTCTTGCAATGTCAAAAGTATGCAGACTGTTTCACAAGCCAGTAACCAGATAAAATGTAAAGATGTTTAAAGATAAGGGTGACTTTAATTTATAGGTAAACATATCTAATGTCTCCTTTTTTTTCCCTCTGTCTTTTTTTAAAAACAATCTTTTTTTTTTTTTTTAGCCAACATGGAATATATTGATACAAATGCTCAAGATGAATCCTATGATATTTCCGCAGACGTTTCTTTGTTAAAGTTTCTGTCTTTCAAAGCCTCTCTGTATATCTGACGATCAGTTTTCTGAACCTTTTTACTATTGTCTTCAATCTTTCTCCTTTTGTTATTGAACATGCTCATAATGCAGATATTATACCAGGTGTCTTTTATGTTTCTCATATTGTTATCTAACATGCTCATAATGCAGATATTGTACCAGGTGTCTTTAATGTTTCCAATGTTATCTAACATGCTCATAATGCAGATATTGTACCAGGTGTCTTTAATGTTTCTAATATTGTTATCTATCATGCTTATAATGCAGATATTGTACCAGGTGTCTTTAATGTCTCTAATATTGTTATCTAACATGCTCATAATGCAGACATTGTACCAAACAACTCCAATCTTTCTTGTATTCTAACCTAACATACCCATAATGCAAATATCTTACCAGACAACTCCAATCTGTCTCATATTCTAACCTAACATCCCCATAGTGCAAATATTTTACCAGACAGCTCATTCCCATCACCCCCTGTTTCACAGGAGGACCTGCGGAAAGCCATCATGGCGTCCATCCAGGAAGTGGACCCCGGCAACCCGTGGATCAAGGACGCCTCGGGTCGCCACACCAATGTCATGGCCTTGTTGGAGTGGCCGCTGGAGGACTCTGATGACTCCGACTCCGAAGTGTCTGTGGCAGCGCTCAGAGAATACGGTAGATATCATTGCTGAGGTTTGCTAGGGGATGGGGTTTGTCGAAACGGTCCTTTCGTGGTTTCATTTTTGTGCAGAGTATGTTGTGATGTACACAATAATGCATGTGGAGACATGAACACACACATATGCATGCACACACACACACACACGCGCGCATACACACTCACACACACTCTCACACACATGTGCTTTCACACACAATCATGCACATAAACACACACACATGCATGCACGCACACAACAGATACACACAACACAAACACACACACACATACACACACACTCACAAACACACACACACATTCACTCACTTGCTCGCCCACTCGCTCGCTCACTCACACCACACACACACAACATACACACACGCATACACACACACACACACACACACACACATACACACACACACACTTACACCACACGCACTTTCTCAGTAACATAAAACAATACAGTCTCACATTTGGTAACCACATAAAAACACAAGAAAGGACCTCTATCTAACTAATGTAACTTTTCCTCCAGGTATGTAGGTAATAATGTGACTTTTCCCTCCCAGGTATGCAGGTAATAATGTGACTTTTTCCTGAAGGTATGCAGGTAATAATGTGACTTTTCCCTCTGGGTATGCAGGTAATAATGTGACTTTTCCCTCCCAGGTATGCAGGTAATAATGTGACTTTTCCCCTTGGGTATGCCGCTAATAATGTGACTTTTTCTCGGGGTATGCAGGTAATAACATGACTTCCACCCCACCTCCTGGGTATGCAGGTAATAATGTGACTTTTCCTCAGGGTATGCAGGTAATGATATGACTTTTTCCTGCGGGTATGCAGCTTTTAACACAATCAAAATCTTTTCCTGCGGGTAAGCAGCTTTTAACACACTTAGGCCTTCATCGCCGCAAAACCAGACGGGGAACACGGGCAGGCCGACGTCACCGCCAGTGGTGGGCTTCCCTCTCCCGTGTCTCCCCCCTCACCTCTGACGTCACTTCTGTCACCCCTGACAATGCTTCTTCCCCATGCTGCCGTCCACCCGCCCCTTCAGCTTTTGATTGTTCTGTTGTTTGTAATTCTGATAATGTTTTTTGTTCTGATGATTATGATGTACATCATGATGTGTTTCAAAAACCGAATCCCCTGATTAGCACAGTTCTTTCACCATCTTCTACTCCTGATTCACCATCCAAACTCTTGTCTGTTCTTCTGCTAGCCGCATCTCCACCATCGCCTTCATCCTCTTCCTCTGATGCTTGTCCAAACTCACCACTTTCATCTTCAACCTCTCCACCTCCTTCAGATCTCCTTCAAGTTTGTTTGTTCAATGTGCAGTCTGTCTGTCCAAATGGAAAAGCCGACTACATATCTGATTTCATCTCTGAAAAAAACATTGACTTAACCTTCCTCACCGAAACTTGGCTTAAACCACATGGCCATGAGCCAAAAATAAAACAGCTGACTCCTCCTGGATATAAAACCATTTCTTTTCCCCGACTCTCTCGAGGAGGTGGGATTGCCATCATTCTCAAAAGACATCTTGGAACCACTCTTTCTTTCAGTCACAACCTTCAATTCTCACATGAATCTTTTGAAGTTTGCGAAATCAATCTCAACCTACCTGGCCACTCTATTACTATCTGCTGCCTTTACCGTCCACCTCCCAGCCGTAAAAACAACCTAACATCTTCTCTTTTTCACCAAGAATTCAGTCACTCCTCGACCACTACAGCCTCTCTCCCACTAAACTTATAATTCTTGGTGACTTCAACTTCCATTTTGACAACCAGTCTTCTCCAGATGTCAAACGTCTTTCTCTTTCTCTGTCCAACCATTCTCTCTCTCAACTGGTAAACGAAGCAACGTACAGATCTGGTCATATTTTAGACTGGCTGATTACTAATGCTTCATTCAATCTTTCACATCTGTTTCTGTCACCGACGAACTGCATTCTGATCATTCCGCCATTCTTTTCCATCTCAACATCACAAAACCTGTCAGAAAGAAGAAATATGTTACTCGTCGCAATCTTAAGGCCTTAGACATTCATACCTTCTCTTCCCAAGCTTCCGAACGTTTTTCACAAACCTCTGACCACACTGACCTCTCTGATCACTATAACACTATTCTCCGCCAACTGCTTGATGAGCATGCACCTCCTACTGATCATCTCCTCCCTGACAGACCCTGTGCGCCATGGTATACCCAAGACATCTTGATAGCGAAGCGCAAACGCCGGCAACTAGAACGGCAGTGGCGGAAGTCAAAAACCGAAATCAACAAACAGCTTTTCCGAAAACAAATAAACAAAGTCAAACTCTTAATCCACTCAGCAAAGACAGACTACTACTCTTCCCAAATTCTCTGTGCTACATCCATAAAATCTCTTTTTTCCCTCACCTCAAATCTCCTTGGATCTGCAAAAACAACTCCTCTGCCTAACACCCACAGCCTGTCTGAACTTCCATCCATATTTTCTGCCTTCTTTTCAGACAAAGTTCGAAACATACGCTCCAGACTTGATCAAACTCAATTCCAGCCTGCGCCTCCTGACCCCCAGTTCACTGGCACTCCTCTCTTTTCCTTCCATCCCACAAGTGAAAAAGAAATCATGACAATTCTGAAGGAAATGACTATAAAATCATGCGACCTTGATCCCATACCTGCTCCTGTTTTAATAATAATAATAATAATGTATGGAATTTATATAGCGCTGAATCTTGTAAAGCAACAAATCAAAGCGCTCAGATTTTATTTCATACCACTTTAAGTCATGGCAGATTTCTCTCCGTGAAATTCGGGCTGCTCTCCCCGGGGAGAGCGGGAGAACGCGTCGCCACTTAGCACTGCGCCACCCTTTCACCCTTTTTTTTTTTTTTTTTTTTTTTTTTTTTTTTTTTTTTTTTTTTTTTTTTTTGCAGCTGTATTTGTTTCCCTATCAGAGTGGCTTTTTTCTAAGAATTTTGCCAGGGACAACTCTCTTGTTGCCGTGGGTTTTTTTACGTGCGCTAAATAATTACGTGTAACACACGGGACCTCGGTTTATCGTCTCATCCGAAAGACTAGCGCCCAGACCACCACTCATGGTCTAATGGATGGGGGAAAAATTTCCGGTCCAAACGGGGTACGAACCGCCGCACACTTCAGACCCGGACTTTTCGCTTTCTAGACAGGCGCGTTACCTCTAGACCACCGATTTTCTCACAATGCCTTCCACAACTTGTGCCTATTATCACTAAAATAGTAAACTTATCTCTTCAGTCAGGAAATTTTCCATCAGCTCTTAAAACAGCAATAGTCACACCTCTACTGAAAAAGCACGACCTCGATCCCAACATTCTGAAGAATTATAGGCCTGTCTCAAACTTACCCTTTGTCTCTAAAGTACTAGAAAAAGTTGTTCTCAAACAGCTCAACAGTCACCTTCATTCCAATGATCTTCTTCCCACTTTTCAGTCTACCTATCGCCCCAACCACAGCACCGAAACCACCCTAGTCCATACTTTAGATACACTTCTACTTGCTTCTGATGCAGGAAAAATCTCCCTCCTCACTCTTCTTGACTTATCTGCAGCCTTTGATACCATAGATCACTCAATTCTTCTTTCTGCCTCCAAAATACGTTTGGTATTAATGGCACAGCCCTCACTGGTTTACTTCATACCTCACAGACCCGGTTCCAGAAAGTTATTGTAAACAAAATTCATCAAAACCTGTCAAAATGGAATGTGGAGTCCCGCAGGGATCAGTCCTGGGCCTGTTCTCTTTACTCTCTACACTGCTCCACTCTCACAATAATAAACAACCACCCTATTGATCATCATTTCTATGCCGATGATACTCAGCTTCAGTGCAGCGATACTGTTGAAACTTGCCTTCCCTCCTGACAATATGTCCTACTGCCTTCAAGACATTCAAAACTGGATGACTCAGAACAAGTTACAACTTAATGCCGATAAAACCGAAGCCATGCTCATAGGGACCCAACATAACTTTCCTCTATCACAAAAACTTCAATAGAATTCGGCAATACGTCAGTTCCTTTGTCCAACTCTGTGAAGTATTTAGGAGTAGTTCTTGACAACACACTCTTATGAAAAAATTCATCACCAGACCTGCCAGTCTTGCTACTATCAATTACGGCGCATAAGCGCGATTCGCAGTATCTGTCCACTGATGCAACTTCCAAGCTTGTCACATCTCTCATTCTTTCACGTTTAGACTACTGTAATTCTCTTTGGCTGGCCTACCAAGCATCATCTATCCACTCTCTTCAACGCATACAAAACTCTGCAGCTCGACTGGTCCTAAGAAAGAAAAAATCTGAACACATCACTCCTCTTCTGCGATCTCTTCATGGTTTCCTGTCTCACAAAGACTGGAGTATAAAATCAATACCCTCTGTTTCAAATGTCTCCACAAATCTGCACCTCTTATCTCTGTAACTGTCTTCACCTGTTACACTCCATCCCGTTCCCTTCGTTCAGCCGCAGATACTTTGTGCTTTCGAACACCCAGATTCAAACAAACCACTGTTGGCCGTCGCTCCTTCTCTGTTTCTGGTCCATCCACCTGGAATGACCTCCCTCTTTCACTTCGTCAAAAGCCTTCACTTGATTCCTTCAAATCCAGCCTCAAAACACACTTATTTCCTACCTGAGACTTTCCCCCACATATCTGTCCCTAATTTTCAACAGCATCTTTCACCTTCTAAGTGTTGTTCCGTGTGTGTGTGTGTGTGTGTGTGTGCGTGTGCGTGTGCGTGCGTAGTGCGCGCGCATGGATTTGAAATCTGTTGCTCATTATGTTTAAGGAGAGTTGCATGCCTGTATATGATTGAGTGCAAGCACTTCGATTTGTTTGTTTTTTACAAGATTCAGCGCTATATAAGTTCCATATATTATTATTATTATTATTATTAATGTGACTTTTCCCTCCAGGTATGCAGGTAATAATGTGACTTTTCGCTCTGGGTATGCAAGTAATAATGTGACTTTTTTCCTCCGGGTATGCAGGTAATAATGTGACTTTTTTTCTCCTGGGTATGCTGGTAATAATGCGACTTTTTCATGCAGGTAATAATATGACTTTTTCATCCAGGTATGCGGGTAATAATGTGACTTCCCCCCCCCAATATATGCAGGTAATAATGTGACTTTTCCCTCCGGGTATGCAGGTAATAATATGACTTTTACCTCCAGGTATGCAGATAGTAATGTGACTTTTCCTTCCAGGTATGCAGATAGTAATGTGACTTTTCCTCCGGGTATGCAGGTAATAATGTGACATTCCCCCTCCGGGTATGCAGGTAATAATGTGGCTTTTCCCTCCGGGTATGCAGGTAATAATGTGACTTTTCGCTCCAGGTATGCAGGTAATAATGTGACTTTTCCCTACAGGTATGCAGGCAATAATGTGACTTTCCCTCCAGGTATGCAGGTAATAATGTGACTCCCTCTGGGTATGCTGGTAATAATGTGATTTTCCCCTCCAGGTATGCAGGTAATAATATGACTTTTTCCTCTGGGTATGCAGGTAATAATGTGACTTTTCCCTCCAGGTGTGCAGGTAATAATTTGACTTTTTCATTGGGTATGTAGGTAATAACGTGACTTTTCCCTCCAGGTATGCAGGTAATAATGTGACTTTTTCTCAAGGTATGCAGGTAATAACATGACTTCCCCCCGCCCCACCCCATGGGTATGCAGGTAATAATGTGACTTTTCCTCAGGGTATGCAGGTAATGATATCAGTTTTTCCTCCGGGTATGCAGGTAATAATGTAACTTTTTCCTCCGGGTATGCAGGTAATAATGTGACTTTTCCCCCAGGGTATGCAGGTTATAATGTGACTTTTTTCTCTCTCCGGGCATGCAGGTAATAATGTGACTTTTTACTCCGATATATGCAGGTAATAATGTGACTTTTCCCTCCGGGTATGCTGGTAATAATGTGACTTTTCCCTCCGGGTATGTAGGTAATAATGTGACCTTTTCTCCCATGTATGCAGGTAATAATGTGACTTTTCCCCTCGGGTATGCACGTAATAATGTGACTTTTCCCTCCGGGTGTGCAGGTAATATTTTGACTTTTTTCTTCGGGTATGCAGGTAATAATGTGACATTTCCCTCCGGATATGCAGGTAATAATGTGACTTTTTCTCCAGGTATGCAGGTAATAATGTGACTATTTTCTCTGGGTATGCAGGTAATAATGTGACTTTTTCCTTTGGGTATGCAGGTAATAATGTAACTTTTCCTCCGGGTGTGCAGGTAATAATGTAACTTCCCCCCCCCGGGTATGCAGGTAATAATGTGACTTTTTTCTCCAGGGTATGCAGGTAATAATGTGACTTTTCCCTCTGGGTATGCAGGTAATGATGTGACTTTTCCCTCCGGGAATGCAGGTAATAATGTGACTTTTCCCTCCGGGTATGCAGGTAATAATGTGACTTTTCCCTCTGGGTATGCAGGTAAGAATGTGACTTTTTCCTCCCAGGTATGCAGGTAATAATGTGACATTTCCCTCTGGGTATGCAGGTAATAAAATAATGTGACTTTTCCCTCCAGGTATGCAGGTAATAATGTGACTTTTCCCTCCAGGTATGCAGGTAATAATGTAACTTTTTCCCTTCGGGTATGCAGGTAAGTGCCGCAGGGTGGGGTGTAACCGGCCCAATGCGGTCAACCCACGCACGCAGGAGGTGCATGAGTTCTGCAGTCGTCGCTGCAAGCACCAGGATGAAATGCTGAACATGGCAGAAACAGAGCAGCAACAGCAGCAACAGCAGCAGCAACAAGGTGGGTGTGTGATGGCATCGTCCGGCGTACAGATTTTTTTTAATGGAAGTACGTGATCGTTTTGTGAGTAAGTGTGGATGAATGAATGATGCGATTGTTTGGGGTTGGCGTGGATAGATACGTAATGAGAAAGATTTCTTATCGTTTTTTTGTAGATGTTTGTATACATGTGTTATTTTATGTAATGTTTTTTCAGTTGAAATGGGAATTTATGGAACTAAAATGTATCACATGCAGATGTCACATTATGCAGAGAAATGTTTTAAGCTTGTGCTCTGTGGAAAATGTGCGCAGCCATGGAGATACATATACATAGTAAGGCGTTAACACACACACACTCTCTCTCTCTCTCTCTCACACACACACACCACACACACACTCACAACACACACACACACACACACACACACCACACACACACACACCACACACACACCTCATGTTCTACTTCTTCTCTTCGCTAAGTCTTCTGTTACTTCTTGTTTCTTACCACCCATCCCTCCACTCTCTTTTCTTTCTCTTCTCCTCTCTCTCTCTCTCTCTTCTCTCTCTCTCTCTCTCTCTCTCTCTCTCTCTCTCTTCTCTCTCTCCTCTCTCTCTCTCTCTCTCTCTCTCTCTCTCTCTCTAGTAATCAATATTGTCCTATACAGAAGACTATCTATTCTCCTTACATTTGAGATTCTCCTGAATGTGTGGACACACTGCTGTGCTGTCACAGAGGAAATACCGGAGGTGATACTGGACGAGCACATGGACCTCCTGCGCGCCCTGGAGATGTCCCGTCTGCAGTATCTGCGAGACACGGGCCTGCTGCACGAACCGGACGGGCAGAAGTGAGTGTGTCGTGTGTGCCGCTTCCATTCCAGTTAGGTCTCTGGCTGTTTTTGTGTGGCGGGTGAACAGAAGTGAGAGTGTCGTGTGCGCCACTTCCATTCCAGTTATCGCTGATTTGTGTGGCAGGTGAACAGAAGTGAGTGTGTCGTGTGCGCCACTTCCATTCCAGTTATCGCTGATTTGTGTGGCGGGTGAACAGAAGTGAGAGTGTCGTGTGTGCACGGCTTCCATTCCAGTTAGGTCGCTGGCTGATTTGTGTGGCGGGTGAACAGAAGTGAGTGTGTCGTGTGCGCCACTTCCATTCCAGTTATCGCTGATTTGTGTGGCGGGTGAACAGAAGTGAGAGTGTCGTGTGTGCACGGCTTCCATTCCAGTTAGGTCACTGGCTGATTTGTGTAGCGGGTGAAATTCAGGCATTTGTGCAGCACCATCCATTTTTTTTCTGTTTGTGTATTTTGTGGGTGTGTGTGTCTTCGTTTTATGTCTATCCATTAAGAAGTGATCTTGAATTCTTTGTTTGAGCTAAATGTATAGCGTTCTCACAGGACCTCTGTTTATGGTCTCATCCAAAAGACTGGCACACCACTCATGGCTTAGTGATTGGGAAGAAGTGAGGCTTCAGATGGGAATCAAGCCTGCACGCTCTCCTTTTCTGGGCAGGTGCATTACTGCACTGTCGATCTGCCCATGTGCATGTTCTCACTTCCTCGTGAAGTTGATATTGGTGTGATAGTCAAGTCATCATCATCGTCATCATCATCATCATCATCATCTTATAGCCAAGTGGATAAGGTGACAACAGGTTACAGATCTTAATGATGCTGAAGTTGCTGGTCAGAGGTTTAAATCTTGGCAGTCTTGGGTGCTAGAGCTGCATGAATAGAGCGTTGGACTTTCATTCTGTGGGCACCGGGAGCTGAGGCTTCAAATGTTGGCGTTGAGTCTGTTGAATTTGGGTGGGAAATGTTAAAACCTCTCAGGTCACCGTAGAGTGCAGACCTGCCACTGCCGTAATTCTCTTAGTGTATATTCCCTATCAGAACCTCAAGTATGTGCATCAAAGATGCCAGTGTCTATACTGACTTAAGCAGATTTTGTTGTCCTTTAGAGTGCTGGCCATCATGCTTAGAACTAGTCATGGTTTGGGCCAAACATGCGATTAATCTTGTCTTATCATTTTCTTCCGTTTCGAGGATAATGGAATAAGCACTGATGTTTGTTGTTTTTTTACATCCAGTCTCCGTGTGAATGCAGTTTTGTACATTTTGTCATCCGTTCCCACCAGTACAGAATAACAGAATTGATAACAGAAATAGGGAAGCGGTTGTATGTTTGTCCGTCGTGTCTGACGATGACCTCCAAACAGCAGAGGAGGCAGCTGCTGTTTTGAAAACTGGGCAGAAATTTGATTATAGTGGAGATGCCTTGCCCACAGCACATCCCCACTCTCTCGGCCAAGTGGGCATAAGGATAGTCAGCGTTGGAGATGTTCTCCAAAGGCCAACTAGCCCCCCAGGGCTGCAGCACGTAAGGACTGTGCGAGTCAAGCCTCCTAGTCAGAGTCATAGTCGATCACTAAAGACTAAGCTGTAATGTCAAGCCTCCTAGTCAGAGAGTCATAGTCGATCACTAAAGACTAAGCTGTAAAGTGGAATTCCATGAGTGGGAAAGCCACTGGTCATACAGCCTCTCACCTTGCTGTTGCCCCCAGCGTCAATGGTTTAATCAAGAACTGTGATCAGTGGTCTAGAGGTAACGCGCCTGTCTAGAAAGCGAAAAGTCCCGGTCGGATGTGTGCGGTGGTTCGTATCCTGTTTGGGCCCGAAACTTTTCCCCCCATCCATTAGACCATGAGTGGTGGTCTGGGCGCTAGTCTTTCGGATGAGACGATAAACCGAGGTCCCATGTGTTACACAAAAATTATTTAGCGCACGTAAAAGAACCTACGGCAACAAGAGAGTTGTCCCTGGCAAAATTCTGTAGAAAAAAGCCACTCTGATAGGGAAACAAAAGCAGTTGTAGACAGAAAAAAAGAAGAAAAAAAAAGGGTGGCGCTGCTCTTGTGGCGACGCGCTCTCCCCGGGGAGAGCAGCCCGAATTTCACGCAGAGAAATCTGCCGTGACTTACAGTGGTATAAATAAATAAATAAATAAATAAAATAAATAAATGATAAAGCCCAGGCGCTGTAAGTGTTACTGATGATACAGACGTGGACAGCGAAACTCACGCGGGGCTGTGTTGTGCAGGGGTGGGGCTTCCCCCCAGCAGCAGGGGGTTCCAGGGCCTGGGCCTGGCCGGCCTCGGGCCAACAGCTCTGGAGCGGAGCGCAAGAAGCGAGCGGCGGCCATGACACCCATGGAGGAGCTGGACATGGAGCTGCAGCGAGTGTTAGAGCTGTCCTCCTCCATCCCTCACTGTGAGGCTGGCTCTGTGTGTGTGTGTGTGTTTTGGTGTGTGTGTGTGTGTGTGTGTGTGGTGTTTATGTGTTGTGGTGTGTGTGTGTTTGTGGTTTAGTGTGTTTTAGTGTGAGTTGTGGTGTGTGTGTGTGTGTGGTGTGCTAGTGTGGGCATATCTGTGAAAGGGTGTAAATATAAATGTAGTGTATGTTTATATATATTTATATATATATTTGGTCTTCTTTTGACCTATGTACTTCCTATGTGCACAGTGTGCATAGCAGGACTTCATTGAGAGTGGATCATTGTCAGGAATTTTGTGTATGTGTACGATATGTTTAAATGTGGAAGATTTACAAATAATTCATGCTGCATTATTTTGAACTCTTTGGAGCTTGCCAAAAACAGATTTTGCAAATTCCAGCTATAGTGGAGCTGCAGTAATCAACCATAGACAAGAAAAATAAGGAAACAGGTGCTTTTGTTACTTCAATTAAAAAGGTAATAATAATAATAATAATATATGGAATTTATATAGCGCTGAATCTTGTAAATAAACAAACAAATCGAGGTACTGACGATTAGTCCTGACCTTGCACACCTCAAAATTATCTGTTCTACGTACGTTAGAAATTTCACGGTAAAACTGACGACGGCCTTTTTTGCGTCTACCCACAGGCAGCCACACAGACGCGTCAGGCAAGACGGACCAGGCCTCCAAGGGAGCCCGCCACAAGCGCAAGTACAGCCAGAGCCGCTTCGAGGAAAGCACGTCGACGGTGGTGACGCGCGTGCCCAACAAGAGCGTGGAGGACCTCTACTGCCTGGACTGCGGGCTCAAACCCAAGATGGACACCAGCCACAACAGCAGCACCTCCAGCTTCTCCGAGCTCAGCCCGGGGATGGAGCGCCGCCAGGCGGACCTCAGTCCGCGCTCCCAGAGACCCAGCACCTCCTCGGACCTGGTGATCTTGTCCTCGGCCTCCGTGTCCCCCGACAGCAGTCAGCTGGCGGAAGAGGCGCAGGCCGGCCCCCCCGTGCTGGATGAGGCCTGTTGTTACGGGGGGGAGCGCAGCATGTTCGGCACGATCAAGGACCTGTCCGTCACCAACATCCACGCCACGGATTCAGACAAAACCAGCGAGTTCCTGAGCAAAGATTTTCAAGCCATCTTTCAGATGGGCAGGTCCTGTTCTTCTTCAGCCTCGGCCAGTCCCAGCATATCGTCCGACAGGCCCTTGAGGAGAGCCAATGCCTCCTATGGCGGCGAGGACTCTGGTGCCTTCTTTCTGTCCAAACCAGATTCACAGTACGGTCCACCTTCTTTAGCGCCTCTGTCCCTACCCCACCCTGCAGCCAGTACAGACTCTGCCCACGATTTCCAAGACTGTGCCTTCCTCCCCAGCCCCCCCACCCACGATCCTGTGCCTTCATGGCCCCTCCTGGAGAAGAAGAACAACACCCCAGTGGACCAGTGTAAGTCCTCAAAATCCAAACACAAAACTCCCGTTGCTTTGCAAGACCCGGGCTTGTCGAGCAGTTCTAAACGGTCCTCTAGAGGAGCGGACAAATCCCCGAGAGGAGCCGAAAAATCCCCCAGGGGATCGGAGCGGTCTCCTCGCAGAGCCGACAGATCCCCAAGAGGGGCGGAGAAGTCTCCCCGGGGGGGAGGGGAGCGGTCCTGCAGAGGCGCGAACAACCTGTACAGCGGGCGGCCCCAGGCAGCGGAGCAGCAGCAGGACGAGCACGTGTCTCTGCTGGAGATGGCCGAGAACCTGCTGCAGATGACGGCGGAAATGCACTCCCATATACACAACAGCAGCGGCCCCTACCCCGACTACCTGACGACTCCTCACCACAGGCAGGAGGAGAGGGGAGAAACTGCTGATGGTGATGATGATGCTGATGCCCTCCCCCCTCCCCCTCCCCCCCCTCCCCCCCCCCCCCCTCCAGACCTCGCCATGGCAGCCAGGGCCCCTGTGTGTTTGCAGGCCAGTGAAGAGGAGCCGCCCTCTGTGGGTGGGGACTGTGACCAGGATCTCGACGACCAGCAGGCGGCACAAGAGGACATCCTTGTCCGGGTGGTGGTGGAGGCTCACCACGCTGCAGTGTCGGATGACAGTGAGGAGGATGAAGACGACGACGATGACAGGCCCTCCTTCTTCGTTTGATATTGTCCTTATTTATGTGCTGCGGTATTTATTGAAAACATGTGACACCCCCTCCCCCCCACTCTCTCCCCCCCCCCACTAGGACTTACTGAGTAATATGTGTATAACGCTTACTAACTCTCAGAGCTACATGCTTTTGTAGATCAGTTTGTAGAGTCTTTCTCTACTTGGTTAGAGTCTGAGCATGCGTTATACCTGTAGATTGCAAATCTTTATAAGATGACCGATCGTATACGAAGCTGACAAATGGTTACGAGATGGTTATACAGAGATAAACATTTTGTAAGCAAGATGTGGACAGACATATTAGACCAGTATATATATATATATATATATATATATATATATATATATATATGTGTGTGTGTGTGTGTGCGTTTTGTGTCCAGTTAAGTGTATTGGGCATAATTTATGATGACCTGATTATGTAGGGGAGCAAAGGTCCTCTTTATAATGCATCTGGCTGATTGAGGTAACTTGTTGCACTGAAAGATGTTTGAACTATATAGATAAAGTTGTCACTTTACACAGAAGTCATAAACAGAATGGATGTGATGCAGTTACACTGAATTGAAGTGAATGAATAATTGTAATCTGGGTTACACTGGCATGATGTTGCATTGTATGTGTTTATGATCATTTTATAACAAGAGATAAATTCTGCAAAGCCAAAAAAAAAAGAATTGCGTCGCAAAGCAGTTTATTGTAAGTGTTTGTGCAGTTTATATTGGAAAATTGGAGGTGTGCTTAGGCATGCATGCACACAGACACACACTCACACCCCTCCCCCCACATACAGACACACACACACACACACACACATGCACGTTCTACTAAAAAAGAAGTATGAGAATGCGGTAGAGATGTTTATAAAGGGTTACTTAACTCGATAAGCAGAGAAACTGGATGGGATCTGCCCAAGACCTGCCTTGCAGCTTCACGTCATGCAGAGCAGTGCAGGAGACCAGCCCAGCCTGGATGTGCCCCAGCCAGCATCGAACAGCCATCAGTCCACCACCCATGCAGGCCTCATAGAGGACTGACATCTTGCAGGGAAGCAGCTGTGTTGACCTGCCTCACACTTAAACAACACACAGCTGTCAGTTTCCCCCACTTCCAGCTCCTCTCACCTGCTATCTTTTCCATCCCAGCTGGTGCTAATTATAGCAGAAACTGACCACACTAAGGCATGGTAAAAGGAAGGGGCCAATTTTAGCACTGAGCCCTGGACTCGAGTTATGCTGGATTTGAACGCTGTGAACTGGTGTTTCAGTGCCAGTTCCCCGCTTGTCAGATTAACTGTTGGACTGCCACACAGGAGGATAATGCTGTGTTACTGTTTTTAAAAAATCTGTTTTCCGGGTGACTGTGTTGGTTGCACTTCCAGGCTTTGTAAGATTCCAAAATGAGAGTGTGGTAGACCTTGAAAGTGATCTTTGGTTCAGATTCTGATTGGTGTATTTATTTTGCGATTCGTACAAAAACCTACTCATAAACCCTCTTTTCTGTTTTGATATAATAAATGATGAAATGGGATTTTGAACATCATGTCATGACTTTTGTCATAACCAAAAAAGGAACAACAAAACTTTTGCTGCTAACTTTCAAAGGTTCTTTTGCTTACAGATTTTAGAGTCGTGCCTGTGTGTGTGTGTGTGTTTCATAGTTCTGAGCATTTTAGTTTCTGGCATTTGATTTCGCATATATTCATTTAGTGTAACAAAAGTACAGATACCTAAGCGTGGCCTAGTCAAGTAGAAAAGAGCTTGGAGCCACTTGTTGCCAATCCGTGACCTCAGAGAGTGAAAATGAACCAGTAGTTGCTCAAAAGAGATATTCAAGACCACAGGGATGATACACATATCAGAACCTTGGTGTTCAGCAGTCTGTAGTATAAGCAGGAGACTGCTGGTACACTTGTACACTGTTGGAAATAACATTTCTTATGGTATTGTGGCTGAAACAGCACTAATCAGCACAGTAAGTCTTCAAATGAAACACCTGTCAATTTGAGAAGTATGAAAATACTGAGAGTGTATGGGAAATATGGAAAACTGTGACAGAAATGCTGAACAGTTCAGTTTGGGAATGCAGACGTCTGCAGCTAGCAGAGGTGTGAATCAAGTTGGCAAGTTTTCTTCTTCTTCTTCGTTGTCATCGAACACTCATACAGCAACTATTGTTGTTTGTTATATGAGCGAAAATGTGTCAAGCTGCCGTTAAGCACCTGACAAGTCGGGCCCAGCTCATCCAACTTTGGCATAAGAGAGAATTGTTATCTTTGATGTCTTTCTGGAAAAAAATTCAGGAGAATGGACCAAGAAAGCAGAAAATAGACAAGAAGGAGGGGCCAGGAAGAAAAGGAACAAGGCAGAAACAAAGTGAGTGAAAGAAAAGAGAAAATTTCTAGCGCAGAATTTCCAGAAGGTGGCGATGTTGGTACTGACAGGTCCCCAGGATCCCCACGAGGGTGACAGTTGTCTGAAGCTGGTCATTATTTCAGTCTGTAGAGTCATTTCCTTCTTTTCTGAAGTGTCAAATGAACAGCTTCAGATTGATAGTCATTTCCTTCTTTTCTGAAGTGTCAAATGAACAGCTTCAGACTGATAGTCATTTCCTTCTTTTCTGAAGTGTGATGTGAACAGCTTCAGATTGATAGTCATTTTTTTTCTTTTCTGAAGTGTCATATGAACAGCTTCAGACTGATAGTCATTTCCTTCTTTTTCTGAAGTGTCAAATGAACAGCTTCAGGTTGATAGTCATTTCCTTCTTTTCTGAAGTGTCAAATGAACAGCTTCAGATTGATAGTCATTTCCTTCTTTTCTGAAGTGTGATTTGAACAGCTTCAGATTGATAGTCATTTCCTTCTTTTCTGAAGTGTCAAATGAACAGCTTCAGACTGATGTTAGTGTGTTCTAAGGGGAGCGAATATAATCTTCACCTGGCACTAAAATGTAAGGGTTTTCTTTTTTAGGTATTGGTAATGAAAGGGTTAACAAGTGCTCCTATGCAAGCGTTTTTAAAGGGAACAAGAGTGAAATGACCCGGTTCAGAAACGTGTATCTTTCCTGGAAAGTGGTAATGAAAAGGACAATCAAGTGTTCTGTGCGGGTGCTTTATAAAGGGAGGTAATGTGAAATGAACTGGCACTGGGACAGGATGCTTTCTTGGCAAGCTGGGGGTGAAGGAGTTAATCAAGCAGTGCTTCTGTTTGTTTTTGTTGGTGTAGGTTGTAGTATGGCTGCCTTTTAGTCAGTCTGCCTTTGTTACGTGTTTCTGAGGATTGTTTAGGCGGGTGGTTTTTTTAGTGCTTGTTGCTTATTAGTGTTGAATTGGATATATTTGAATCGTATGTGCCATTTAGAGATCTTTGTGGGAATTTTTGTTGTTGTTCTAACCTGTCCAGTGTTAAGTAGGTATGTGTCATTGAAAATGTGCTGCCTTTTTCTTGTTTCAGCTTATTTTTAGTCTTATAGAAATAGTGCGTTTTAAAAAAAAATCTCCAATTTGCACTTTCTGCGTCTCTCTTTGTCTGTCTCTTGTCTCTGTCCCTCTCTGTCTCTGTCCCTCTCTGTCTCTGTCTCTCTCTGTCTCTGTCTCTCTCTCACTCGCAGTGTCTGTCTCTCTATTTTTGGGTCTTTGCTGTCTTTCAGCTGCTTAACTTCCACCCTTTTACATGCAGACTTGCATTAGCAAGCTCCAATATACTGAGGCATTCTGGCATATCTAGATCACACGCACGCACGCATGCACACCTACACATGCGTCTGTGAGAATACTTGGTTAAAGAGCAAAAAAATCATTGATGGACAGGTTTTTTCCACTTCCTGTGTTTCTAAAATATACCACAGAGTAATTATGTTTCCTGTAAGAATGGTCAGACTATTTATTGTTCATGCCATATATTGTTATACAGAATAGTTCACCCAGAGAAAATACCTCTATTGTCATTACAGAACATCTTCCCTGTAACAATGGTCAGACTATTTATTGTTCATGCCATAAATTGTTATACAGAATAGTTAACCCAGGGAACCTTTTTTGTGTGTATTTTGTCTATGAAAAATAAAGCCCACAAAGATTACATTTTTTTTTTATAGAAAGGCTGAACAGTTGTCTTTCAGAAATGCTCTCTACCCCAATTTTGCAAAAAGGGTATTAAAAAACAAACAAACACAAAACAAACAAACCCAGCAGAAACAAACAAACAAATATCATGTTTGTGTAATTGAAGGAAATTTATTGAGAAAGCTTTTCCGTATGGTCATTAGTTGTAATGAACTTAGAGAGATATATGATCAATAATGTAGCCACTAGTTTTGAATCGTGAATTAGTCTGCGATAAGTTTGCTGAGGCTAAAAGCAGCATGGAAGTGATTCTCATGTGGAGATGGTTATCTGCGTGTATGACTTGCTGCTATGTCCTGCTGTACCCAGGTAAAATACCATGATGGTAAATGTAATCATCATTATTATCAGTATGACTTGGTTTTGTTATTATCTATTTTTATTATCATTATTGTTGTTGTCATCATCATATTATTATTAGTGTTGTTAATTTTTTTAATGTTATTATTATCATTTATTATTATTATTATCATCATCATCATCATCGTTGTTGTTGTTGTTGTTATTATTATTATGATTATGTTGTTGTTGTTGTTATGTTTTTTGTTATTATCATTAACAGCATATGTTATTATTATTATCGTCATCGTCATCATCATCATCATCATCACCATCATCATCATTACCATATCTGGGTAAGCTCAATATCTGTAAGAGCCCACAGTCATCAGAAAACCAGAAACCGGTCAGAATGACACTTAGCCTGTACAGACATAGTAGCAGCAGCAGCATCAAAATAATTACCAATTCCCGAACTGCTGGTCTTTTTCTGGTAAATAGACTTCATTGTATGTTTTACTAAGCAGAGTTGGTCAGACTTTGCGAGAAATATTCAGCTGAACCCTGATTCTTATGGACATCATCTCCACTCCTTGTGTGTGTGTGTGTGTGTGCATGTGTATTTGTGAGTGAGTGTGTGCATGTGTGTGTGTCAATGTGTGTGTATGTGTATGGGTGTGTGTTTGTGTGTGTGAGAGTGTGTGCATGTGTGTGTGAGAGTGTGTTGTTGTTGTCTTCAATTTAACGTCTGTTCACTCTAAGTGATATTAGACGAGGGAAATAGAAAGTATAGTGGAAGTTAAAGAAGGGAGAAGAAGGAGTGGAAGGAGAAAAGGTAAAGAAATAGCATGTGTTGGGGTTGTTTGTTTTTTGGAAAACACACACACACAAACTAAACACCCCCCCCCCCCCCCCACCACCCCCAACACCTAGAAAAGTAATGATAATACTTTTAAACAGCAGCAAAATGTAAACTCAACAATGTGGAAACATGAAATAACAATACTGTAACTACAATAAATAATCAGTGGACTATGCAATAAACATCTGGCAATGGCAAAGGCTAGCTTTGAATTTTCAAAGACATTTTCCAGAGACTGTTCAGAAAATGTAGGTAAAAAAGGTTTTACAATAGGGCAATCAAATATGAGATGAGTATTGGAAATATGATCCCCACATAGACATCTACATGTTTACAAAATTTTGTAAGGAATGCATTTAACTTCATTCTAAATATAGTGAATTAACCCTTCTCACGGTTATAAAACGCGAATCTATTTGAGAAGGAGCCATATAACAAAAAATATGGGCAGTGGTCAGGCAACTTTTTAAATATCGTTCCTTGAATTGATCAGATTCTTTAAACTTACCCCATGAAGTTTGTTCTAATATACGGTATCCTTCCTGTAGGGATAAGGGAACATCCAGTTCTATCGATTCCATATCATGTCTTGCCCCCTTTTTTGCAGCTCTGTCAGCCACTCATTTGAAAAAATTCCAACGTGAGAAGGCACCCAACAAAAAAACACAGGAATACCTCTTAAACTTAGGAGTGTATTACATATTTGATTTCAAAAATATTTCTGGTGACCTTCTTGAAATTCGGGGATTTTATAGCATACAATACTGACTTGGAGTCAACACAAAGCAAGTATGAAAGAGATAAAATGGAAAATCAAGAATTAGTCAGAGCCATAAGAACTGCAATAAGTTCAGCTGTAAATATGAACGATGTTTACCAAGATAGTATGATTTCTCAATTTTTAGTGCTGGTATGACAAAGCAGAGCCTGTGTCATGATTTTCTAAAACAGATCCATCGTATAAACTTTTAAGCAGTCAGCATACTTATTTTCAATTGCGCCGAACACTGCAACTTTATGTTTTGATTTCATTCTTTTTTTCATAATTATTCTATATCAAAACAGCTTTATTCATCTCCCAGAGGACAAAAGCTTCTTTTGTGTTCTAAATCATATTTTTTAAGTTTAGATTTTTTAAGAGTTGTACATATTCCAATGGCATTAAACACGAAATTTGTTTAGCCCTTTTGGAAAATTCGTTTCTGCTGAACTTTTAATTTATTACAGAAAAAAATTTTGTTATTCGTGCTCCGTAACACATATTTGGCGCAGAAAGTTGTCGGTATTCAGCTAGGGGAAGTTCCCCCCCAAATTCCATATAAGTACCTATGGTGTTGCTGGAATTGTTTCCCCAAGTGCAAGTTTGTACGCCTTTCAAACTTACTTTGAGTTTTTAAGTAATAATTAGGACACTGAAAAAGCTTCCTGTCCATAAAACAGTTTGGAACGTACAAGTTGATTTAGACAAACATTTAAGAGTGAAGAATCTTGTCCCCAGACTGTTGCTAACCATTTTAAGAAATTGATGCATTCCTTGCTTTTGTTAAAATGTATCATATGACATCCAAGTTATTTTGATGTAAGGTGAATACCTAAAAATTTTACCAATTTTTACTGAATTGGCTCCCCTCCATCGTAACTGTGGCGTGTATCGGATCACTACCATTTTAAAAGCATAATGTGCGTTTTTTCTGTAGATAATCAGGCCATTTTCAAAATAATTTATGTAAATTATCCCAGCTCTCTTTGATATACTTTCTGGTATAGTTTATCACCTCTTTGTTGTGCACCTTCATAGTGACATTCATCCATATAAAATATATCATCGCATTGCACCAGGACAAGTCTTTAGACAGTTTTGGGGTAAATCATACAGCAATATAAACAGAAAAGGGCAAACTGAACCCTGTGTAACCATAGCAAAAGACCTAAAGTTTGAATAGCATTCCCTACTCTCACTTGCTCTTCTATACATAAAAAACTTTAATATAAAGAAAAAATGCCCAGAAAAACCAAGTCTTCAGTTTATGCGCAAATTAGCATGCAAACTTGATCGTAGCTTTCTTTACATCAAAAAAGTGCGAGTAGATTTTTCCTTCCGCAATTGGGGTTGACCTCTGTGTGTTTAACTAAGTACAATGCTGATCTACCTTCAAAGCTCTTGATTGACAGGAACTACATATTTTTCTGACAGTAATACACAGCCCTTTGAATAATTTTCTCCTCTTTAAAAAACATGTTAATGAATCAGTGCTATGGGCCCCCTTGCTAGTTTTCATCTTTAGGCTTTCCCCGTTAGAATGGGTACAACAATTTGACTGCTTTCAGTTCATTGGCATGCACCTTCCAGACCAACCCTTTTTTGGGAAAAGTTTATACCTTAGAAGAATGAAGTTTCTGGTAACTGTTAGCATATCATTGGGTATGGCATCAAAAATCAACTGAATTTTCTTATTAGAAGGAAAATAAATACTTTTACTTCTTGATTTTATTGGAGCATTTCATGTTATCAGTAATTATCAGAACATGGGTCTTTATATTTTTCCTTTTTCCCTCATTGTCTGTTTTAGTGCTTTTAGGTGAGAGGGCCTTTTAATCGCATAGCTTGAGAACAATCTGCAAAGGCCCAGCCCTTTTCTGGTTGGTTGGAAAATTTATTGTTTTTAAGTTTTAATTGGACAAGTTTGGGAAAATACACCTTTTCTCATTTCATGAAATTTTTGCCACACTTTTGTTTTTTGTTACCCCCCATTGTGTGTGTGTGTTGTGTGCATGTGTATTTGTGAGTGAGTGTGTGCATGTTGTGTTCAAGTGTGTGTATGTTAGGGTGTGTTTGTGTGTGTGAGATGTGTGAAAGTGGTGGAGGTGTGTTGTTTTTGTCTTAAATTTAACGCTGTTTCCCTAAGTGATATTAGACGAGGGAAATAGAAAGTATGGGGAAGTTAAAGAAGGAAAAAGGGTGGAAGGAGAAAAGGAAAAGAAATAGCATGTTTGGGGGTTTGTTTTTTTTTTGAAAACAACAACAAAACTAAACACCCCCCCCCCCCCCCCCAAACCAAACCCTAAAAAATAATGATAATCTTTTAAAACGCAGCAAAATGTAAACTCCCCTGGGAAACATGAAATAACAATACTAACTACAATAAAAATCACGGGGCTATGCAATAAACATCTGCAATGCAAAGGCTACTTGAATTTTCAAAGACATTTCCAGAGACTGTTCAGAAATGTAGAAAAAATTTACATGGGCTCAAATATGAGATGAGTATGAAATATGATCCCCCATAGACATCAACATGTTTACAAAATTTTGTAGGAATGCATTTAATTTCATCTAAAATATGAATTAACCCTCTCCGGTTATAAAACCAAACATTTGAAAGGAGCCATTAACAAAAATATGGCAGGGTCAGCAACTTTTTAAATACTACCTTGAATTGATCAATCTTTAAACTACCCCAAGAAGTTTGTTCAAATACGTATCCTTCCTGTAGGGATAAGGAACATCCAGTTCTATCGTTCCATATCATGTCCTTGCCCCTTTTTGCGCCCTGTCACCCCACCATTAAAAAAATTTCCAACGTGAGAAGCACCCAACAAAAAACACAGGTACCTCTTAAACTTAGGAGGTTATTACATATTTGATTCAAAAATAATTCGGTGACCTTTGAAATTCGGGGATTTTATAGCATACATACGACTTGGAGTCAACACAAAGCAGATATGAAAAAGATAAAAGGGGAAAATCAAGAATATATTCAGAGCATAAGAAATGCATAAGTTCCAGCTGTAATTATTGAACGATGTTACCAGAAAAGTATATTCTAAAATTTTTAGTGCTGGTATGACAAAGGCAGACCTGTTCCATGATTTTTAAATAAGATCATCGGTAAAAATTTTTAACAGTCAGCATATTATTTTCAATAGCCCAAAAAACATCTGCAACATGATGTTTTGATTTATTCTTTTTTCATTAATATATTCTATATCAAACAGCTTTATTAAATCTCCCATGAAGACATGTAAAGCTTCTTTTTGTGTTCTAAATCAATTTATTAGTTTAGATTTTTAAAGGGTTGATACATAAGTGCCAATAGGCATTAAACCACAAATTTGTTTAGACCCTTTTGGAAAATTCGTTTCTGCTTGAACTTTTAATTCATTACAGACAAAATTTTTGTTATTCGGCTCCTAACAATATTTGGGCATAAAAAGTTGTGGGTATTCATGGGGAAGTTCCCAATTTCCATAAAAAGTACCTATGGTGGTTGCATGGAATGGTCCCCAAGTGCAAGTTTGTACGCCTTACAATCTGTACTTTGGAGTTTTTTAAGAAAAATAATTAGGGCACGAAAAAGACTTCTTGTCCAAAGACATTTGGAACGTACAAGTGACTTAGACAAACATTTAAGTGAAGATATCTTGTCCCCAGGACTGTCTGCTAACCATTTTAAGAAAATTGATGCATTTCCTTGCTTTTGTTAAAATGTATCCAATATGAGCATTCCAAGTTAATTTGATGTAAGGTGAATACCTAAAAATTTTACCATATTTTTTATACTGAATTGGCTCCCCTCCAATCGTAAACTGTGGCAGTGTATCTGGATCACTACCATTATTAAAAAGCATAATGTGCGTTTTTTCTGTAGATAATGTCAGGCCATTTTCAAAAATATATTTATGTAAATTATCTAGCTCTCTTTGATATACTTTTCTGGTATAGTTTATCATCCTCTTTGTTGTAGCACGCTTCATAGTGACATTCATCCATATACATATATCATCAGCATATTGCACCAGGACAACGTCTTTAGACAGTTTTGTGGGTAAATCATACAGCAATATATTAAAACAGAAAAGGGGCTATAACTGAACCCTGTGGTAAACCCATATGCAATGACCTAAAGTTTGAATATGCATTCCCTACTCTCACTTGCATACTTCTATTACATAAAAAACTTTAATATAATAGAAAAAATGCCCAGAAAAACCAATAGTCTTCAGTTTATGCAGCAATTTAGCATGCCAAACTTGATCGTAGGCTTCTTTACATCAAAAAATGTTGCGAGTAGATTTTTCCTTCTCGCAAATTGTTGTTTGACCTGTGTTGTTAGTTTAACTAAGTTATCAATTGCTGATCTACCTTTCTGAAAGCTGCTTGATTGACAGGAACTACATTATTTTTCTGACAGTAATACACAAGCCTCTTTAGAATAATTTTCATCCATAAGCTTACCAATGTTAGAAGTCAGTGCTATGGGCCTATAGCTAGTTTTATCACTTTTAGGCTTTCCTTGCTTATGAATGGGTACAACAATAGACTGCTTCCAGTTCATTGGCATTGCACCTTCAGACCAACACTTTTGGAAGAGTTTATACATTAGAAGATTGAAGTTTCTGGTAGCTGTTTAAGCATATCATTGGATATGGCATCTAATCCAACAGAAGTTTTCTTATTAGGAAGGGAAAATAATATATCTTTTACTTCATTGATTGTTATTGGAGCATTTATGTATTCAGTATTATCAGAACATGGGTCTTTATATTTTTCCTTTTTCTCCTCATCTTGTCTGTATTTAGTGCTTTTAGGTGAGAGGCCTTCAATACGCATAGACTCTGAGAACATATCTGCAAAGGCCTCAGCCTTTTCTGCATTGGTTGGAAATTCATTGTTTTTAAGTTTAATTGGACAAGTTGGTAAAATCACACCTTTTCTCATTTCATGAAATTTTTGCCACACTTTGTTAAGATCTTTATGATTTGATACTTCGCTCAAACAAAACGAAGACCAAAATTGACGTTTCGCCTGAGCTATGATCATGTTGCTATAGTTTTTTGCCTGCTTCTGTTTTTCATGATTTTCTGGCGTCTTATTTTTTAAATATGTTTTATACATAAAACGTTTTTTGGTCACTGCTTCCTCGCAAGCAGGTGTCCACCAAACATTTCCTGAACATTTCCTTGATTTTAATGATTTAATGGTTGGGATTGATAAGTAAGCAGCTTGAATGATGGCATTAGTAAAAGTAGAATAAAATTCATCTATGTTTTCAGAATCCAAGCTGTTTGTATTGTAGGCTGCAAGGATACTTTTAAACTGTTTCCAATTAGCTTCTTTATAGTTAAATTTGGAGAGTTTATCTTTTTCAGTGTTACAGGGGACTGGCATTTCATTAAAAGTAACAACAATAGGTAAATGATCACTTCCCAATGTGTCTTCATAAGTTGCCCACGTACATTCAGGTGCAAGAGCAGAAGATACTAAAGACAGATCTAATGCCGATGCCTTGTGATTAGATATGTCAGGTATTCTGGTGACACGTCCATCATTTAGTAGGCATAGACAAGAATCTGTTATATTTTCTAAAAAACGATTACAGGAGATGGATATACTTCCTTTATCCCAAAAGGGTGCGTGAGCATTGAAGTCCCCTGCTACCAGCCATTTCTGATTATCTTGTAATGAGTGCAGCCATTCTGTATTATAGTCATTAGCTCCCTTAGGCAAATATACTGAAACAATGTTAATGACCAAATGATCTGTAAACTTTACACGTGCAGCGCACGAATATGAATCTGGGATATCATTAGGCATAGGTGAACAACATGCACTATAATCTATTCCTTCTTGGATATATATTGCTGTATTTACTTTACCAACAGCATCCACGTATTCATGAACAGGTGGGTAGTAGTAACCTTGAAGTCGTGGTAATTTACACTTCTTTACATTGAGGGACTGCAGGATGAGAGCTTGATAGCTGTTACTAGAAAGATGTTGAACTAAGTATGGTAAATTCGTGGAGATGGATCTAGCATTCCACTGCATGACATTAAGCGTTAGTGAATTTCTTTTAGACATTATACACAAAAAGCCCTAACTAACAAAAATCAAAACACAAATTCAAAATGTATTGGAGGTAAAAAGAAAAGAAAAATCTTAATAAAAGTGTCCAAGTGCTCTTGTAAGAAAAGTTCAGATAATTCAATTAAAACAGCAATAAAAAGAAAACAAAAACAACAAAGTAACCAGGATCGTGTAGAGCAGCTGCTGGGGATGTGAGCATAAATCACAGTGTCTATTTACTGTTCCAGATCTATAGCTGGTGCAAAAGCAAAAGACAAACAAAATGTCACCATTCAAAATGATTTTTCACCACACAAACTTGTTATGTCGAGCATGTTGTCTCCACCCGGAGTAGTCCTGCTGGTAAACATGCTCGTATTGTGGCTGGTTGTACACTGGCTGCTGGTAGTGGTTGTCAAAGGCGTAGCGTGGTACTGGATGACGGTTCATGGGATGAAATTGGCGTCTTGGTCTCCTCTTTGCTGTTTGCCAAAACAATGAATGAACATGCCTGCCAATGTTTCTAGCCAGTATACTGGAGCCTTTTGCATTTGGATGAAATGAATCTCTGTAATGATAATGATGTACATATTTCGTGGAGACAAATGATACGTTGTGTAGATTGGTATAAAGCCGAGCAAGTCATTGCATTGAAGAGTTCTCTCTTCATCTGAAGACTTGGGTTTTTCAGAGGAGCAATCTTGCTAATGACAATTTTAGTCTCAGGAAAGGAAGCCAAAATCTGCTTTACATTACTAACCAGGTGTTTGCTGCTTCTTGGGGATCCGACTTTTTAAAGATCATTTGTCCCACAATGAATAAACTACAGCATGTGGTTTTTTGCATATCAGAGGCTTTACTCATTATCTGAGGAATGTCACTGGTTTTATCTGACTTTCTCTTTTCCACTCTTAATCCATATGACTGTCCTAGACGTTTTTCATTAACGCCATTTAGAACAGAGTCCTGAGAAGGATACAGTGGGCAGATCAGAGTTGTCTTCTGTACTACATGCGTGACGTCAGTTGGTTTTGCGTCAAAGGGGTGTTCTTCATTGTGTCTTGTGTGTCCTTTTTGGTTCCCAACCCTGTATTTAGTTGTACTGACCTTCTAGGTCTAGAGGGCTGGCCTGGTTGACTTCTCCCAGAAGATGTGGAGGGGTCTAGCCGTTGAACGGCGACGGCATAGGTGGCTGGCCGCGATTGGGAGGCGGATGACTGTTGCTCCGTCTGGGTTGCTGTTGTTACCCAGGGAGATTTTCCAGCAATCCAAATGCCGTGCGCCGCCAACACTCGGGTTTGGTCTGCCACCGTCTTCTCAAGGTGGGTCACCTTCTCCACAAGTAGCAGAATTGTGGCCTTCAGATCTAAGATGGTAAGATCATTTTGTTGTCGACCTTGAATGACTGTTTACATTGTCATTGGTAACACTGTTGGATGAAGATGGTCCATCGTTTGACTTAGAGTTATTAATTTGCTGACCTGAAGGAGCATTGTCACTGCCTTCCCCGTGACATTTATCTGAACTCACATTTGTAGGATAGCAGGAACTAGATCTGGTACGCCTTGTTTTAGTCATTTTGCTGTTCTTTGCGTTTGCGCTCAGCGCTCAATTCAGAGACTGCTTGGTGTCGCCATGTTGATGACGTGTATGTGTGTGTGTGCGTGTGTGTATGTGTGTGTGTGCGTGTGTGTGTACTCTTTTACGGAGTAGCTATTTACCTCACAAACAAAGAAAACGTGGTCTTTTGAAAATTATATATCAGTTGTGTATGGCTGTATCCTTAACACCGTTTAAAAGTATGAATTATTTAGGTTTGTTTCGATTGCTGATGACAGGACTATGAACAGTGTCATTGTAAGGACATGATTTAGATCAGTTTCTGAAAGTTAAGAGGATATGTTGGCTAAATTTAGAGGTAAGAGAAACAGGTGAAGTGTTCAAAGAAGAAGAGAAAGAATAAAGACAACCTTCTCACAACTAGCAGTTATTAACAAACCATGGAACTTAACCTGTGTGTGTGTGCGTGTGCGTGTGCGTGCACCTGTGTAGGTGTATGCGTGTGTCTGTGTACACCTCTGTGTTTGCTTGTCTGTGTGATTGTTTGTTCCCGCTGTATTTTTCAGCTATAGTCTATTGTCCACATACAAATCATACCTGCTGAAATACCGAGGTTTACCAAAAACTGTCTGTAAGCCTGAAAATTGACTCGCACATAAGTCATAAAGTTCTGCCTGATAAGCAATAAGTAATGTCATCTTGAAATTTAGTTTGTTTTTGTGTGTTTTTTTAAACTAGTGAAAAGCAGAGTTTCTTTACTCTGCGCACACGCGCGCACACACACACACACACACACTTACACGCTCCAAACAGCTTATCCTTAATGAAGCGCACAACCCTGTTTAGATATGTATACCCCTACTACTGAATGTCTTACAGATACGTAAGGAAACAATATTCCTTCTAAGTACTCTTTGTTGTCATGATTTCTATGTCTGAAGCTGTGTGGAGCTGTACAGTCTTAGCCTAAGCTTCAGTTCTTAATGAGGTGACAGGTGTGATGGGGCTGTGGTCAGCAGGCGGGGCTATAAACATCAGGAGTGAAGGAAGCATTCTTGGTGACAGGACACCCTCCTGGGGGGAACAGCCATAGCATCGCCCAAAGCACCCTAACACTATATTCATTTGATATGGCACAGTTGAACATGCTGGCACACTTCTATATGATAGATAAGCAGTGTTATATGTGTATACAAGAATATTATCAATCAGAAGATGTAGATAGAAAGGGACCAGTTTACTTGAGAATTTTTTTGGTTGTTTTTGCATTGTGTGATACTGTAGTTTATGATAATTTGTTTGTTTGGATTGTTTTTTTTAATCAGTTTGCTTTGTGGAAATCTAAGTTGCTTCACTGTTATAATGTACACTTATTCCTTTAAGGGTATGAAGGTTAGGGCATTATTGAACCCACGTCTTCAGTCATAAAGTGTGGCTGCCATTTGCATTACACCTGTGCACTTTTCTGATATGGGATTGCACAACTAAAGGAGGCCTCACACTCGAGTCACAGGAGTGTAATGGCTCTGTTTCATAGGCTCACTTGACATGAACGTTTTTGTTTCTTTCACATTCTTCAACAAAGAAGAGCTGTAGTGAATACGGAGTTTGCAGTGTTGCATATATACATTATATTTGGCATGCTATATACTGTTTTGTATAGATATTTCTGTGTCAAATGTAGGAATCCGGTGGTTGGGATAGTACATCAGCAACGTTTCTTTTTTTTAGATCCACTTATAGGGATGTTTGAGAGGATCGGTAATATTTGGAGATGGCCGATGTGTTGACTGATTTATGCTGTTTTGATAGTGAAAACCTTGATATGGCTGTAGCAATGGGTTGAGTTCCGCACAGTACAAAACACATTTTTTACCAAGACTATGTCACTCACAATTGGGCTTGTCATTTCATGTTATACTAAATGTGATAGTATGATAGAAGTGATGGACACCTATCATTGTGTATCAGTAATGAATCAAAAGATATATAAATGTACAAAGCCTTTGTCCTGGCATGGTATTATCTGTCATATGGTGTCTGTCTGGGCAGTTCCATCCTTGCCAACAGTATGAGTGAAACTTGCAGACATGATCTTGTACATTGGCAATTCATGGCTTTTGGATAAAGATGAGCACAAGTATCTGTCAAAGTAAGATGAAAAGGAATACGTCTATTATAGAATAAATAGCTGAAGGAACCACAGTGCTATATGATCTAAGGTGAGTGCTGAACAACTCTGAGGAATACTTATAAATCTGTCGGTGTTTTACTTCATTGTCTCACAAGTGACTTTTAAATTTTTTTTGATTAATGATACATAAAACGATTAAATTGTTTCTATCAGATGAATTTTTCTTGTACATTATGATTAAAAATTAAAAAATTGATTTTTAAAACCACTCTTGAATTTCAGATGAACTGCTGAAAGGCACGCAAAAACTATCAATTTTATTTAAAGTGTCATGGTTTGGTTTGTGTTTTCTTTCATTGAGTGAATCTCTCCTAGCCTCTGTCTTTGTCTGTCTCTTTTTGTCTCCCTCTTTCTTTTTCTGCTGCATGAATGTAGCTAGTGTGCGATGGATGTTTGACAATCAGATCTGTGAATGCTTGAATCATGTTAAACCTTTGTTCAGTTTTCAGATGTTGGCTATAAACAGTTGTTGGACTTTCAGTGTTTTTTTTCCTTGAATTCAGATTTGAACTTCTGTCTGTTTATTACTTGTTCTGTGCTTGGTTTTTTTTTTCTTAAAATCATTTTGTAGAAGTTTATTGGGTTTTTTCTGTTTGCTTTTGGGTCCACCATGTTTCAGAATTTGGGAGGAATGTGTTGATTTGTAGATGGCATTTTTTTTCCCCCCATAAGATATTGTGATGACTGTGTTCAGTTCATTGTGGCATTGTGTTTAAAAACTGTGGTGATAAATCTGTTCACTGTTAGGAGGAATTCTGTTCCTTCACAAAAGGCTTTCTGTGAAAAGTGTCGTTACCACTGATCTTGTCTTGATCCTGATATCTCACTTCATCTTTTGAAAATCTGATGCAGTTCTTCCCTCCCTCCCTCCTCTCTTCTCTTTCCCCTATTCATCCTCTACGCTTTCTCCTTCTGTCCATTCCTCCTTCTCCTCTTTTCACAAACAATTTTTCTTACATCTTGTCAATGTTTTTTTAAGCACAGTTACAATTCGTTCTGCTTGAATATTAATTGTTCATATGTATGTTTTCAGGTTGGCCTTATTTGCTTTTTTTTCTGTTGACGGTTGGATGGGGAAAAAAGTCTTTATCTGTTACCCTCATGAAATCAAAGTTTTGTTTTGTTTTAGTTTCATTTCCTTGCCCGTTTCGTTTTTTTTTTTCTTCTCGGCTGATTGTTTTGGGCCTGGTCTTCAGATCCACTTGTTACTGTTGTCCCATTTTCCTGCATCGTTTGTCTCCTATATACTGGTGGTTTGGATTTGAGTTTTTGTTTGTTTTTGTTTTCTTTGGTTTGGTATTTGTTTGGGTGTGGGGTTGGTTGGTCACTGTGAGATTGAAGGCTTGTTTTTCTCATTCGTGACAGTGTCCTGCCTTCTGAAATGTTGCTTCACAGAGAATTTCTTCTTTGTTACTTTGAATTGTTCTGTTTTTTGTTGTCATTCTTGGTCTTGCCTTGTCTTTGTTGTTGTTTTTGTTGTTATTGTGGTTGTTGTCTTCTGCCAGCCTCGTATGTTTGATCAACACCGTTTATGTGTGTAAATATTTTGCACTCTTGTAAAAGAATTTTGTTTTATTTAATGATTTTTAACCTTGAAGTGACCTTTAGTCAGCCAGGCTTTAAAAAAAAAGTTGGACAGAATCCATGGCGACATTTTCTCTTTTTGTTTGTTTGTTTGTTTTTGGATGTGTGTGTGTCTTCAATTTAACATCTGTTCACTCTCAGTGATATTAGGTGGTGTGTGTGTGTGTGTGTGTGTGCGTGCGCATGATGCCCTAGTGCTGCTCTTCTCATCCTGTTCATCTCTGTGTCTCTGCATTACACACAGCCACACCTTGGCTTCTGTTATTCTGTTGCACACAAATAGCCACTGTGAGTTCACAGGGAGCTAGCGATCAGGTTGAGCTGCCTTGCGGCCACCAGCCAAGATAGGCCCTGCACAGCCAGTGTGGAAGTTTTGTGCGCTGATTCAACAGTTTTAGGGGAGTTTTGTTCCTGTTGTGTTTGTTTTTTGTTTGTGTGTTATTTTGGTCTGTTTTGAGATGATATATCTATCCTGAGATAATATTGTGCTTTGTTTTTTTTTTTGTTGGATGTTGAAGTTAACCTGTTGATCGATCATCTCTACCTTTTGTCGTGAATTAATTATGCAGTTGTTGAAGCACCCCTGTCCTGATTACGGTGATGTTAGTTAGTGATCCTGTGTGTTCGTTCTCTCGTGTGATCTGTTCTGTTAAAGTATACATCTATCCCCCATTGATCATGGACGTTTTATGAGTCGTTTCTTCCTTTTTTTTGTTTTTACTCTTTATCATTCTACTTTTTCTTGGGAAAACGTAAAGTCAGAATGCGGCTACCTAAACGGTGTGTTGTGATGGTGGTGGTGGTGGTGGTGGTGGTGGTGTTGTGTGTGGTGGGGGGGGGGGGGGGGGAGGGTGATGAAGGGGAATGGGTGGTATATGCAAAAATCTCACCACTGGTGAACTTTGAAGCTCTAGCCAAGGAATGAAAATGAATTAATGGCAAGGTGGTAGGCCTGGAGTCATACCGTACCGTGGGAATGTTGGCTTAGTGAAACAACTAGTGCTTGTATCATTACATTTTCTTCTGTCTTGTATGTGGCTCTTGGCCATTTCAATGTCTTCATTTGGGATTGAAGTGGTCAGTCAGAACAATACTTTCCATGTGACATTTCAGGGTGAAACAGACTGGCATAGTTTAGTGTGAAATCAGACAAATATTTTCCATGTGGCATTTTAGGTGTTAGAACAAAGAAACGAAAAGTCAAACTACTGTTTTCCGTGTAGCATTTTTAGCAAAATGTCAAAACAATTTTTTTTCTGTGTAACACATTTTTTTTTAAAGGCATGTTTTGAAACATAGATCATGAGTTTCAGGTTGTAAAAATCCACCCTCCCCATCTTCCTCCTTCTTGTGCCTAACTGTGTCATTCCTCACCCACCCCTCCTCATCCTTTTTCTTCTGTTCCTAGACTACACAGAGTGTTGATAACACAGTGCTGTTATGTTTGCTTTGATCCTCAAAAAAAGAAAAAAGACTTGTAATTGGTTATTGCCAAGACTTCTGATTGGTTATTGCCAACCAAGACTTCTGATTGGTTATTGCCAAGACTTCTGATTGGTTATTGCCAACCAAGACTTCTGATTGGTTATTTCCAAGACTTCTGATTGGTTATTGCCAACCAAGACTTCTGATTGGATATTGCCAACACTTCTGATTGGCTATTACCAAGACTTCTGATTGGTTACTGCCAAGACTCAGCGCTCCAGAGTGAAACCATTTATGCTGTGTGAAGCTGATGTTACTAGTGGTGATAGGGACCAGAGACTGGAGAGAAAAAAAATACTGGCAAAGGAATCATTTTGATTTGATGGTTGTGCATTTCATGGACTCTTTTCAAGGTCATGGCCTCGTTTTGTTTTTTCGTGCACTTAAAAAGTCATCTTTACGTCTTCAAGTTCGTTTCATCATTTTTTTTAATATCTATTTTCTCACAAGTTCTTTTTTCCAGTGAAAATTGTTTGATTTGAGTAATTAGTAATGTATCGCCTGCTTTCAGAGACTGGAAGTAGATTGAACCTTTGATTTTTTTTTCTGCCTCTTGTCATCTTATGCACTGACACCCCCCCCGCCCCCCCCCCCCCCCCCCCCCCTCCCTCTCTTTTTATGGTGGCAATGGTGGAAGAGTTAATTGTTAATTAAACCATTTAAACCAGGAGGGTTGGTAAAGATAAAATATATCCAAGATCAAATCGTGTGCAGACCTGCTACCACTTAATTGTCACCTATGCATGCAAAATATCAAATATGCACACACTCAAGAACCCATAATTTATAATCAAGTTAGCAGTGGGAAAACAAAAATGCCTGAAATGCATCTCTGGTTTTATCAGCACGTTGGTCGTAGTGAAGTCAAGTGTCTAATGCTAAGTAATGTTCTTGCAGCTGTTGAGCAGTCAGTATGCGGAGTGTTCTGCAAGCCTACTTACAACCATAAATTGTGTCCTAGACTGGGCTGTTCCAAGTGCATGTTTGATATTATGCCAAGTAGACAGTATGTACCTGGGATGCATTTTTTGTGTGGCTGTTGTTGTAGCACCCTAGATACAAAAAACGTCTCATATATATATATATATAGACGTTTTTTGTATCTAGGGTGCATATTTATGCCAGTGAACTTCAGGTAGACTGCATATACCAGATTTTTGTTTTTGTATTTTGGCTGTTGTTGCAGCAATAGATAGGTATATTTGCTAGCTGTTTTTAGTGTCAAGGAAGCATATTTATGCCAGAGAACTTCAGGTAGACAGCATATACCTGAATGGTTTTATTGTGGGTGTTGTTGCAGTGATAGATATGTATATTTGCAAGGTGTTTTCAGTGTCTAGAGGTATATTTGCAAGGTGTTTTCAGTGTCTAGAGGTATATTTGCAAGGAGTTTTCAGTGTCTAGAGGTATATTTGCAAGGTGTTTTCAGCATCTAGAGGTATATTTGCAATGTGTTTTCAGTGTCTAAGGTGTGTTGAGGTTGATGCATTGGATCAGACATTAGTGATTAGGAATCAAAGCAGCTATCATGTTGGGAATGACTCACACAGTACAGTAAGCTTTGATCCTCTTTTTCCTAATTGTCCAGTGTTGTGTGCCTTGCAAGTCCACCTTGACCAGACGTCACAGTGACTTGTGGATGTGGTCACTCTGTCTGCCCTACTGTACTGTACTGTACTATACTGCACTGTGCTATACTATACTGTAGTGTACTATACCCATGCCTTTGATGTGGAGGGGAGTCAGAGAGTGACATTTACAGGGGGGGTAGCTGTTGTGTACTTAAACTCTGTGTGTGTGTGTGTGTGTGTGTGTGTGTGTGTGTGTGTACTCTTCTTTGTGTATCTCAAACAAGCATGGGAACAAAAAACAGAAGTGTTGGCAAACTAATGTAATGGATGATTCAACCTGGCATATGCTGGATTTGACTGTTGATACCCTTTAATTTTTGTTGTTGGGAAATATGATGATAACCATGTTTTGTGTTTGTAAGCCATGTATCGATTTTTGTCATATGGATGGAAGAGACAGCTGGTATGAAATCTTGATTTGGGGTGAAGGATTATAATAACGAGTTATGTCAAGAGATTGAATGATGTGTGAGCAGCTGGTGTAAAATCTGAATTTGGTCAAAGGTTTTTACATACATGAAGAGTTTTGTCAAAAGATTATTGTTATATGCATGGTGAGTTACAGTGACTTGTGTGAGCAGTATTGAGAAGATCTGAAAATGAGATGCTTCAGTCCTTCCTGTAAGGTTTAAGGTGCTTATGAAGAGTGATTATCATATACTGAACTGTCGTGTTAGCTTGGTT
Organism: Rapana venosa; assembly: GCA_028751875.1. Taxonomy (NCBI): domain Eukaryota; kingdom Metazoa; phylum Mollusca; class Gastropoda; order Neogastropoda; family Muricidae; genus Rapana; species Rapana venosa. The sequence continues at coordinate 84,307,074 of CM054134.1, read as the reverse complement.
TTTTTACTTGTGTGTGTGCATGCATGCATGCGTGCACACACATACATGCGTGGTTTCAGACATGTACATTATATAAACACACAGCCATCTATGGAACAACTCATATGAATGTTGATTACTTTTTACACCTGTACGTTTAATTTTATTTTTCATGCCCACTTTTTGTTGGTCAGTGAATAATGATCACTATGACCATGAAGATGATGCTTGAAATGTCCAAAAGGGGATGTGTGAGTGACACTGGTAGATAAGTGTTATGGAACACTATTGCTCATGTTTATTGTTGTTTTAAAAATTCATTTGTAGAATTTATTGAGAAAATATTTTAAAAATAGATGAGTAGGACTAACCTGCTCTGTGTATAGTATGGCCTGTGTACTGACAAGTATTTTGTGTGTATGTTTTTTTTTGGGGGGGTATATGTAAATTTGCCATAGTTGATGAAGAGGAGTAAAGAAAAAATATACGAAATATATATACCTATATATATCAATGAAGGACGTGTTTTTAAAGTTAATTGTTCAAACTCATAACATATCTAGAATGTTTGGTTTGTGCTTGGTTGAAATGGTTCAAAGTAGCTGTTCTTGGTGGGTGGGTGTTGCATGAAGTATATTATATGTGCTCCCTGATTTGAATTGTTTAGGATGAACAAGAGGTTTTCTCCCTATCTATATGCCTGCCTGCCTGCCTCTCTCTCTTTCCCTCTCTCTCTCTCCCACCACCCTCCCCCTCTCTATATATTTCCTTGTGCGTGTGTGTGTATGTGTTAGAGAGAGAGAGAGAGAGAGGGTTAGATTTCTATCAAGAATGCTTGGTTAGAGAAAAAGAATGCCCATAATGAAGGTGGAGAGAGACAGGCCAGGGTGCACATGTATACAATCATACAAACATGCATTTCTTGAAATGTTCAAAGTCAAGTTGTGTGTGCGTGTCTTGATGTGTGTGTGTGTGCGTGTGCATGGATGACACGTCAGCATTTATGTGCATGTTGAATGCACGAGTGCTGCAATGCAGAGGAGCCAAAATTTAAAGAATATGGTCCAACTTGAGACAAAACGAAGTGGGTGGAGAGGAGGTGACGATGTGCCATGTTTTTCAGTGTCTTGTTTTCACCCCTGTCACACACACATGCACACCACATGTGTTTAAGATTTTTGCGCTGAATTGAACTTTTAACGTGGATGGCTTGAAGTATGCATGCCTACGTGTATGCCAGCCTGTGTGTGACTGACTATGGGAGTTGATGAAGCAAGCAGACAGATAAACCTGCATAGAAACATGTAATGTTGTGTTGATCATTTCCCCCGCATTGTCATGTCTACTAAGTGTGCCTGAAAGTTGCGCTGAATTGAAGTTTTAACGTGGATGGCTCGAAGTATGCATGCCTACGTGTATGCCAGCCTGTGTGTGACTGACTATGGGAGTTGATGAAGCAAGCAGACAGAGAAACCTGCATAGAAACATGTAATGTTGTGTTGATCATTTCCCCCACATTGTCATGTCTACTAAGTGTGCCTACCCATTTAAAAACTACCGACCTTTGCGTTTAAAGAAGTAATCAAAAATAGGATGTGAAGTAATATATTGTTAGCTAAGAAACGTGTGTGTGTGTGTGTGTGTTAGCATTTGTTTGGATTGTTTTTGGGTTTTGCTTTGCTTTGTTAATAAGCATTTTGTCTTCACACTGATATTCAGTGTCATAGCTGAGTGGAATTGTTTTATGTCCCTTATTATCATGGGTTGTATGTTTTGCGTTGTATTTTTTCAACATTGGCTTGGCGCATTGCACCGTGGCATGAGTTCAGCGACTTACAATATGCTTTGTGAATATGCTCGCATACCCACATTGTCTGTCTGCTGTGCCTGCCTGCCTGCCTGACTGTCTGTCTGCCTGTCTTTTGATGCCACCAGTCAAGAGCAGTGTGAGAGGGAGATTTGCAATACATGTGTAGGTGGTTTTGTATAGAGAATATACTGGAAGCCAAATGCGCTAAAGAAATGGTCGAAATAATAATGTATCTGTAACGTTTTCGGTTTTACCATTGCTTATCAGTTAATTTGAATCCTTTTGATATTTTTCTCTGGTAAAAATCAGAATGATACGGCAAAGGGAGAATGTTCTTTGAATGTTTATGTATTGCACACGCACACAAGTATACTTTTTTTCTTTCATGCATACATTCATATTGTTTGATATGTTTTGCGCACACTTTGCACACACCTATTAACACTGGTGTACATAGACCTAACTTGAAAACATGCACATCCTGGTCACACAGTTCTGTAAAATAAAAAAGTTTTAAAAACATATTTTTCCATACTCTTATCGGATATGTTCTGCAACACTAACTCATTGCAATGGGTATAAGAAATGGGATCAAGGTTTATAGATCTTTACCATCTGATAAAAGTGCTGATTGGTCATTGTCTATATTATTTTAAATACATATATACATTTACAAAGATTATGTACTGGGTCAGTAGTCTTCCTATTTTATCTTCTCATTATTTTCGGTTTTTTTTAATGATCGAACTTTTTTAAAAAACAATTTCCATCTCATGTTTTTTTGTAATTCTATTTGAGCAAGCATCATTGAAAATATGTCAATTACTTTGCTGGTGTATACAGTCTAAAAAAGAACATTCATGTGATTTTATGGTATAGGACAGAAGTATTGCCTGCCTGGATGTCTGCAGACAGATATTCTTGAACATTTCAGGATGTCCTGGTTTTAGCATCTTTTATACCAGTGAATACCTGGTTTATTTGTTGTTGTTTTTTTGTTTGTTTGTTTTTCTGCCAAATTTGTTTTCACATTGTTTCAATTTTAACTGAAATTTGTCTCAGAATTATTTTTTTTTAAAGATACAAAGAAAAGTATTTCAGTCGTTTTAGATTCGCGGTGTGTGTGTGTGTGTGTGTGTGTGTGTGTGTGTGAGAGAGAGAGAGAGAGAGAGAGAGAGAGAGAGAGAGAGAGAGAGAGAGAGAGAGAACTATAAACCATTCTTGATACATGCCAATATGGTTTTCAAAACATGCATTTTCTTGAATAAACAGACGTTAGTCACGGTTAAAACTCACGTTAGTCCATCGACACATTTTAAACATAAAGGATCAACATTGTTTTCCCCAAAGTGGTTGGCTTGCATGAATGGACATTGACTGCAGTTTAAAGTCATCTCAACTTTTCCTCTTCTTTCTTTAAATAAAAAAAACCAATTCAGGTACAGAACCTTCGATTTTAGTTGATGTTAAACCCTTGCCTTAAAAGTAAAGATCCCAATTTCGTTGATTGTTGTTGTTGTTGTTTTTGGAAGCTTGATACACCGCCTTATACGTTGGAATCCCAAGAACTTTGGTTAGAATGGATGGATGCGTTTGTGCTCTACTTGCGTAAGGTAGGATTGGAAATACTGTGTATGGCGTAACGAACTTGCTATGGGTGTTCCGTTATTGGAGTGCTTGGGATTCTGCGTGGATGAGTGCATGTAAATCCCCCTGTATCAATATGTCTGCTGCTTCAAAGATGTGAGTAATCGCTTTTGTATAATAGCACATGGACTACAATGTTGATTTGCTGTTGGGTTTTTCTTTCTTTTTTTTTTTTTGGTCAGTCGTCCCCAATTTTTTCATTTTATCACGGTGATTACAAATTGACTGAATAGTTGTTTTTTTTATTTAATGATTGGCTTAGTCTGCTACTGACATTTTGTGAACAATAAAGTGTTGAAATAATTCTTACTGTTTGGTATGTTTCTCGTGGGAATTTTTTGTTGTTTCACTTTTGTGAGTATCGGTGCACATTCATGATGTGCAGTGTGTGTGTGTGTTTACGTGCGTGCGTGCTTGTGGGGTGTGTGTAAAGATCAAGTCACTTTCTCCATCTTTTCTATCACTTTTATACTTTTTCTTGTTTCCTTTTTTTCTCTCAACTCTTTCTTGCTCCCCCCCCACCCCCCTTCCTTTCCATTTCATTCTACTCTACTCTACTTTCTTTCTTCAAGCAAGTCATTGACATTGGTACGTGGTCAATCCTGTGGGAGGCTTGTACTGATGATGTCAAAGAAGTTGATGCCCACAGCAAAAGTTCTGTGCGAGAAGGAAGTTGGCAGAATGGTTAACACGTTCACCTGGCTTACAAAATAAACCGTGAGGTTCTGGGTTCGATTCCCAGCCTTGCCCTTTCTTCCCAGTTTGACGGGAATATCGAACTGAATGTCAAAAGTCCATCGGATGAGACTATGTATGAACTGAGTCTTCGTGCGCGAATAATAATAATAATAATAATGTATGGAATTTATATAGCGCTGAATCTTGTAAAGCAACAAATCAAAGCGCTCAGATTTTATTTCATACCACTTTAAGTCACGGCTGATTTCTCTCCGTGAAATTCGGGCTGCTCTCCCCGGGGAGAGCGGGAGAACGCGTCGCCACTTAGCGCTGCGCCACCCTTTCACCCTTTTTTTTTTTTTTTTCTGCAGCTGTATTTGTTTCCCTATGTAGAGCACCTTAAGCACACATTAAAAACAGGTTCCGCCATATGGAAAACCTGTTCCGCCTTTTGGAAGAGTAGGCCATTTTGTGCTGGTAGGAACGAGCGACAAAATTTAAAAAACCAAAAAATCCCCTAAACCAAAAACGCATGCATTTGTGTGTCGTGTTTGGACACCATCCCTGAAGTCGGAATGCGGTTACCTTAATGGTGGGGGGAGAGGGGTGGGGGGGGGGTGCGTACGGAACGGTTCGCACACGCAAAAAACCCTGCCGTTGATAATGGGTGAAACTCGGAGGAGCTGTAGCCGAGGAGTGGGGGAAGAAAACCCAACTTCTGTCACAGACCACACACAGCATGCTGCACGTGTGGAGAGAGAAAGCCCTGGCCGTCAGACAGTGCAGCTGGGCGGGCAGTACAACCATTCAATCTTTCTTTCCTTCCTTTCTGCCTTCCATCCTTCCTCCCTCCCTGCCTTCCATCCTTTCTCCCTGCCTTCCATCCTTCCTACCTCCCTGCCTTCCATTATTCCTTCCTCCCTGCCTTCCTTCCTCCCTGCCTTTCATCTATCCTCCCTGCCTTCCACCTGCCTTCCTATCCTTCCATTCTTCTTTCCTTCCTACCTCCCTGCCTTCCATCTTCCCTGCCTTCCATCCTTCCTCCTCCCTGCCTTCCATCCTTCCTTTTCCTACCTTCCATCCTCCCTGCCTTCCATCCTTCCTTTTTCCCTACCTTCCTTCCGGCCTGCCTTCCATCTCCCTGCCTTCCATCCTTCCTTCCTCCCTGCCTTCCATCTTTTCTTCCTTCCTGCCTTCCATCCTTTTTTCCTCCCTGCCTTCCATCCTTCCTTTTTTCCCTACCTTCCTTCCTTCCGCCCTGCCTTCCTTCCTTCCATCCTACCCTGTCTTCCTTCCATCCTCCCTGCCTTCCATCTTTCCTTCCTCCCTGCCTTCCATCTTTCCTCCCTGCCTTCCATTCTTTCCTCCCTGCCTTCCATCATCCCTGTCTTCCATCCTAACTTCCTGCCTTCCTCCTCCCTGCCTTCCTTCCTCCCTGCCTTCCATCCTTTTCCCTTCCTTCCATCCTCCCTGCCTTTCATCCTCCCTGCCTTTCATCCTTCCTCCCTGCCTTCCATCCTTTCTCCCTTCCTTCCATCCTCCCTGCCTTTCATCCTTCCTCCCTGCCTTTCATCCTTCCTCCCTGCCTGTCTTCCTTCCATCCTGCCTTCCTTCCTCCCTGCCTTCCTTCCATCCTCCCTGCCTTCCATCTTTCCTTCTTCCTTGCTTTCCTTCCTTCCCTTCAATTCAAAGGCACACCAGTGGATCTAAGGTCTGGAGGTAACGCACCTGGTACCTGTCTAGAAAGCAAAAAGTCTCGGGTTTGATCCTCATTTAAACCTCAGCTTTCAACCCATCCACTAAACCTTGGGTGGTTGTCTGGGTGCTAGTCTTTCAGACGAGGTGATAAGCTGAGGTTACGTAACGGTATGCAACATACGTTTTGAGTGGACGTAAAAATAATCCACAACAACAATATATTTGTCCCTGGCAAAAAATTGTTGTGGAAAAAAGTCACTGTCATAGGTAATTAAATAAAGGTTAAAGGTAACGGTGTCTTGTAACCTATGAGGTCTTAGGGCAGCAAAGCATCAGAGACCTCAGCTTCTCTAGGGGCCAGCATATTGAGGGCGGCGCCCGTCTTCTCTCCCTCGCTGCTTTACCTTCCCTGACCCTAAAGAGGGAAGGTACCCATTTACAGCTAGGTGGGTGAACTGGGGTACTGTACAGTACTGAAGCCAAAGCGCGCAAACGGTCACCCATCCACTTGGTAACCACACTCGATGCTGTTTAACATTGGCTTGGAGAAAGCGAGTGCTCCGACCACACATAAAAACAGGAACAAAATATTAAAACAAAGAAGAAATAATGGGTGGTGCTGCTGCTATTGTGGCGACATGCTTTCCACGAGGAGGAAGGCAGCCCATCCTACACACAGAGAAAAACAATGTGCTGTGACTAAGAGAGGGGGTATACAAAAGACTGGGCACACAGGTTTGACACCTACCTTCATCCTGTTGTACTTCCCCTATCTTTCGTTTCAACGACAATGGGTGGTAATTTGGACATCATGCACGATATGGTTTTATGTGTTGTATAATAACCCCATCTTTGTTTCAACGACAACGGGTGGTAATTTGGACGTCATGCACGTTGTGGTTTGTTGTACTATTATCGAAGTTATGAAGAACACAAAAAGATCTTGCCCCCGAGATTTTTTGCTCGATATTGTTGAGAATGTGGGCACGCGCGCGCGCACGCACGCACACACACACACACACACAAACGCACGCATGCACACACACCGAGAGAAAATTCAACATTTATTATAATCATATCACTCTGTGGGATGATGTGTAAATAACAAAGGGGACAAACATTAAAGCATGTCAATAATATGCTCAATACAAGTTGAAAACGAAAGATATATATATATATATATATATATATATATATATATATATATATATATATATATATATATATATGGCTCAAAGTAATATAATTATAATCTATTCACATTTAACCACAACATGTTGGGGTAAAAAGGACAAGAAGACAAGCAAACTTTAATGAAAGGGCAACAAGACCAAACGTTTCCCAGACAAACCGATCAAATAAAAAGACAAATGAACAATCATCGGTGAATGAATACACGAAGGAATCGATTTCAAAATTGAACACAAAACTAGCAAACATACCACCCTAACACCCCACACATCCTCTTCTTCCTCCGTTCTTTCTGTCTCTCTGTCTGTCTGTCTTTGTCTTCTGTCTGTCTGTCTTTCTCTCTCTCCCTCTCTCTTCCTCCCTCTCTCTAACCCCCCCCCCCCCTCTCTCTCTCTTTCTCCTTCCCTTTCCCTTCCTCTTACACAAAGCACATGCACACGCAGACAAACAGACAGACAGACGGACAAACACACGTGCGCGCGCGTTCACGCACATTCTCTCTCCTCCCCCATGAGAGAGAAAGACAGACAGACAGAGACAAAGAGAGGCAGACGAGAGAGAGAGAGAGAGAGAGAGAGAGAGAGAGAGAGAGAGAGAGAGGAGAGAGAGAGAGAGAGAGAGAGAGAGAACCATGTGGAAAAACACGTAGGCCTACAACATACAGTCAAAGCACGGGGAGGATAAGGAGTGTAATAATTATGAACCTTTCTGTGGTGGATCCAACACGTCGATTCAATGCCAGCGGTGTATACACTCGTTAGTTACATAGCTAACACAGAAGGACACAGAAGGATGGCAAGCATTAGTCTGACTTCAGTAGTGTCAAGCCCAGATAGATAATTATGGCTCCAACAGCCAATAAGCGCAATTGGACTTTTATTATTTTTTAAACCCCAGAAGACCCTCCTATGAAATAAAAGAAAAAAACCCAACAACTCCACACACACAAAACACACACACACAACACACACACACACACACACACACACACACACACACACACACACACACACACAACCTGAAGAAGAAAAGAAGAGGAGGAACAAAAAGGAGCAGTAGTAGTAAGTAGCAGCAGCAGCAGCAGCAACAACACAACAACAACTGCAGAAAGAGGAGGAGGGAAAGGAAAAGAAGTTTACCCCTGCAGTGACTGTGACTTCGAACATCTGTGTCAATCAACTCTCAAGAACACATACCAACAACAACAGCAGCAGCAATATATCCACAATGCAACAACGACGACAAATGCAGTAGCAATAACAAAAACAAAACAAACAAAAAACCCTTCTAGGAAACCAATACATGATATACTAGTATGATGAGTTCAGGGTGTGGTCTGTTCAGATGTGTTCAGTATAAACTCTACGACACGTGTGTGCAGCTGTTGAGACTATATGTTATCTAGGAACGGGATAGCCTGGTGGTTAGAATGATGAGCTCGTGATCTGCTGACCCAGGTTCGATTCTTATTCAAGAGGATTTTTCCTCTAGAGTTAACCTCAGTGCCGACTTCCCTCTCCCCAAAAGTCCTTCGGATGAGACTATAAACCGAGGTCTCAGTATGCGAACGCACGCAGAACATCTTGTGCATACGTTAAAACCCGTTCCGCTTTTCAGGAGAAGGTCTTTGTGTGCCGGTGGGAACAGATGACAAAATTGACAAAACTGCATACACCCGGGGACTGGGTATAATAAAAGCACATGAGTGCTTCTTCCATTTTCCTCGAAATAAAAGAATAAATAAATGAATATGCCCCTCCGACGAAGATTTGTTCAATATCTGTTGGGCCATAGGGATATCGATTAATACTTGAGACATAGAACATGAAAGGACAGGCCTATTTTCGAAGCAAATTTAATTAACAACAACAACAAAAAGTGCGTGTGTGTGTGCGCGCGCGCGCGCGCTCGCGTGTGCTTGCGTGCGTGCGTGTACGTGCGAGCGCATGCATGTAACACAAGAAAAAGGTGGTGTTAAAAACAGGCACAGGATATCAACCAACCCCAAAATTAATACTTTCTTCATTACGAAAACAACATCACAAAAATGCTTTACCAGAAAATGAAATGCTGTGACCAGCAACAGCATAAAATACAACCAAAAACAACAACAGCAACAACAACAAAATCACAGACACAAAAAAATAAATAAAAAACAACACCCCCCAAAAAAACAACAACCAACAACCCACACACAACAACAACAACAACAACACACACAACACACACACACACACACACACACACACACACACACACACACACACACAAACCCTGCTTGATGACAGCACTGAGGATGCTTAGTGGCAAAGACCATCAGTTCTACCAGACAAACACATGGACCGGCCAGGAGTGTCAGTTCCTGCTGAACTAAGCTCCTATGTGGCGATGGAGCGATGATCCAATGACGATCCATGGTACCATGGATATTGAGGAAAGCCACTATGCTGAGGTGTCCAAGAAATAGCTCTCATAAATCCGAATTGAATTCGTACCTACAAGAATATAATAACAACAAACTATACGTAGCCTGCAAAATCTATATAAACAATAAAAAGAAGAAAAACCCCCAAAGAAAAGACAAAAAGGCGAGGTAAGATGAAAAAAGGGTAGAAACGCATGATGTAAAAATGATCAAAACAAGCTAAAACAATTAGATACAAACAACCAGCAAATCTTTGGTCTCAGTTTTTAAGAATTCAATATGGTTTACCGAAGATCAAAAAGCAAAATAATAATAACATAAAAACAAAACAAAAAGCATAAAATGTCAGTCATCTGAATCATAAGGTGCCAAAGGTGGACAGATTCAAGTATTAAATTAGTTCAAACTGGAAAAAAAGTTTAACAGCAAAGTAAAACAGGTAACAAAACTACAAGTAACTGGACTGACGGAGCAATGCACCATTCGCATGTGGGCAGTCTAACTGATATCTGAAAAGGGCAAATAGGACAAACATTATTTGGATTCTATTCTACACTGTTTACAAAATACTGTATTGTACAACAAATTAATGGAACAAAAACATTGACAATCTATTTCAACTTGTTCCTCAATGGAAAAAAAGACTTCATGAAGCGTTTTATAAAACAAGAAACACAAAAGAGTACAGGAATAGTCATGCAAGTAAACAATCAGAACTTTTTCGTCGTGATAAAATCAAACTTCACAAATCTTTGCATACAAAGAAAAAAAGAGAGAGGGAGAAAAGAAGACCAACAAACAATATTCTTAAAACTAAAAAATCCTTAGATAAAAGGGTATATGGCATGATTTCAAGGTTGTGAGATTACAGTTACATTTTTTCAATGCATGGTTCTTGTGAGTGTTACGTTCTAGGGAAAGCTATTCTCAGAAGTCGTCACTGTGCCATACGTAACTTAGCTGCCCGTGGGCTATCTCGGTAATGCATAAACTGACGTAGAGAGATTGATGATGGTTCTTTGCTTACAGCGGCTGTCATGATGAATCAGTCAGTGCTGTGGGGGAGAAGGTGATTACAATGACTGCAGGCAGTGTCTACACGGCCTATGGGCCTAGGTATGGCTGCGGGTTCAGCGGGTTTAGAGATTCGGTGTTGACAGCCCTAAAGAATGATTGGGTTTGGTCTGGTGATTTAAAGAGCAAAAAAACCCTATAATCCTGATAACTTGAGACAAGAGCTGAGAACAGATCGCAGACAGACAGACAGACAGACACACACTAATATCACTTATAGTGAAAAGACGTTAATTCAAAAGAACAAATATATATATATATTATATTATATATATATATATAAATATATATAATATATATGTGTGTGTGTGTGTGTGTGTGTGTGTTGAGGTAATAAAACTAATGTTCAGTGCTGGTAAGCCAAATGATTTCATTTCTAATAATCACCACGGTTGTCGTGGTTTAGATATAATAATTATGTTAAAATCTTGTAGTCATTTCCCCCAAACTATCTAAGCGTCTTTTCTTCTCATTTTGTAGTTAACATCATCGAGCTAATAAACAAATGTGGAAAGACATGTACATTGAAAAGCAGAGGCTCTTTGCGTTATTCAAATCGCTTGTGTATCGATTGGCATGCACGGGAATGATCAGGTCTGCTAACCTTTTGCTAATGATGGCCAGTCTTTATGGTCCTCTGGGGTGTTTGGTATGCTTCATTTTATTTTATTTCGTCCTAGCAGTGAAGATTCTCACACATCAGTGAGGTTTTGTGTATCCTTGGGTATAACGGGACACTGAACTTCTTAGCAGTGGTGAGATAGCCTAGTTGAACAAAAGAACGTAGCAATACAGGTTGTAGTCATTTAGGATGATTTATGCAACATGCCTCCCTTGCCTTGAGTTTTGACGGTATCTTTTAACTTTCATTGTACTTCTACAGCCTCAGAATAGACCTTTTGTTTTCTTACCTAAAAAAAGAGAACATTTTAGTTCCTATCACAATGACTTGAACTTAATGCATTCCTTTAATGCCTCAGAATAGACCTTTCGTTACCTAAAAAAATGAACATTTTAGTTTCTATCTCAATGACTTGAATTTAATGCATTCCTTTACTTTTGAATAATAATGATTTCTGTCCAGTCTTACTCTTTTTGTTAACAAATTAATCAATGATTGAATGAATGTTGCTTTTAGACCTTACTATTTTTGTTTAATTCGTAGGTCTGATACACAACTGTTTTCATACTTTTCAAAGCAGAAAAAAAATGTTGTCCACAACTCCCATGTCGTGGCGCATACTTGGTAGCCCCTGAAGAATAAGAAGGTTCATACTCAGCGTGGGTCTCACAGTCTGTTATTTCCTAAGCATTACTTTCAGATTTAATTCAGAAGCAGATGGACCCAGTCTGAATAACAAATGACAAAAGTCTTATTATTAATTCAAAGTTTAAGTGTTGTCTGATATTTTTAGTGCTCAACATACCACAGAGTTTAACAGGCCGACCACATAGGAAGGATGGAAAATAAATCCTTCACCTTCACCTATCCCATAGTCCCATGGACCGTGGGGGCACCAATAAAGATTTTGCAAACCAGCTTCCTCCACTCCCCGCGGTCCTCTGCTTTCCATAGCAATTCGTTCCACTCAAGGCCAGTCCCCTCTCAGATGTTGTCTTCCCATCGTTTCCTCTGTCTGCATCTCCGTCTCCCTCCTTGTACTGTAGGTAAGTTAAATAGGCTAACGAAGTGCACTAAAGGTCAAACAAATAGAATTACAACCATTTCACTTTACCTAACTCAAAGGACCAGACGACCTCATAAAAAGTAGTCTTGACCTTCCTACTTCAGGAGTACAACACGGGAACGTCGTTCTGCGTGTCTGTCATACACTTCCTGCCATCACACTCTGACTTCCGGCGCAAGCATGATACAAGGCAGCAGATCCTGGTCCTCTGTGCTTGTAAAACCCAGATCAGTTTTGTCGTGATTCCATCATTATTTCCTTCAGAATTCAGCTTCTCGCCAAAAGATCTTTCAAGTCACGCGGGAAAAACTTAATGAGGCATTCATTCGTTAATGTAGGAGAAGAATTTGACAGCTATTCTTCATACTGATGCTGATGATCACGACAATGTATTTGTTTGTGTAGAGAATGCTTCACTTTTCATCAGCCAACGTCGTTGAGGTCGAAGTGTTCGTATTATGGGGCTATTAGTCGATTTTCTGGATGGAGATGAAAAGAGCCCACTGCATGGTCATGTTACAGTGAAATGCAAACCTTCAGTTCAGGCAGAGGTTGTGTGTTCCAGTCTTGTCCAAATATTGTCTAGTCTTGTCTAAATCTTGGTCTTGTATGACGTATCTTTGTTATTGGTGACAGACTGAAATTTTGTGAACTAACCAAGAACATACTTTGTTTTTAGGTAAATTCATTCTTGACTGCAGTTGGCATCTTAATTGATCATCACGACAATAAATGCAAGACTGATTAAAATTCATAAATCGCAACAAAGAAACCAAATCTACTAAGTACAACCATCCCCCCCCCCCCACACACACACACAAATGGCAAATAAACCCCAACCCAAACAACTCTCTCTCTCTCTTATGACCAAGATGGTCAGGAAAGAATACAGCACTGCCTCACAGATGAAATAGGAACTCAACAGCAGATACAACCATGGCATAATGTTGTTACCTATAATCAAGCAGCAATATACCTACCTAGCGATTGTATGTCACGCAATTTGATTGTTAAGATTATGGTTCTGGTGCTCTGTGTCACATTATCTTCCGTTAATTAGGCATAACATCAACATCATTTGTTAAAAGAGAGAGAGAGAGAGAAGAGGGAGAGGTGGGGAGGAGGGGGGAGGGGGAGAAGAGAGTGGGGGGGGGGGGGGGGGGGGGACAAGACAGACAAACAGAGAAACAGAGAGGCACAGACAGAGAATAGTCACAACTGGGCTTTTTGGGTAATGTAGAACATAACCTAGAACACACGCCTCCGAATTTATTTTAAATAGCTCATGAAAACGTAAGTTTGTCCACCATCATCACATAATACACTGAAGAAACAAGTTAAGTACAGATCTATGATAATCCAATCCTCTCATCAGCTTAAAAAAATCTTTGGTTTGACTTGAAATAACCAGTGTGCATTGTTATGTAGCGTGAATAACATTTGGCTAAAGGAAAAACAACAACATTTGGCTTCATGGGTTGAGATCTGCCATAATAACAATTGATTTCACACCTCCGGCATGATGTCACTGGAGAGTACCTCCAAGAAGTTGTCTGGCAGATCTCGAATGAAAGCTTTTAGATCAGCCCCTGAAATGAACCAGACTGGCCTCAGGGTTGTGCGTGAATAACATTTGGCTCCACGGATTGAGATCAGCCATTATAACAATTCATTTTACACCTCCCCTGCAGGATGGAAATGGAGAACACCTCCAAGAAGCTGTCTGATGGATCTGAAGTTCATGAAAGCTTTCAACTCAGTCCATGAAATGAACTAGACTGGCCTCAGGGTCCCGTGGCATGATGATGGAGCTGGGTGTAGCATGGCCCTGATAATTAGTATGATTCTCGTAGCTCACAGACGGCCCTGGGTTTTCCGAATCGTCAGCCACCCCTCGTGGACGCATGCAAGGCGCGTGCTGGTTCAGGAAGTGTCGAATGCGGCTGCGCAAAGACTTGCGCAGAAAGCCGTAGAGGAAAGGGTTGATGAAGGCAGAAATGTGGGACATCCGCCAACAGAAATACTGCACGGAGAACCGAGGGGGTATGTTGCCGAGACGCAGCATGACACAGATCTGCAACAAAGCAACAATGTAACTTTGATGATAACGATATAACGAGAAGTGTTCTGGACTGTTTTGTTTCTTGGAAAGGGAGCTAGAATTAGATGTTTTCAAAGTGGAGCACTGTTTGTGTCATGTTCTGGACTGGATAAGGATGGTCACTGGTATTGTGCTTTTCTAAGTTTTTAAAAAATTTTATTTGTTATAATTTTATTCAGTTCCTATTTTTTAAAATGATTACTGTGCTGGGTTTTTAAAGAGTTTTAACAAAAGAGAATATAAAAAAGAGTGATTGGTATTTTGATTTTGCATGTTTACTTTATTCAGTTGTCCTGGCTATTTTCACTGAAAAAAACAACCACTTGAACATTTCCCACTCTGCTTGCTGAAGTAAGAGAAAAAGAGCATGCAGTGTTTTGTGATCTGACTAGAACGACTCAAGACTGGAGATTAAGTGATTCTGTGGGGAAACAGAATAGCCTGGTGGTTAGAAGAGCATTACGCTCATGATCTGACAGCGCGGGTTCAAACCACCACTGAGACACCCTTTCAAGAGGATTTGTTCCCTGGAGTTAACATCGGTGCCGACTACATATTCCTGAAAGCCATTTGGATAATACTGTAAACCTATGGTCTATGTGTGGATGCAGGCAGAACATCTTGTGAACATGGGAAAACCTGTTCTGCCTTTTGGAAGAGCAGGCCATGTGTGCCAGTGGGAAGAGATGACATTTACAAAAACTGCATGCACACTGTTGTGTTTAGACCCCTCCTCCTTCCCCTCCCCGAGTCAAAATGCAGCCATCTTAATGGTGATTAGAAGATTGCATATGCACAATCTCACGATTGGTAAACCTTGGAACTCTAGCTGAGGAATGGGAAAAAATAGATTCTATATTCCCGAGAGAATGTATTGCAGGCGTGGATGAAAAACAAAGTTTAGCGTGACAAATAACTCATCACATACCAAATTAGCAGTACAGTGTAATGCTTAGACTAGTGAATACACTTCACAATTTTTGTCAAGAGCAAAATAGACAGAGTAAGCCTACTTCTCCAGAATAATCGAAGATTTAATTTTTTTAAAAACTCTACCAGCTGATGAGGATGGTCAGAACACATTTACAGGTGATGAGGATGGTCAGAACACAATTACAGATGATGAGGATGGTCAGAACACAATTACAGGTGATGAGCATGGTCAGAACACAAGTTACAGGTGATGAGGGTTGGTCAGAACACAATTACAGGTGATGAGGGATGGTCAGAACACAAACTACAGGTAATGAGGGATGGTCAGAACACAAGTTACAGGTGATGAGGGTTGGTCAGAACACAATTACAGGTGATGAGGATGGTCAGAACACAAGTTACAGGTGGTGAGGATGGTCAGAACACAATTACAGGTGATGAGGATGGTCAGAACACAAGTTACAGGTGATGAGGATGGTCAGAACACAAGTTACAGGTGGTGAGGATGGTCAGAACACAAGTTACAGGTGATGACGATGAGGATGGTCAGAACACAAATTGCAGGTGATGAGGATGGTAAGAACACAAGTTACAGGTGATGAGGATGGTAAGAACACAATTACAGCTGATGAGGATGGTCAGAACACAAGTTACAGGTGATGAGGATGGTCAGAACACAATTACATGTGATGTGAATAGTCAGAACACAAAACAGGTGATGAGAATGGTCAGAACACAATTACAGGTGATGAGGGTTGGTCAGGACACAAGTTACAGGTGATGATGGATGGTCAGAACACAAAATAGATGTATGTGTGGAGAGAAGGACAGATGATCAGCACACATCATAACCCAGCAGTCCAGGAGTCAGCCCTGACCCTTTGACGCTGAGAAAGTATGGTGTTTCCCTTATCAGATAGAGAGGAAGACAGTGGTGTAGAGTAATCTGATGCTGCACTGCTACTAGTAACTGCTGCTGCTGTTGCTGCTGCTGCTGTTGCTGCTGCTGTTGATATTGCTGCTGCTGTTGATACTGTTACTGCTGCTGTTGATACTGCTACTGCTGCTGCTGTTGATACTGCTACTGCTACTGGTGTTGCTGTTGCTGTTACTCTCACTGACGATGAGAATTATCACGATGCTGTCGTGCCCTGTGTGTGTGTGTGTGTGTGTGTGTGTGTGTGTGTGTGTGTGTGTGTGTGTGTGTGTGTGTGTGTGTGAGAGAGAGAGAGGAGAGAGGAGAGAGAGAGAGAGAGAGAGAGAGAGAGAGAGAGAGAGAGAGAGACAGACAGATAGACAGACAGACAGACAGACAGACAGACAGCAGAGTGTGTGTGTAAGTGTGCGTGCGTGCGTGCATGCGTGCATGTGTGTTCGCGCGTGCGTGCGCGCGCGTGCATGTGTGTTTGTGCGTGTGCGCTTGCTTGTGTTTGTGTATGTGTGTATACATGCGAATGTGTGCGTAGGTACGTGCGTGCATGCGTTCGCGCATGATCGGCGACAATGAAAGCTGTAACAAATAATGGACACTTACCTTAAATCAAGCCCTGCTGACAGCACATAGTGGTATGCTGATTGATGCAGACGATCAAATACAGACCACAGTGCCAGAAAGAGCCAGAGACCGATAATGAGCACAATAATAACAACAACAAACAAACAAACACAGGCCTAATCAGGTAACAACTAGTTCGGAGCAGTCATGATGACGTTCACATGCCTTTACACTTTTCTTATGTTTTAAGAAAGCTATCACAATCAGCATGACCAGTGCACGTCGTAACTATAGTTATTTTTATCATCGTCGTCGTATTCATCATCGTGGTCGTCATTGTTATTATGGGTACACCCTATCTAAGCATGAAAATTCTAGTTTGTTGGGAGAGCGGGGGGAATATCCAAGACATAAACAGCTTTATGCATTCAATCCTAAACATTAATGCAAAAATAGAAATGAACGCGTACCTGCATACGCGCGTGCATGCATATGCACACACACAACGCACAAGCTCACGCACGCACGCACGCACGCTGCACACACACACACACACACACACACACACACACACACACACACACACACACACACACACACACACACACACACACACACACACCACACACACACAAACTGTAGCCGCGCAACAAAACAAAAAACAAAACAAGAAGATGGACAACTGAAAGTGTTCGAAGACAATGGGCTCTGCACGAAACAAAAGAAAATCAATCAGAAATATGGCTGAAGTAAGTATATATATATATATATATACTTACTTACTTACTTACTTACTTACTTACTTACTTCAGCCATATTTCTGATTGATTTTCTTTTGTTTCGTATATATATATATAGATATAGATATATAGATAGATATCACACTCACTCACACACACCACACACACACACACACACGCACGCACGCACGCACGCACGCACGCACGCACGCACGCACGCACGCACGCACGCACGCGCGTGCGTGAAGCCTGTTGCCACCTTTGTTGTTATCATTATGATTGCAATACCTGTCTACTATTCAGCTGGAGCAATCATCCCGAATACTGCCATCGAAAAACCTCCCTCTTCCCTTTTTGTGGTTGTTGAAAGAAACTGTTAGAATTCATCTTTGATATCAAAAAAGGAGTCAGTGTTGGCTACCTGTGCTTGCTTTCCTCCAGCTCTCTGTGTCCAGCACCAGAGCTTCCTTTTTAAGACACCCTAGATTTAGGAACATGACTACGCCCTATGTAGCCTACAAGGAAACATAAAAACAAAGAAAGAAACAAATCTGTCACCGACGACAGCTGATGGAAAATCAATCCGGCCCACATCAGTCTCTTTTAAAAGAAAGGTTCAGATGTCTCGGTTCAGCTAAAACAGATCGCCTAGCCTGGATACGATCAATCAAATCAACTCCGAACCCACATGTTGTTATTGTTGTTGTTGTTGCTGTTATGCGTTCCCCAGCTTAACACTCTGGGGGTCAGCCAGAATGTGCTCTCTGACTCACTCATCCTACTTGGGAATCGCTGTGAGGTTGAAATTGTACACTGAATGAGAAAGTTTGCCTGTATGACTGTTTTTAAGTACCTCGCCATATAGGCAGCCATACTCTGACTTCAGAGGATTTTTCTCCTTTAAAGGATAGTGCAGGTTGTTATGTTAAGAGCTTGTCATGGCTGAAGGCAACCTCAACACAACAATTTTACAACATAACAACATTTTAGTGTAGGCCTTGGCAATCTGCTGACATCAATAACTGACACAGCTAATGGCCATGGCCAACTCCGAAACCATAATCACAGATATGCCCACATAGATCTCCGTTCTTGTGTTTTCCAAACCACCCTATGTGATTTTTTGGGGGAAAAAACAGACAACAGGAAAAAACAAACAAAAAACCCCAACAGACTTGTGTCCACTTGGTTGAACAGCCTAAAAATAATACCTCATAATGAATACCTTCACTTCTTCCACTAACGGCTTCCTGGGTGGAAGCAGATTATAAAAGCCAGGTCACGTTTTTGCAGACATGGTGGCAGGCAGAGAAAAGAAGTCATGCGAAGTTAATCAGACGGATGGCACAGCCAGCTTGTCTGTCAGATCCACTGAGTGAATCTTACAGAGGACTGGAGGACTTGAAAAGATGTTCTTCACGGTATTTTCTCGCGGCCATTGTTGCAGCCTTTGTTATATTCTGCCTGTGCAGGAAATGTCTTCCTCATTTCTTCTTGCTGTTGTTGTAGCTTTGACAGTTTTCTGTTCATGCAGATGTTGTTGATATTTTTTATTATTATTTTTTTTCAAGGTTCTCCCTTGTCCTTGTCTGTACATCTCGGCCGGGTATGGGTTTTAGCTTGTTTGATAGT
Source organism: Rapana venosa (assembly GCA_028751875.1). Lineage (NCBI taxonomy): Eukaryota > Metazoa > Mollusca > Gastropoda > Neogastropoda > Muricidae > Rapana > Rapana venosa. The sequence goes on along the minus strand of CM054134.1, from coordinate 84,287,983 downwards.
TTGTTTGTTTTAAGTGGGTTTTTTTTTGTCACTGCTATTGGAGATTTGTCATCTGGTTATGCAGTTTTGTTATTCGATTTCTCGTAATTTCTTTATGCAATATCTATCTATCTATCTATCTATCTATCTATTTATCTATCTATCTATCTATCTATCTATCTATCTATCTATCTATCTATCTATCTATCTACCTACCTACCTATCTATCTATCTATCTGTCTGTCTGTCTGTCTGTCTGTCTGTCTGTCTGTCTCTCTCTCTCTCTCTCTCTCTCTCCTCTCTCTCTCTCTCTCTCTCTCTCTCTCTCTCTCCTCTCTCTTTCCCTTTAGCTCAGTATTTATGTCAATCTTTCTTTTTATCGAGTTTTTACAGCTGCACTGCAAGTCACGTTTCCCCTGTAACACAAGCAACTTTATGCTCCACCCGCGAG
>CM054134.1:84262553-84282553 GCA_028751875.1 Rapana venosa | reverse complement strand
ATCTGTCTGTCTATCTATCTATCTCTCTCTCTCTCTCTCTCTATATATATATATATATATATATATGTAAAACAAAAACTGAAATAAATAAGCAACTCCTTCGAAAACAAATCAACAAAGTCAAAACCTTAATCCATTCAGCAAAGACAAAGTATTACTCTGCTCAAGTTCTTGATGCTACGTCCATGAAATCTCTCTTTTCCCTCACCTCAACTCTTCTGGGATCCGCAAAGGCAAGCCCTCTACCCACTGTTCACAGCCCTTCCGAACTTCCTGCTATATTTTCTTCATTCTTCTCTGACAAAGTCCGCAACATTCGCTCCAGACTGGATCAGACTTCTTTCCAACCCGCACCTCCTGATCCCAATTCACTGGCATTCCTCTCATTTCTTTCATCCAACAAGTGAGAATGAAATCAAAACAATTCTGAAAGAAATGACAATAAAATCATGTGATCTCGATCCTATACCTGCTTCTCTTCTCACTCAGTGCATTCCACAGCTCATACCCACTATCACGAAAATAGTAAACTCATCTCTTCTCTCAGGAATTTTTCCATCAGCTCTCAAAACTGCTATAGTTACACCTCTACTCAAAAAGCACGACCTCGACCCTAACATTCTGAAGAATTACAGGCCTGTTTCTAACCTACCTTTTATCTCTAAAGTCCTTGAAAAAGTTGTTCTGAAACAACTCAATAGCCATCTTCATTCCAACAATCTCCTTCCCCCTTTCAGTCTGCCTATCGTGCCAACCACAGCACCGAGACCACCCTAGTCCACACCTTCAACACGCTTTTGCACGCTTCTGACTCAGGAAAAAATATCCCTTCTCACTCTCCTCGACTTGTCTGCAGCCTTTGACACTATAGACCACTCAATTCTTCTCTACCGTCTCCAGAACACGTTTGGTATTAAAGACACAGCCCTCACCTGGTTCAGTTCATACCTTACAGACCGATTCCACACAGTTACAGTAAATAAGATTCAATCAGCACCTGCCAAACTGGAATGTGGAGTCCCACAGGGGTCAGTTCTCGGCCCTGTTCTTTTCACTCTCTACACTGCCCCACTTTCACATATAATAAACCGTCATCAAATCAGCCATCATTTTTATGCAGACGACTCTCAGATTCTTAGCAGTGAAACTCCCGAAAACCTGCCTTCCCTCTTGACAAATATGTCCTGCTGCCTTCAAGATATCCAAAACTGGATGATAGAGAACAAGTTACAACTAAATGCAGATAAAACCGAAGCCATGCTTATAGGGACCAAACACAAACTCTCTTCCATAACAACAGCTTCAATAGAATTCGGCAATACGTCTGTCCCTCTATCCACTGTAGTGAAATATCTAGGGGTAGCTATCGATAACACGCTCTCCATGCAAAAATTCATCACCCAAACCTGCCAGTCGTGCTACTATCAATTACGGCGCATTAGTGCAGTTCGAAAGTATCTGTCCACTGATGCAACATCCAAACTAGTCACATCTCTCATTCTCTCACGTCTGGACTATTGCAATTCCCTTCTGGCTGGTCTGCCAGCATCATCTATCCATCCCTCTTCACGTATACAAAACTCTGCAGCTCGACTAGTCCTCAGAAATGAAAAAATCTGAGCACATTACTCCTCTCTTGCGAATCTCTCCACTGGCTGCCTGTGCCACAGAGAATAAACTATAAGATCTGCACCCTCCTGTTACAAAAGTCTCCACAAAACGGCACCTTCCTACCTCTGTGAATGTCTTCATTTGTAACACTCCTTCTCGTTCCCTCCGCTCTGCTGCAGATACCTTGTGCTTAAGAATACCTAGATTCAACCATCCACTGTTGGCCGTCGCTTCTTTCCTGTTTCTGGTCCAGTGACTGGAACCGACCTCCCTCTCTCCTTCGTCAAAAGCCTACTATGATGCTTTTAAATCCAGCCTAAGACGCATTTATTTCAAACCTAAGATTCTCTCCTCTTGTTTCATCTCATCCTGTCCTGCCCTCAATAACCAACTCCCCCCCCCCCCCCCCCCCCCCCCCATTAGCCTGCCCGAGTGTACAACTTTTGTGTGTGTGTGTGTGTGTGTGTGTGTGTGTGTGTGTGTGTGTGGGCGCGCGCGCGCGCGTGTGTGTTTACATTTGTATTTGTAAAAAACTGTTAATTGTGCGCGTGTGTGTGTTTACATTTGAATTTGTAAAAATCTATTAATCATAACTGGCTGCATGCGAAAGAATAGGATGAATGAGAGCGCTTTGATTTTTTTTTTGCAAGATTTAGCGCTGTATAAATTCCATGTATTATTATTATTACTATTAATATATATATATATGTGTGTGTGTGTGTGTGTGTGTGTGTGAGCGAGAGAGAGAAGAGAGAGGAGAGAGAAGAGAAGAGACAGACAGACAGACAGACAGACAGACAGACAGACAGACAGACAGACAGACACACACACACACACACACACACACACACAAGAGCGGAGTCAAACACAACCCCCCCCCCCCCCCCCCCCCCCCCCCCCCCACCCCCCCCCCCCCAATCCCCAATTTTTTTTTTTAAAAGGAAGCTGAGCAAGCTGACCAGTTTGGGAGAGGAGGAGAGGAGGTGGAGGATGTTGACGGCCATCATGAAGCGGGCGAACTCCCTGCCTGCCCCGTGCACCATGCTCAGCTGCTTCATGTACTCGCTGTGGTCCTTCACGCGCATCACCGTCACGCACCGCTCCATCCGCCGCAGCTCGCGCGTCACGGCCCAGTTGCAGAGCAGCAGCACGGCCGTGCACAGCAGCCCCTGCACCAGCGTGAAGACGTTGTGGGCCAGAGAGCGCGAGTCCAGAAAGCCTGCGTACACCAGGCGGTGGTCGGGCAGCTCGTCCAGGTGGATCTTCAGGTGGAAGCCCCCTATGCCGCAGGCCAGTGCTGCCAGAAGCCCCATGACCGCCAGGCAGGCCAGGCAGGAGCAATGAGCCGCGTAGAAGTAAGGAATGCGCAGAGCCAGGAACCGCTCGATGCCCATAGCCACCACCGTGTACTGCGCCAGCATCCAGAAAGAGGTCATCAGGAAGAGGAACGCGGAGTAGGCCACGCTCTGCACCACACCGTCTCTGTCCACATAGCTACCCCCTAGCGGGACCGGGGACGTGTTTGTTGCGGTTGTTCCTGGCCCGCTGGTCAACGTGGTCCATTCCCCGAGCTCCGCTTCTGTGGTGAATGCTGTGGCTGACCTGTTGAAGAAGACGGGTTTGGGTGTTTTGTGATGGTATGAACCGTCGGCGGATTTGATGGACATCTCGAAGAGAATCCACAGCGGGAAGTAGCCGAGGACGGTGGCCAGCAGATCGGACGAGGACAGCACCAGAGCCAGGAGTTTGGGAGGGATGAGTCTCTTCGTGCGCCACACCACGCGCGCCTCGTGCAGCAGCAGCGTGATGTTGCTGAGGGCGATGACCAGGACGCTGACAGGAGCCAGCACCCGCTCCACAGCCACCACCTCCACGAGCTCTGCCCATGCCGCCACCTCTGTCAGGACGTTGTCCGGCATTGGTGGAACATGGGATTCAGGCGGGGAGGTCAGGGGGTGTGTGGGGGAGGCAGCTGGACTGGTGCTTAGGTCAGCTGAGGACGTCAGTGATAAATACCCTTTGTTGGTGTGGTGTCTGTGACAGGTGGCATTGTATCAGAGGGACCGTGTTCATTTTAATGGTTCACAGAGTTCATGTTTTGTTACAAAAGGGACTGAATCTAATTCAGCTGTTGGAAGATCGGGATCTCAAGTGACAGACGTCTTCCAGTGGAAAATCCAGTCACTTCAAGATAGTGATGAGCTGGTTCTCCCCCGGTCATAAAGATTCTGGGCAGCCATCGTCATCAGTCTTTCGCCATAACTGTTTTGTCCCCAAACCTACATAATGATCTACAGTGTTGATAGTCTGGTTCTTTCTGTTGTCTTTGGTAATGCGACTACCTATGACATGGTACAGTTTGCACTCTTTTCCACCTGTAGACAACAAAAAAAATTGCATTTAAACATCATTAATTTTCAAGACTGAGATGACTTTGTTCTATGTTCTTGCAATTGGTTGTAAACAAAAAAAGGTCAATGATGCTGATTTAGCTAAATATGTTACATGTGTGTGTTGTGTGTGTGTGTGTGTGTGTGTGTGTGTGTGTGTGTGTGCGTGCGTGTCCATGCGCGCGTATGCGCAACCGTGTTGGGACCCTGTCAAAAATGTAATTGTACTAGAGATAAGGTTACTGTCACTTTATCCTCATTCTGATTTTTCTGAGAAATCTGATGACCAAGTTGTGTGGCAATAACGTTTTAAATTGTTCTGGTTTTTAAAAAAAATCCTCCTCCTCCTCATCATCATCACGTCGCCATCACTACCCCCATTATCATCATCATCTTCGTCATCGTCGTCTTCGCTGTCAGGTCATCACGGCAGGCCACTATTATCATCTCGTGCCTGTCAGCTAGCTGTGTCTGCCTCAACATTAGACATGATGGACGATGAGAGTAGAAAAAAACCCAAACAAGCAAGGAAACAAAATATCATAAAAATAACATTAACAACTAAACAATCATAAAATCGAATGAACGCGAAAAAACAAGAAAAACTGAAAAATATATAGGAGAAAATTTAGTTAAACACATTCTCTCAGACATAGTATACACAATATGGAGAACTGAAGACCCGTGATGAAAATTATATCGATTTTGTTGTTGTTACAGTGCTGAATCTTGTAAAGTAAACAAATTAAGCGCTTGCATTCGAAACATTCATATGTATGCAACAGTTCACATAAAAATAACAGATTTTAGGTTCTCTCTCACTCTCTGACACACACAGAGAGTTGTTTTTGTTTTTACATCGATGGCTTGATAGAGGGGGGGGGGGGGGGGGGGAGCAAATGCATTGCTTATTCAATATATCGTCTGGAAATAAAAATTTGACTTGAATTTGACTTTGACTTGACACACACACTCATAATACGCGTAGGCAGGAGAAGAAGAAGAAGAAGAATTGCGAAGAAGAAGAAGAAGAAGAATTGCGAAGAATTGCGAAGAAGAAGAAGAAGAAGAAGAAGAAGAAGAGAAGAAGAAGAAGAGGAAGAAGGGAGGAGGAGGAGGAGGAGAAAAAGAAGAAGAAGAAGAAGAAGAGAAGAAGAGAGAAGAAGAAGAAGAAGAAGAAGAAGAAGAAAAAGAAAGAAAACTGTATATATCATCACCAACATGTACGCACATACAGTAGGCCTAGTAGAACACAGAATCTGATCAAGAGCTTCAGACAGTTCCTGCATTCATTCTAATCATCCCACAAAAAGACTCTTAGGCTTCTGCCGCCGCTGCTTACTGACTGACTGGAAGCATCAGGCCTCCCAGACACACAGAGTGGAAGCATCCGAGAGGATCTGTGATCATGATAGGCCCTACGGCCACAGAACTAAGCTGATACATTCTATGACAGTCACCGCGCTATTTATCGGAATGAACTACCTACCAGGAATAAAGTAGGTTACTGTGTGTTGATGAGGAAGAAGGGAGGAAGAATGGTGCGGGAGTGGAGGGGGTGGGGGTAGGTGGTGGTGGTGGTGGTGGTGGGGTAGATGAGATGGAAAGAAGTTATTATTGGGAGAGGAGCAGTACAGAGGGACACACAGGAGAGACTTCGTGTGCGCCCTCTGTCTGTCTGTCTGTCTGTCTGTCTCTGTTCATCTCTGTCTCTCTGTCTCTCTCTCACACACACGCACGCACGCACGCACGCACGCACGCACGCACGCACGCACGCACGCACACACACACACACACACACACACACACATTGACAAGCGTCCTGTAGATTTCTAACACTAAGGACGCGACATAACAAATCTGGGTATGGTTGGAACAGAGACGTTGAAATGAGCGGCGTGGGAGCAGAAGACCAGGGACGTCACAGAAGATGAGGCAGAACCCCCTCCCCCCCCCCCCCAAAAAAAAAAGAAGTCTGACTCTCTGACACATGTGCAGCACAATTCACCTGATGGTAGCGCTGTAAATTCAGCGCCTAGGGTTTATCACAGTTATTGACTAAACCATTGACGCTGGGAGCAACAGCAAAGTGAGAGGCTGTATGACCAGTGGCTTTCTTTCCCACTCATGGAATTCCACTTTACAGCTTAGTCTTCAGTGATCGACTATGACTCTCTGACTAGGAGGCTTGACTCGCAGAGTCCTTATGTGCTGCAGCCCTGGGGGCTGGTTGGCCTTTGGAGAACATCTCCAACGCTGACTGTCCTTATGCCCACTTGGCCAAGAGAGTGGGGATGTACTGTGTGGGCAAGGCATCTCCACTATAATCAAATTTCTGCCCTATTTCCAAAACAGCAGCTGCCTCCTCTGCTGTTTTGGAGGTCATCGTCGAAAACGACGGACTAACATACAAATACAACAGAAGCGTTCGTTGACCACAGTGCTTAGTCTTAATGCCTCGTGACCCAGGACCAACAGGCAAACACCGAGGTATTTCCCAACTCGGTGACATGATGATGGAAACAGAAAGGCAGTATAATGTGTCAGACGAAGTAGCGATCTTCGGAGTACGAGTAAAGTATGGTAGTTCGGTCGTTTTTCTTCACTCTATTACCACCTCAGTTTAGTGCATTATCGACGTTCTGTATAGACAGCTAGCTATTAGCGATTTGCTAATTTGGCAAATTATCAATTTTTAAAAAATAAGTCTTTCTGGAAAAAGGCAAGAGAATGGACCAAGAAGGCAGAAAATAAACAAGAAGAAAAGGAACAAAGCATGAACAAAGAGAGGGATAGAAAAGAGGGAATTCGCAGCACAGAATTTCCAAAGGGTAGAGATGCTATTTATACTGACAGGCCCCTGGCATCCCCACGGGGTAAGTGGGGTTTCAAATAGATTTTTTAAAAAAGGTAATAATTGTATATGAACAGGATAGTTCGTACTATTGACGACTGTTGTGCATTTGTCTTGGTAAGTAGACTCACGTCGAGAGTTTCAGATAAAAACATTAATTTTTAGATTAAGCATATCAGAAATAGCAGAACAATTCTATTGCCACGGTGTAGAATACATCCAGTCTGACTTAATTTGTCTGTTGTACCGTTAAATCAAGGAAATGAAGATAGAACTGTATTCCCCCTTCTGGGGTTGCCGGGGGGGCCTGTCAGTACAACTAGCATCCCCACCTTCTGGAAATTCTGTGCCGGGAATTCCCTCTTTTCTATCCCTCTCTTTGTTTGTGTGCTTTGTTCCTTTTCTTCCGGTCACACCCTTCTTGTTTATTTTCTACCTTTTTGGGGGGTCTCTTCTCCTGCCAGAAAGACTTAAAAAATCAACGCTAACAATGTATAACAATGTCTAATTCGTTTTTACCATTATTGTCTTTTGTTTAAGCCTACTTGCGTTTGCTCTTCGTCTTGGTACCCGTCATTCATTTATTGATATGTCTGCTTTTTTGTTTCTCTATAGCTCAAAAGAGTTAATGAGAATAAACTATTGCGAATGGTGTGAAATGCATTTTGGCTCATGTAACAGACTTGAACAATAGTTGCTGCTGTCTGAGCTGTTGGGTGAAGGAGAACTGCTTTTTTATTTTTGATGCCTCTCTTTAGTCGCTGATCTGTGAGTAAGAAATTGCCCACTGGGGATCTTTTCTCCACACAGAGTATTGTAATGAAGCACAACATCATACTAACAAAATGGTTGAGACTATAAACCGAGGTCCCGTGTGCGAACGCACGTAGAACATCTTGCGCACACGTTAAATCTTGTTCCGCTTTTCGAAAGAGCAGGCTATTGTGTGCCGGTGGGAACAGATGGCAAAATTGACAAAACCGCATACTCACGGGGACTGGATGTTAAAAAAAAAAGCACACGAGTGCTTATTCCATTATCATCGATATAAAAGAATTAAAGAAAATAAAAATCAAATCAAATCGTCAAGTCACTAGTCTTTGCTCCAAACAATACTAAGGAGTCAGTCAAATCACTAGTCTTTGCCCACACAAAGGATTGTAATGAAACGCAACACTATACAAACTAGCGAATCAGTCAAATCACTAGCACCGGTCTTCACAAAGTATTGTAAAATGAAACAACACAATGCTAACAAAACAGTTAAATCGTTAGTCTTTGTCCACACAAAAGTATTGCAATGACATGCAACACTAGCCAAACAGTCAAATCATTAGTCTTTGTCAACACAGAGTATTGTAATGAAACACAACACAACACCATACTAACAAATCAGTCAAACTACCAGTCACTGTTCGCACAGACTATTGTAATGAAACACAAGATGACAGACGCCATAGCTTGAAGACTACCCAACAAAGGCAGGCGGACAAACAGACAGACAGACAGACAGAGAGAGAGAGAGAGAGAGAGGGAGAGAGAGAGAGAGAGAGAGAGAGGAGAGAGAGGAGAGAGAGAGAGAGAGAGAGTAATGCATGCTCAACTCATGTCCAGCACATAAGCAATAGAAAAGTAAAGATTCCCACTTCAGTACTCCTTAGCCTGCGAATGTGATCCCATCACTTCGTAGTTGTACAATGGAAAAACTGAAAATCTGATCTCAAAAAAAAAGAAAAAGAAAAAGAAAAAGAAGAGTGACACCATAGCCAAGACCAATCGACTTCAACAATCCCACAGGTCCATCAAGTAGTGGGTTCAAATCTCCGCGGCGTCTGGTGAATTAAGGGTGGCGATTTTACGATCTCCCAGGTCAACTTCTCAAATGCAGACCTGCCAGTGCTTTATTTCCTTTCGTGTATATAGGGCCTATATATATACACACACACAATCAAAAGATCAAATGTGCACGTTAAAGATCCCGTTATTTATGTTAGCCTTCTGTGGGTTAAGGAAGCAGAAACATAGCACCAGCATAGCCTACATTCCCGAAGTTGGAATGCGGCTATCTTCATGGTGGGCCAAAAAACCAAACAACAACAAAAAACCGGTCGCATACGCAAAAATCTCAACATTGGTGAACCTCGAAGCTCTAGCCGAGGAATGAACAAAAAAAAATTCCCACAAAAACAAACCAAAAATAGAGCCCCCCCCCCCCCCCCCCCCCCCTCTTTCCCCCCAAAAAACAACAACAACAAAACCCACAACACTATATTAACTAACGAAAAACATTCAAAAATCACATTTAAAAAACCAAACCAAACTGGCCCCACCACGCGAAGTAAACACAACTCTATGCTAACTCACCTCTAAACAGATTTCTCAACCACTGACAGTCCTTTGTAACTTATCATCCTTGCTAGCATCATCATCAACATCATCATCATCATCAAGTCATGGGAACCTTTCATCCACCGAGGACCGTTCCGCACACACTGCTAGCTGTTGTGTCTGTCTGTGGCAGCGAAGGATGCGGTTTGTTCTGCTGTCAAGTTCTGGCAAATCATCCCTTGGGTTACATGGTACTACTGCGGGCTGACAGACAGGCTGGGCCGGCAAGGTGCTCCTTACCTGGTCGATAGGCTTTGAGTTGCTGACAAGAAAGAGGGGAAAATGGTTTCTGTGGCAACACACTATAGGCTACATCAACCAATCATCATCGATGTGTCGATGGAGACAAGAGATTCCTGTACGTACTGCTGTTTAGTTGTGTTGTGTTGTGTGGTGGTGGGGGTTGGTGGTGGTGGTGGTGGTGGTGGTGAGGTGGTGGTGATGTGGTGGTGGTTGTGGTGTGGTGTGGTGTGTGTGTGTGTGTGTGTGTGTGTGTGTGTGTGTGTGTGTGTGTGTGTGTGTTGTTGTTGTGTTGTGTTGTGGTGGTGGTGTGTACGTGTGGTGGTGTGAGTGTGTGTATGTGCGTGCGTGCGTGCACGCGTGCTAGCTTCTATAAACTACATAAAACATGTAATTTATTATTATTGGATAATTAGATTGTTTCTTTCAGCTTTCTTGGTGAGTTTTCAAATGACTACAATTTAATATTTCCAGTCCAAAGGCAAAATGTAAATCCGCTCTTTATGGAAAACCATGCTATTTATGTGTGGCTGCCATCTGAGGTCTGGAATCAAGTTCTTGCCGAAGTGTGGTGTTTATACACGTTTCAATGGCTTCAACAGCTTTCTCAAGACAAAACCAACAGCGATCAAATGATAGAACAATCGAATCATGTCAGCTTCAAACTAAGAATAACGCACACATTAGTAATAGACTATAGGATCTGCAAAGACAAGCCATCTGCCTACTGTTCACAGTCACTCTGAACTTCCTGATATATTTTCTTCGTTCTTTTCAGACAAAATCCGTAACATTCACTCCAGACTGGATCAGACTCCCTTCCAACCTGTACCTCCTGATCCCCAATTCACTGGCACTCCTCTTCTTTCCTTTCAGCCAAAAAGTGAGGAAGAAATCAGGTAAATTCTAAATGAAATGACCATAAAATAATGTGATCTTGATCCTATGCCTGCTTCTCTTTTCACGCAGTGCCTTCCGCAGCTTATACCAACTATCATGAAGATTGTAAACTCATCTCTTCTTTCGAGAATTTTTCCATCAGAACTCAAAACTGCAGTGGTTACACCTCTACTCAAAAAGCACGACCTCGACCCTAACATACTGAAAAATTACAGACCTGTTTTTAACCTACCTTTCATCTCCAAAGTCCTTGAAAAAGTAGTTCTGAAACAACTCAACAGCCATCTTCATTCAAATAGTCTCCTTCCCGCATTTCAGTCTGCCTATCGCGTCAACCACAGCACTAAACCACCCTAGTCCATACGTTAAACACGCTTCTAAACGCTTCTGACTCAGGGAAAATATCTCTTCTCGACTTATCTGCAGTATTTGACACTATAGATCACTCTATCCTTCTCTCCCGTCTCCAAAAAACGTTTGGTATCAAAGGTGCAGCCCTTATCTGGTTTAGTTCATACCTCACTGACCGATTCCAGACAGTCACAGTAAACAAAATTCAATCAATTCCTGCAAAACTGGAATGTGGAGTCCCACAAGGATCAGTTCTGGGCCCTGTCCTGTTCACTCTCTACACTGTTCCACTCTCATACATAATAAATCGTCACCAGATCAACCATCATTTCTACGCTGATGACTCTCAGATTCAAAGCAGTGACACTCCTGAAAATCTGCCTTCTCTCTTGACAAATATGTCACTTTGCCTTCAAGACATTCAAAACTGGATGATACAAAACAAGTTACAGCTAAATGCAGATAAAACCGAAGCCATGATTATAGGGACCAAACACAAACTCTCTTCCATCACAACAGATTCAATAGAATTTGGCAATACATCAGTTCCGCTATCCACTGCAGTTGAGTATGTAGGTGTTGTTATTGACAACACACTCTCTATGCAAAAATTCATCACCCAGACCTGCCAGTCCTGCTACTATCAATTGCGGCGTATAAGTGCAATCCCTAAGTACCTGTCCACTGATGCAACATCCAAACTTGTCACATCTCTTATTCTTTCAGGTCTGGACTATTGTAATTCTCTTTTGGCTGGTCTGCCGGCATCATCTATCCACTGCCTTCAACGCATACAAAACTCTGCAGCTCGATTAGTCCTCAAAAAGAAAAAAATCTGAGCATATTATTCCACTCCTGCAATCTCTCCACTGGTTGCCAGTGCCACAGGGAGTAAAGTACAAGATCAGTACCCTCTGTTACAAATGTCTCCACAAAACAGCACCCTCATATCTCTGTGAATGTCTTCACCTGTACACTCCTTCTCGTTCCCTCCGCTCTGCTGCAGATACCCTGGGCTTACGAATACCTAGATTCAACCAATCCACTGTTGGCCGTTGCTCTTTCTCTATTTATGGTCCATCAATCTGGAATGACCTCCCTCTCTCCCTTCGTGAAAAGCCTACTTACGACAGCTTTAAATCCAAGACAAGCCTCAAGACATACCTATTTCAAACCTAAGATTTTCCCCTCTTGTTTCATCTCATATCTGTCCCTGCCTTTAAAAAGCCAAAATTCCATCACCCTGCTGAAATGTACAAACTGTGTGTGTGTGCGCGCGCGCGCATTTGAATTTGTTAGAGTAATATTGTGAATCATTGTTGGTTGCTTGTGTAGGAGGGGATTGAATGGAAGTGCTCTGATTTGTAATTGCAAGATATAGCGCTCTATAAATTCCATATATTATTATTATTATTATTATGAATAGACTAACAGTCTTATTATGAATAGACTAACAGTCTTATCTCCTGAAAAGAGCCTTCTTTTTTTCTTTGTTCTTCTACAAAGACGTGAACACAAGTAGCCTATAACACATTGCGCACACGTTAAAAACCCGTTTTCCTTAGAAGAGTGGGACTACAGCCGTTGGCAGGTGGTGGAATAGAGCATCTCAGCTTTGGACACATACGGCCTAAGTATTATTATTGTATATATTTTTTAGATCCTTCTATTTTGAGGAGATAGTGGAATAAGCACTCATGTGCTTTTTTACATCCAGTCCTCGTGTGTATACAGTTTTGTAAATTTTGTCATCTGTTTCCACCGGCACATAATGGCCTACTCTTCCCCAAAACGGAACAGGTTTTAACGTGTGCGCAAGATGTTCTACGTGCGTTCGCACATGGGGCCTCGGTTTATAGTCTCATCCGAATGACTTTTAGGGGGAGTGGGAGTCGGCACTGGTTAACTCCAGAAGAAAAATCCTCTTGGACCGAACTTGGGTCAGCAGATCATGAGCGCAATGCACATCACTCTAACCTCCAGGATATCCCGTCCCCCTTTGCGACCTAGAGAGGGATTTGGTCTGCTTAGACACGACTGAAGGTGTCAGTGCAGTGTCCTGGCAGTTAAGGGAGAGGGTAATGCAAATCAAGTCAATGACATCTTGAAGGTGCGCTAAACGTAATGGACAGATGTGTGGCAGATAAAAGACATAATTATCAGAAAAGCTCTTCTCCCTGGTCACAACTTTTTGGATGTGTTGAGATTTGAAATCCAAAGATATAGGCTAAGAGTAATTGGAAAGTATGTCTGTTAAGTCATTGAAATAATTCAGTCCTTTGTGTGCACTTACCCATCTGCTTTTGGGTAGACTGAAGGGAGTAACTTTCTTTTCTACATATACAATTTGCCAGGAACAACTTTTTGGTTGCCGTAGGTTCTTTTTTGTGCACTAAAATGTGTGTTGCACACATGACCTAGATTTATCTGAAAGACTAGTACCCAGATCGCTACTTAAGGTCTAAGGGATGTGGTTAAACAAGTTCAGGCTCAAATGGGAACTGTACCCTCAACTTCTCACTTTCTAAATGGTGCATTACCTCTACACAAACGATCCAGTGAGTTCTTTAGATTTTAAGTCTTTTCACTATCAGTGACATTAGATGAAGAGAGAGAGAGAGGGAGAAAAGACGAAAAGCAGATGCTTGTGTGTGTGTATGCATGTGTGCGTGTTGGGCCAGGGCAGGTACCACTAAACACCACCCATGAAGCCCAATAGCAGAGCAAGGGCATTCTGGTTGGTGGCCTCATGGCTGCCTAACATCAACAAGCTCTATGAAATTCTGGTGCTAAGGATATGACATGATGATCCTGGGTATGGCTGGGGTGGACAGATCAAAGTGAGTGGCATGGGACCAACAGGACAGGACAGAAGAGAGGAGAATAAGGCAGCACAAAGAGAAAATAAAATCCACATCCATTTAAAGTGTGATAGAAGTTGTATCCAAAGAAAACTGTTCTGATAAGAACTGAAATAACACCACAGCAAAGACCAACACTGGATTCTGACAAACAAAAGATCTTGCACTGCAAATGTTTGAAATATATTTTATTTAAAATCATCCACTAAAAAGCTATAACACTTCTAATTCTCTTCACACACACATACAAATGCAAAGGCACATGTACACACACACATGCAGATGCACGCGCACACACACACACACACACACACACACACACACTAGTCCACGTTTCCAACAAACAATTTCATTTGTAATCCCTCTTTCTGCTTACATTTATATCAGCTACAATTCACCATTTCCCAGAATTCAATTTCAAAAAATGATAACAGCAACTTGTATAACAAAGTAAAGAACAAACTTTTTTCCTATTAAAAGGCATGCATTTAAGCTGAAGTTTATCAAATCCAAATGAATCATACCCTATAAAACTGAAAATGCTTAACAAGTGCAATAAAATAACAACTCATCTCACACATGATCCATCTTTTATGATGTAAATCTGATCAGCTGACACCATTTCCAAAATAAAATTTTCCTGTAATCATCTTACATATCCTTCACAAAGGGAAAAGGGAAACATCATCTGTGATCCTTTTCATTCTGGAAGAAAGATTAAAACACAGACTGGTATTTCTATTAGTTTACCCACTGGCAGTCTCTGCTTGCGTTTCAATATTGAACTGGATGACCAGTTTCTATACAATGCAATCTGCTCTGCTAATACTATTTTGCAGCTTGTATTATAAAACTGCAGCATAATTCAATCCAAGTTTTTAATTTTTCTCCTTTTATTTTTTCATCATAGACCATTCTATTTTCACTGGAAAGAAACATAGCTGTTTTATCATTCACAAAACATCTTATGATGTGTTTTGTTCTTTTAACTTGCAGATTTTCATCATATATTCATGCAAACAATACCCACTCCAGTCAATCTCAAATTCTTATGTTTAATTAAAAACAACAACCCCAAACAAACAACAGTCAACAGTTTCATAATATGATGAAGCCAAATATATGAAGATGTTGAAGGTCTCCTGGAGTTTCAGCTGACACGATTTTCCTCCTGTTCTGCACGCGCCTGATCACGGATCCTTTCTTTGGTTTTCATAATCCTATATCGGTTCTTGGTCACTGAATCTCTTGCTATGATGAATCCCGCAAGTCCAACAGCAATGATTGAAACCCTGCACACACACACACACACACACACACACACACACACAAACACACACATTATGTGGCTGCCATCTGAGGTCTGGAATCAAGTTCTTGCCGAAGTGTGGTGTTTGGGTCTTTAAGAACAAATGCTAGTTACACTGTCTGGAAATTCAGTACTGAAAAATTCATTCTTGTCTGTCATAGGGTTTCTTTTCTTTAATGCATCAAAATATATCAAAATAATGCATCCATCTCTCTCTCTCTCTCTTAAATATATATATATATATATATATATTATATATATATATATATATATATATATATATATATATATATATATATATAGCAAACATCTGTGTAGTAAAGTTTGCAACTTACTTGTTCTGCATTCCCTCACAAACTTCTATAAATTTCCAAACCCACACTCCACTAATTCTTTTCCATGCAACTAAGCACACATGTATAGTAGTATAGTACACACACACACACACACACACACACACACACACAAACACACACACCCTAAAATACTTTTGGCTAACAAAAAGACTGACATTAAAAAGGAAGATGAACTGGTAGGTGGGATGGAGAGAGTAGTTCTAACTGGAAGTGCTGATTGTGGGGAAAAAAACAACTACTAACTCGGCCTAATCTCTTCAATCTGCCCACTGATTGGGTGATGAGAAAGACGACAGAAGACACTCCAAGAGGGATTCGCTGGAGCCTGTTCTCAACACTAGATGACCTTGACTTTGCGGATGACCTGGCGCTGCTGTCCCACACACACCAACATATCCAGGAGAAGACCAGCAGACTCCAAACATTCGGACAGCAAGTGGGGCTTCGTATTAGCACCAAGAAAACAGAGACAATGTTGCTCAATGTGAACACACCAGCCCCTGTGAAAGTGAATGGAACTGACCTGCGCCAGACAGACAAGTTCACATACCTTGGCAGCATCATCAAACCAGAGGGCGGCACAAACGAAGACATCCACAACAGACTAGGCAAGGCCTGGAGTGTGTTTAGGGAGATGAACAATATCTGGAGATCAACTCAGTACAGCACCAACACCAAGCTGAAGCTATACCAGAGCTGTGTTGTATCTACACTCCTGTATGGTTCTGAGTGCTGGAGGATGACGGAAGCGGATCTTACCAAACTTCGATCCTTTCACACCATATCTATCTATCTATCTATCTGTCCCGTAGTCTGACGACCGTCGGGGCACCCTCAAAGACTCAACAACCAGTTCCCTCCATTCCTCTCTCTGTTCTGCCTTTCTCAGGGTTTTGTAGAGTTACTAGGCCTGTCCATTCGCTGATGTTATCCTCCCAGCTCTTCCTTGGTCTGCCTCTTCTTCTTCCTCCTTGGACAGTGCCTTGTAAAACTGTCTTTGCAAGTCCTTTGGATCTTGTGACATGCCCATACCATTTAAGTTTACGCTTTTTCACGATCGTTAGAAGGTTCTCATAGGGTCCAATGGTTTGCTGGATTCTGTTATGCACGCTTTCGTTGCTTATGTGGTCTTTGTAGGAGATGCCAAGGAGTCTCCGAAAGCATCTCATCTCCACCGCCTGTACTCTTCTCTCCAAATCTGCAGTCAGGGTCCATGATTCACAGGCATACAGAAATATGGATATGACAAGGGAGCGCATTAGTCTGATCTTGGAGATAAGTGAGATATTTTTATCCCTCCAGATGGTGTTTAGTTTTGACAAAGCTGTTATTGTCTGTGCAGTCCTGCATACTACTTCTGGCTTGGATCCCTGGTCTGATACAATGGCTCCCAGGTACTTGAAGCTTTGAACTGTTTCCAGCTTCTGGTCATTAACCCTGATATCTGTGCTACTGCCTTTGGTGTTATTAGTCATCAGTTTGGTCTTCTCTGCACTGATTTCCATGCCGTATGTTTTGGAGGCCTTATTCAAATGTTCTGTTAGGCTGGCAAGCTCTTTTTCTGATCCTGCTATTCCATCAATGTCATCTGCGAAGCGGAGGTTTGTGATTGTTCTGCCACTAATGCTGACTGATCCTTCATGATGTTCCAGTGCATCAGCCATGATTCTCTCAAGGAAGATGTTGAAAAGAGTGGGTGAGAGTAGACAGCCCTGCCTTACTCCAACTGTTGTTCGAAACCATTCTCCAATGTTGTTGTTGTAGTACACTGCACTGGTGGCCTCGCTGTACAGCTGTTTGATGACTCTGATCAGGTTTGCATTGATGCTGTACAAATTCATGGTTGCCCACAAAGCTGCATGCCACACCCTGTCAAATGCCTTCTTAAAATCGATAAATATGTGGTAAAGGTCTTGTTGATGTTGAAGGTACCGCTCACATAGTATTCTGAGGTTGAATATCTGTTCTGTTGTGCTGCACCCTGCTCTGAAACATGCTTGTTCCTCAGCAATGATGGTCTCTGCTTGTGGCTTCAGTCTATTCAATATTATCTGCAGCATGACCTTGCTTGGGTGGCACATGAGGCTGATTGTGCGGTAATTATGGCATTGTTGTAGATTTCCTTTCTTGGGGAGGGTGATGATGAGTGACTGTGTCCATGGTGTTGGCCATTTTCCTGTCTGCCAGATCTTGTTGCAGATTCTTAGTAGGGCGCTGATCATGGCTTCCCCTCCAGCTTGAACCAACTCAGCTGGAATGTTGTCAGCCCCTGCTGACTTCCCCTTTTTCAGCGATCTGACTGCTGTTTCCACTTCTTCTCGGAGGATAGGGTGACTGTCTGTGTCTTTGCTTGCGGGTACATTAAGGACTTCTGGATCTCCTGCGGTTCTATAGTTAAACAGGTCACACCATATGCCACCGAAGAATTCTCCGGATCTTTTGGCCAGAGAAGATCTCCAATGAAGACCTACTACGGAGATGCAGGCAAGAAGACATGGGAATCATCATCACCAGACGACGGTGGAAATGGACTGAGCACATCCTCTGAAGAGACCCACAGTCAATCACAAGAACAGCATTGCACTGGACCCCAGAAGGAAGAAGAAAGAAAGGAAGACCAAAAGCAACCTGGAGGAGGACTGTAGAAAGTGAGATGAAGGCCATGCAGCACTCTTGGGCATCAGTGACTAGGTTGGCCCAGGATAGGCAGGAGTGGAAGTGCTTTGTTGCTGCCCTACACACCACTGGGTGTAATGGTTAATGATGATGATGAACTGGCCTAGGCTAATGGGGAATGGGTGGGGGTAGGGTGGGAGAAGAGGTCTCAAAATTCCCCCCTAACTAGCCCTATTGGCTATATATATATCATGATAATGCAAGCTCCTGGTAATGAGTAAATTGCTGTAGGAGCTAAAAGGTGTTTCAAGATTATCTAAGCTTCGAACACTAATCTTATTTATTTATTTATTCTTTTATATCCAGGATAATGGAATAAGCACTTATGTGCTTTTTTACATCCAGTCCCCGTGTGTATGCAGTTTTCTAAATTTTGTCATCTGTTCCCACCAGCACACAATGGCCTACTCTTAGGAAAAGCGGAACAGGATTTAACGTGTGGGCAAGATGTTCTGTGTGCGTCAGTACAAGGGCCTCTTATATAGTCTCATCCAAAGACTTTTGGGGAGAGTGGAGTCTGCACTGATGTTAACTCCTGGGGAAAATATCCCCTTGAACAGGAATCAATGGGGTCATCAGATTGCCAGCCAATGTTCTAACCAGTAGGCTATCCCGTTCCCCTGTGTGTGTGTGTGTGTGTGTGTGTGTGTGTGTGTGTGTTGTGTGTGTGTGTGTGTGTGTTGTGTGTCACTGTGTGTGTGTGTGTGTTGTGTGTCACTCTGTGTATGTGTTGTTCGTCACTGTGTGTTACTCTGTGTGTGTGTGTGTGTGTGTGTGTTTCCCAAGTGCCTGCAAAATATTCAATAGTGCCCCCACGGTTTACAGGACTACGGGATAGGCCCTAGATGAAGGTGAAGGTGAAGCAGACATGCATTTCTCTAAACAAAGTTGACCTGTTGACTGGTCCAGTCACGTAACAGGGATTGTGTGCTTAGTCTGTCCAGTATAGGTCAAAGTAGTTCAGACGATTAAATTAACCAATTTGATTGTTACTTACCAACCGATGTAAATTTTGGGTACCTTTCCCAAAGGCATGTTTGACTACTTTTCCCCCAGATGTTCTTTTCCACAAAACTCGAAAGGCAGTGCGAAATAACAGCTTGGGTACTCTTTTTCGTTTGAGACACACTTCGTCCAGTATGAAGGAATGAAAGTAGACAGGAAGAGGATTGCTGTTTCCGTTTGTAACTTCCTGTTTGAGAACGATCAAGACCACGTTGATTAGATCTGGTTAGTAAGTTTTTTGTTTTTGTTATAATGTGAGTTAGATAGATAGGAGCCTTACTGGCAGGGGATTTTGTCAGAGTGAGACAAACTGTATTCTTAGATGGAATCCTGTAACATCTGTACAAAATCTGACATTAGGAAGAAAATGTTGGCCGTGCACACAGCACAGTAAAGACAAATGACTCGGCACCTATGGTTCGTTTACTTAGTCACTGGCAAACATCATGAAACATGCTATTTGGGGGTGATAATGGGACGGAATAGCACAGTGGTTAGTGTTGGAGTTATAACTTGGAAGTGCGGGTTCAACTCGGAGTTGCAGCTTAACTGGAATTAACATCAATATTGACTCCTTCTCCAAGTCTTTTGGAACTAAAACCAATGTTAAAAACAAAACAAAACAAAAAAACCCCTGAGGATTCAGTTGAATTGCACGTGAAATGAATCTTGTCCACTTTTTAAAAACCCAGCGATCAGTAGATTGTGTAAAGGAACTGAAAGAGTTGGCTACATAGACATGTATGGTCAGCCACACTGACTGACTGAGTGACTCAGTGGTATGGATGACACAGAAAATATGTACCCAGCATCTGATACTAGCCTGCAGTGGCATCACCCATGAATTGTGTCATCATGTAGTTGGGATCTATCAAGTTGTTGATATGGTTTACATAATCATGGAATATATGCCACTTGCTGTACTGCCTCCTAAAAAATGAAAAAAAGCCAAAGAATAAAATTGATGTTTTAACATAACTAAGTTAGTAAGTAATAAGTGATACATGTATACATACTGCATTTCAGGTCTCAACTCAAGTTCTTTTGCCAGAGTTCATT
>CM054134.1:84190053-84260053 GCA_028751875.1 Rapana venosa | reverse complement strand
TTTAAATGGCAATAACATATTCTGAATCTGAATCTGAATCTGAATCACACACACACACACACATACACACACACACGGCATGCGCGTGAACACGCACACACCAGTAAAGTCTAAGAGTAGCAAAACAAAACCACAACACAACACTAATTCAAACACGTCTCATGAAACACATCATCAGCACAATCAATACAAATATCACAAGTAACTTTACATGAAACAGAAAAACATGACAAAAGCACTTGAAAAGACTTGTTTTGAAATTGTTCATTAGCTGGCTCTGGGGCTGGGACAGCATGGGGCGTGCACACTGCTGCTACTGTGACTGTCTAGTGTATGCCAGACCTAAGACAACTAGCTGAAGAGCATATATATATATACATATATGATTTGAGAAATTGGATGTTTGTGCTTTACTTTGTATTGTATCAAGGCATAAACCAGGGATGTAATGCCTGTTTTCAGATGAGGATGAGTATGATGAGGATGCAGAAGGGGAAGAAGAAGGTGCAGGAGGAGAGGAGGAGATGCCTGTGGAGGACAATGCTGTGGTTGTCTTCAATGGTCACAGAGGTTTGGGCATCCTTTATTTATTGCTTCTAAAGTGTCTTTGCAGAGTATCCACTTGTTTGCTTCCCCTTCCTCTCCTTTTTTTGGTTTATTTCATAACTGTCCTTATGAATAAATTTGGGAAAGAAGGGAAAGATTAACATCTGCAAACCCATTTGTCTAGATCTGTGTCTTTGTCTTTCTGCTTGTTTGAATATCTATGTCTGTCTGTCTGTCTTTCTGTCTGTCTGACTCAGAGTGACTGTCTGTCTGTCTGTCCGTCTCAGCATCTGTCTTTGTCTCTCTCTCTCTGAGTCTCTCTCTGAGTCTCTATGTGAGTCTCTCTGTCTCTCTGTGTTTCTCTCTGTCTCTCTGTCTCTGTCTCTCTCTCTCAAATTGTGAAATTAAACAAGAAAATATATCATACGCATTTTACATTTCAAATAGGGATTTGATGGTGTTGAAGTTGACCTTGAGGTGGGTGTCATTGAAGTTGCTGAAAAAGTGAAATTGAATAAGGTGACTGCCCTGATATAGTCTGCATGGTCGGTGGGTCTATAAACAACATGAAACGAAATGAAACGTGAAAAAAGATTGGATTTCAACACACACATGCTTGCACACACACATGCACACACACATGCATCCACAATGGTCTTTTATGTTGTTGTTATTGTTTGCAGGGTGAAGAGATGTTTTATGTATTCATAAAATTCGTACATTTATTCATTCATTCAAATTATTTATTCAAAGTATGATAATCAAGCAACTACCCTTGGGGACAGGATAGCTCAGTGGTCGGAACACTCGCTTTCCCCAAGCTAGGGTTAAGCAGCATTGAGCACGGTTACCTCTTGGATGGGTAGCCGTTCATTCACCTTGGCTTCAGTACAGTCCCCCAGTTCACCCAGCTGTAAAGGGGTACCTGCACTCTTTAGGGAAAGGTAAAGCAGCGAGGGAGAGGAGATGGGCGCCACCTTCAAGATGCTGGCACCTAGAGAAGCTGAAGACAGTGAGGTGGCTGATACCTAACTCCCCAACGTTTGTGTAGGTTATGGGAACACCTTCACCTTGCTCTTTTTTTTTACTGTGGGTTGCAGAGAAGCCGCAGGCAGCGGACGAACCCCCGGAGGTGTACGCTGTGCACATTGACCCCTCCCCCTCCAACAGCGGCCTGGTGGTCACCGGGGGCCGCGATGACTCCGCCTATGTCTGGGTCATGAACTCCGGCCAGGTGGTTTTCGAATGCACAGGTAAGTTATTTTTATTAATGGTTTGATTGGTATGGACATTTCTCTTTAGTTGGCACATATGTCAAATGTATGTCAGTATGATCATAAAGGAAAAGACAGAAAGGATGTCACGCATACACACATGTGCGCACACAGTTGCGCGCGTGCACGCATTTGTGTGTGTGCAAGCATGCATGCATTCACACTCACATATGCATACACATATGCACACACACACACACGCATATGCATAGCTACACCCACACTGAATACACACACTCTAATGGTTAGAGTATACATACATGTTCGTATGCATGCACATACACACATGCTTACTATCTTGCTGACAGAAGCAGGCCCTTTGTGTGTGTGAGAGTATGCATGCATACTTGTGAGGATGCATATGTTAATGAGTTTGTGTGGTTTTTATTTATTTATTTTATTTTATTCTTTTATATCGAGGATATTGGAATAAGCACTTATGTGCTTTTTTTACATCCAGTCCCCGTGTGTATGTGGTGGTGTAAATTGTCATGTGTTCCCACCGGCACACAATGGCCTACTCTTTCAAAAAGCGGAACAGGATTTTAACGTGTGCGCAAGATGTTCTGCGTGCATTCGCACACGGGACCTCAGTTTATAGTCTCATCCGAAGGACTTTTGGGGAGAGTGGAGTCTGCACTGATGTTAACTCCAGGAGGAAAATATCCCCTTGAACGGGGGAATCGAACCCGGGTCGTCAGATTGCGAGCGCAATGTTCTAACCACTGGGCTATCCCATCCCCGGGATCTGTTGTATCCACAGGCCACAAGAACTCGGTGACCTGTGTGGGGTTCAGTTTTGACGGAATGTACGTGGCATCTGCTGACCTGGATGGGCTAATCAAGGTGTGGAAGTGCTCCACTAAGCAGGAAGTCTGGTCCTACGAATGCGGCTCAGATATCATGGTGAGTGTGCGTGTGTGTATGTGTATGTTTGTGTGTGTGAGTGTGTGTGTTGTGTGTGCGTGTGTGTTTCTGTGTGTGTGTGTGTGTGAGTGAGTGTGTGTGTTGTGTGTGTGTGTGTGTGTGAGTGAGTGTGTGTTTCTCTGTGTGTGTGTGTGTGTGTGAGTGAATGTGTGTGTTGTGTGTGTGCATGCGCGCATGCATGCGTGAGTGCGTGCATGTGTGTGCGTGTGTGTGCATTTTTCATTTTTATTTTATTCTTTTATATCGAGGATAATGGAATAAGCGCTAATATGCTTTTTTTTTACATCCAGTCCCTGTGTGCATGCAGTTTTGTAAATTCTGTCATCTGTTCCCACCGGCACACAATGGCCTAGACTTACGAAAAGCGGAACAGGATTTGATGTGTATGCAAGATGTTCTGTGTGCGTGTGTGTGTGTGTGTGCGTGTACGTGTGTGCATGTGTGTGCTTTGATGTGGTGAACTCAGTGATGACACAGGTGATGAAAATAGTGACACAGGTGTCCTGTGTGCATGACATGATGTATTTGGTGAACACAGTGATGACACAGGAGTGCCAAGTGCATGACACAGTTGGTGTGATAGTTATAATGACAAAGCTGCGCATGAACCAATGGTGAACACAGTAATGACACAGGTGTGTTACATACATGACATTATTGATGAACACAGTAGTAATGACACAGGTGTGTTAAGATGCATGACATTATTGATGAACACAATAATCAAAAAAACAAAAACAACAACACAGGTGTGTTATTCATCATGACATTATTGATGAACACAGTAGTAACGACACAGGTGAGTTATAGATGCATGACATTATTGATGAACACAGTAGTAACGACACAGGTGTGTTATAGATGCATGACATTATTGATGAACACAGTAGTACCGCCACAGGTGTGTTATAGATGCATGACATTATTGGTGAACACATTAATAATACAGGTGTTTTATACTTGCATGACACGATTGATGAACACAATAATAAAAAAAACAAAAACAACAACACAGGTGTGTTATTCATCATGACATAATTGATGAACACAGTAGTAACGACACAGGTGTGTTATAGATGCATGACATTATTGATGAACACAGTAGTAACGCCACAGGTGTGTTATACATGCATGACATAATTGATGAACACAGTAGTAACGACACAGGTGTGTTATACATGCATGACATAATTGATGAACACAGTAGTAACGCCACAGGTGTGTTATACATGCATGACATTATTGATGAACACAGTAGTAACGACACAGGTGTGTTATAGATGCATGACATTATTGATGAACACAGTAGTAACGACACAGGTGTGTTATAGATGCATGACATTATTGATGAATACAGTAGTAACGACACAGGTGTGTTATAGATGCATGACATTATTGATGAACACAGTAGTAACGCCACAGGTGTGTTATTCATCATGACATTATTGATGAACACAGTAGTAACGACACAGGTGTGTTATAGATGCATGACATTATTGATGAACACAGTAGTAACAACACAGGTGTGTTATAGATGCATGACATTATTGATGAACACAGTAGTAACGCCACAGGTGTGTTATAGATGCATGACATTATTGATGAACACAGTAGTAACGACACAGGTGTGTTATTCATCATGACACAATTGATGAACACAGTAGTAACGACACAGGTGTGTTATACATGCATGACATAATTGACGAACACAGTAGTAACGCCACAGGTGTGCTCTGTTCACTCAGTGGCTGCAGTGGCACCCGGCAGCCCAGGTGTTGACGGCAGGCACCCAGAGTGGAGAGGTGTGGATGTGGCAGGTGCCCAGTCAGGACTGGAGCAAGATGAAGATGTTCCAGGCCCACGGGCGCCCCACCCTCTGTGGCAAAATCCTCCCCAACGGTCAGTGGACGTGGACGTGGCTGTTGAGATGTCTGTTGAAGGTGGGGTGGGGGGTGGGGGGAGAGGAGTATGGAAGGATGGGTGGGACCGAGGGGTTTCTCTTCTTGGAACATCACAAGAAAGATGAGCTCTTTAAGTTTTGTGAGAGGTTGTTAGAAGGTGTTTGTCATTGTGCTCGGGGCTGCTTAGGATTCTTCAGAGAATGTAGTCTGAATTTTAATTTCATAGTGGAAGGGCGGTCTTTTTAGTTAAGAAATGGTTGATGTGTACATTGTTTAAGGGCTTGTGTAGATCTTTTCTGTTAAAGCTGTCAGGGTTCATCAAAGAGTTATTATTTTCAGAAAATTATTTGGAAAAAAGGAAGGAAGGAGAATGGACCAAAAAGGCAGAAAACAGATAAGAAGATGACAGGAAGAAAAGGAGCATGGCAGAAACAAAGAGAGGGAGAGAAGAGAGGGAATTTCTAACATAGTATTTTCCAGATGGTGGGGATGCTATTAATTCTGGTAGGCCCCTGGCGTCCTTACAGGAGATTTCAGGTATTATAGTCGTATATTCTTAAAAAATTAAATGCCAGTGTCGTGAAACATTCTTCAGTCTTGATGTGCTTCATGAAATAGTGACATGTATGTTTATTTGTGACTTCATGATATCAATGATTGCGCATGACGTTTGTGGGAAATGTTACGGAATGAAAGATGAAGTGTTGTGGTATTAACGGCAGTGCATGAAACGTGTGAAAGATTAAGTGTTGTGGTATTAACGGCAGTGCATGGAAGATAGGAAAGATGAAGTGTGGTGGTATTAACGGCAGGGCATCAAAGGTGGGAAAGATGAAGTGTTGGGGTATTAACGGCAGTGCATGCAGTGTGTGTGTTGTGGTGGCAGGTAAACACATGTGTGTGGGGTACAGTGATGGGGTGGTCAAGCTGTGGGACCTGAAGACAGGCACTGCTGTACACATCTGGCAGCACTCTTCCCCGCCAGGTAAGTTCCCACGTGGATTATCTTTTTTATTTATTTATCTGTTTTGTTTACTTTTTAATACTGAGGTGGGGTTTTTTTTTTACTTATCATTTTTTTGGGGAGAGTTCTGATAGCTTATCTTTTGAGTTTTGATTGTGATTGTTTGGGGTTTTTTGTCCTTGAAGACATTTTTTTTTTATGTAGATGATGATATTTTTTTTTCCTTTCTAGATCTGATTGTGATAATCCCCCCCCCCCCGTTTTTTTAAAACAATGTATGTTTTTGATCTTGCATCACCCTTTTACCTTTGACGCATACTTCAA
Source organism: Rapana venosa (assembly GCA_028751875.1). NCBI lineage: Eukaryota > Metazoa > Mollusca > Gastropoda > Neogastropoda > Muricidae > Rapana > Rapana venosa. The sequence goes on along the minus strand of CM054134.1, from coordinate 84,254,117 downwards.
AAGAAAAGACACACTGACTGATCAACATAGAAAGCAAATTCAGTGCAACATAGAATTAATTCGATTTGTTTGTTTTTTACAAGATTCAGCGCTATATAAATTCCATATATTATCATTATTATTATTATTATTATTATTATTATTATTATATACCCCCAAAATGCAGTTTCATCAGATGTTTAAAACCAAAATTCTTGGTATAAAAACTTTGTTGTGGAGGCCTTTTCTTTAAAACTCTTGTTATCTTGGAATCTACGCTACTTTAAAGAAATGTAAAATTCACTCTTGAGAAGAAATTCTGATTATTAGTGGTTATATTTCAGAATACTTCACATTGCAGATAATTGTTTCACTAATCTTTCATCCCCAAAATAAACACATCCTTTACATGTCATAAAATACTTTGATGAATAGATCTTAGCAGTGATAAATATTTAATAAGTATGCAAAATCCACCATAGGGGATTTTATGTCTGTGATATGATATTTATTTATTTATTTATTCTTTTATATCAAGGATAATGGAATAAGCATTTATGTGCTTTTTTATTTTATTTACCTGACTGTGCTGTTGCAGAGGAAGAAATGCCTGAACAGGACAGCGAAGAAGAGGGTGAAGAGGCAGAAACAGCAGAAGCAGAGGAAAGGCCAGAAGATCCTGTGGCCATCTTGTGTGTGGACTGTTCTGCAGACAACAGCCTGGTGATGTCAGGCTGTGCAGACTCTACCGTCAAAGTCTTCAACGTGGCCTCCGGAAAGGTGGGCTTCAGCACCGTCAAGGATGAAGAGTTTTGTCCGTTCTTGCTGTAGTAGGCTCCTGCAGTGCTGTGCTACAACATCTTAAACGTCTTGCACAGAGTCGCTGTTTGCTGATAAGAGTTAGGTTAATTTGAAGGCGAGAAGAGAAGAAGCCTCCTTTGATATGTTTTGGCACTGAGCCTCTGACACTCTTGGGGAGATGGGTCACATCCAGTTCGTGACCTTTGAGTTCAGACATCATTCCGGAAATCGGAATGCGGCTACCTTTAATGGTGGGCAGAAACAGTCACATATACAATATCTCATCATTGGTGAACCTCAGAGCTCTAGCCAGTGAACAGATGAAAAAAATCACACAGACAGACAGACAGACATACCGACCGACCGACTGACCGACCGACTGACTGACTGATAGATTTTCAGAGGAAGGGAAACAACTACCATTCTGTATTTGTCTCCTGTGAAAGACGTTATCTGTCCTTCAATAGTTTGTGACACCCTGACTATTAGATAGCATTGTTCCAAGAGTTCCAACATTGTCTTTCTTGCTACTTTCGTCAAAGATGTTTTCTGTGTTCAAATTTTCAGTCTTCTTAAAGGGATACCAGTGCATGCAGAATATTCTAATGATGCTACACGGCTGGCATCTGGAGAAAAAAAATCTACTTTGTAAATGTTCAACAAGCTGCATAAACCATTATAATGATGATGCTTTTGGTGCTTGCTGAATATTGTCTTGTTCTCATAACCCATGTTTTATGCCTGTCTTTCTCTCTCTCTCTTTAAACACACGCACATGGGCGCGCACACACACACACATACACATTTTCTCTCATTCACTCACTCTATGTATATTTAGGTAAACACAAATATTCATGCCTTTTTTCTGAATGGGCAGGAGTTTTATGTTTAGGCATTAGATTGTTGGTTAATTATTTCAAGTTGAACAGAATTAGTTAGTACCTGCAAACCCTATGTCATCTGTTTCAGCTGATCTCCACCTTCAAGTGTGCTGTGAACACAGATGAGGACAATTCAGTGGAGTCTGTGGCCTTCTGTCCTGTGTGAGTGAAGCTTGCTGTGGTCTGGAATATTCTCATGCATAACTGCTGCATCCGTATCCTCTAGTTTATACTATTTGCACCAGTCCAGTACTGCTTTGTGTCAGTCTGTCTGTCTTCAGCATCTACAGTGAAAGGAAATTCATATTTAGTGACTCAGATTGTTTGTGGCTTTGATTTACAGATGAAATCACACAGAATTGGAGTCATACTCATCAAATCAGGACAAGCTTTTTGTATGAACCAGGAATAATTTGTTGTTTGTTGAAAAATAGCTTTGAGAATGCATTTTATTCTTTTTGGTTTTGTTTGCTTTTATCATATCTAATCTTGGTTGAAAGAAACACTAGAGAAGTTATTTGAGAGATAAGCAAATAAATCATTTTTGTTTGGGGCAGTTTTTATGATTTGGTACAAAAACTGAATGTGTTTGAAGTAAGTCCTAAAGGAAGAATAAAAAGATTGAATTACCTTACTTTTGTGTAGGCTGTTTTGAGAGGAAAATTTTCACAAAGTAAGCAATTACTCCACGTTTTTGAAGGCTATGTTTTAATGGAAGAATTTTCATGAACTATGTAATTACCCAACAGTTGTGGTGGTGAAGCTGTAAAGTATGTCTGTACACATAAATTATGGTATTTAGTCGTCATACTTGTCAAAGAATAAAATTAGTTGCAGTAAACATCTTTTAATTTGTGTTGATTGAAGATTTTTAAGGTATGAGCGCTTTGATTTGTTGCTTTACAAGATTCAGCGCTATATAAATTCCATACATTATTATCATTATTATTATTAGCATAAATGCCGATTCATTTCCAGAGCACCATACGCAGCCACTGCAACAAACAGCGGAGCAGTAGAAGTTTGGGACCTGCCCACGTCTGTTGTCCGCCATACGTTTCCACATCCTGTGAGTGTTGTTCACCTCTCATGTTCAGCTTTGGTGCCTTGATGTTGTCGTCTTCAGTTTGTTCGTTCACACTCTGTGATATTAGACGAGGGTGATTTCTTATAAATTATACTAGCTTGGTATTTGCCAGCAAAATCCACTCAGGGAAATGCAGGAAAAATGGGGATTCAGTATTAAATGTTTTGTATGTCATTGTGCAGTTTGCATTTGGTATGTTAATCAAGAAATTGACTTCTCAAATTGATTTCCAAATCGCAAGTTATCACAGTCAATAGAAGCATGCAGCACAGCTGTCAGTTTCCCCCACTTTCAGCTACTCTCAGCTGCTATCCATTCCATCCCACCTGGTGCTAATTAATTAAGCAGCACTTGGACTTTCTAAAAGAAAGGGACTAATTGTAGCACCGGGCCCTGGAACCTTGACTGAGCTATGCAGGATTTGCGTGCTGTGTCATTGGTGATTATGGGAATGGTAAATACATAAGGCATCTGCAGCATGTTGACTGGAGTTTCCTTGCCCATGGAAATTAGAAATTCTAATACATAAACTGAGATTAAATGCATGGAATACTAAATATTAAAAAAATGTAACATGTTGTTGTTCTATTCCACTTTCAGTCCACCATTTGTTGTTTGATTGCCCAATTCTTCTTGACATGTATAAAAGGAGAGGTTTAGATATTCATAAGAAATATGCCACTAGTCAAGAAGTTTTATATGACTCTCAGCAATTCATAGTGTCAGTTGCTGAAGTCATATATTCTCCACCTGTATATTTATATATATGTATATGCATATATATATATATATTTATATACTTATGTGTGTGTGGATGTGGGTGCGTGTAGGGGAGAGAAAGAGAGAGAGAGAGAGAGAGAGAGAGAGAGAGAGAGATGCGGTGTGTAATAATAGGTACTTTGGTATGAATGCGGGTGTGTCTAAATCACCATGTAGTGAATAGACATTAACCTTTACCGGATCTCGCTTTTGACTACACATGCAGGATGGCGCGGGTCTTTCACGACCCATACTCATTAAAGAGCCTTTTCAGTGCATATTATTCCTAAAAGGATGGCGCGGGTCTTCCACGACCCAGTGGTTGTCATTTCCGTGATGCCAGTAGGCCGAGGCAGTTGCTGCTAGACTAGCACCATCCAACAATGGCAGCGGCCTCCGTGCATGTTAAAGATCCCATGGCAGTAGAAAGTCGAAAAAGAGAAGGGGAATGTCCCGGCTGCTATGGTCAAAATTGGTAGGTCCCTGTTCCCTAATCCCATTCCCCAAACTTGGTACCCAACGAAATCGGAGTGAAGTCGACTGTGCTCTTCGAGTACAGTGTGGGAAACCAGTTCCTGGTAAACAGGCTCACACATACCCAGCCATGCTGGAACGCCACAAAAAAACAAAAACAAAAAAAAGCAAATGGTGCTCAGTACAATGCATTGTGCAGGTGATGTGGACGAAGGTGCCTCGAAGCTTATGCTGTCTCCTGAATTTCTGGCAGATTGGCGACGCACCCAGTGCACACTCTGACTGTATGCTCTGGGCAGATGAACTCTGCACATGAGGCACATCTCTGCTGGGGTTTTCTGTCTTTTTTCCATGGCAGAACAAGCATCGTTTTCGCTCAGGGGTGCCACTCTCATTGCTGTTGCATTTGCGCCCTTTTGATGTTGACTGCTGTGGCTGCTGTGGCTTGTTTTTTCTGGGCTTTTTGGCCTTTGGTGCCTGCTGCTCATCACTGGCCTGCTGCTCAATGTTGGCAATCACCTTGTGGGCAGTCTGGGCAAGGTGCCTTGGAAGTGCCACTCGGAGACACGTCTCTTGATTTGTGCTACAGTCATTTCCTCAGCGATGCTGCGGATGAAAGTAGCACGCGTATCCCCACCTGCCAGCCGATGGTCTGGGAAGTTGATGATGGCCCAGATGCGACGTGCAGCAATGGTCGCCAGATCCATGATGTTGCTGAACATGACCATGGGCCACCGCTTTGTCTTGCGTTTTATTGTGAATGCATGGGCCATTTTGTCCAGGGTGTCCACTGCCCCTTTTGTGGAATTATAAAACAGGATGATCTCTGGTTTCTTTTTTGTAGAACCTTCGTTCACAACACCATTGTTATGCATTGTGCTGAGTACCACTGTGCTCTTCCTCCTTTTGCTCTGGTAATTCACCAGAGTGACAACACTGCTGTAGCTGAATTCAGATCCATGCAGGGGAAGCTTCTTGGGATCTTTGAATGAGGTGGGAAGAAATCTCTTGTTTGATCTCACTGTCCCTACCATGGTCAAGCCTTTTTGCAGGAGTGTTTGAGCCAGTGTGAGGTCGGTGAAGTAACTGTCACACGTGACGTTCCTTCCACTCTTGCAAAAAGGTTCTGCCAGCTGGAGAGCAACATTGCGGCCAAGATTGACCTGCCTGTCCTGACCAGCTGGCCGACCAAGGTAGGGAATGCCAAACAAAGGGTAGTTATCTACAGCATCAGCTACCCAAAATACTTTGATACCGTAGCGGTCAGGCTTGGACGGCAAATACTGCAGAAAACTGCATCGCCCCCTGAAAGGAACCAACTGCTCATCAATCGTGAGCAGTGGACCTGGGATATAATGCTTGAGAAGATTTCCCATGAAATCATCCCAAATTTCCCTAAAGGGGGCGAATGCATCTCGTTGCCGTCTGGCATTGCGTGTTTCTTTTTTGTCGAAGCGCATGTATGTCAGAAGCGTTTGAAAACGCTTCCGGCTCATACATGCCCTTGCAACACCCCAACCATACACTGTATCCCACACTTCTACTGTGGATGCAAGGTTTTGCTTTTTGGATCCAAGGAAGAGGAGCAGACCAAGTAAACCTTCCATCTCGACTTCGTCGGTTTCAACCCAGGCCTCTTGAAGTACCCTGCGCCCTTCGGTGAAGTCTTGAAAAGTGGTCCGCCCGGCTGAAGAAACATTCCTACTGGGTCTTCCACGACCCGCACCATCCTTTTAGGAATAAGCAGCGTTCTTCCTCTTTAAAATGTGTGGGTCTTCCACGACCCGCACAATCCTGTGTGTGTAGTTAAAATGTTGCGTCAAATAACAATAATTCTATTTCATGCACATCAATGAAATTTTCCTTGCCGAAAGTTTTTTAGGTTCTTGACAAAGTCATGAATTTTCATGAAGATAGCTCAAATAGTTTAAGAGATATAAGACTTTTTATGTGCCTCTGGGTCGTGGGCGACCCAGGAAGTCCGGTAAAGGTAAAACAAAACTGGAGAACACTCTGTATATGTGTGTGTGTGTGTGTGTGTGCAGGAAGGAGTGAGCAAACTGAAGTGGTCCTCTTCTGCCCCTCTGCTCTTCACGGGCGGTCTGGATGGTTTGACACGCCTGTGGGACGCACGCTCTGGCACGTCCAAAGCTGTCCTGTCTGGACATGCTAGACGCAGCTGCATATTGGACTTAGATGTGACAAGGTAAAGATTGTTTTTTTGAAGGACACGTTGTCTTGTATTGAAATGGTGTCGGTGGGTTGATGTGGCTTGTTCAGACTGACAAGCTTTCAGGTTCGTTTATTGTCTGGAGACAGTGTGACAGGATCCTGGATGTGTCATTGTAATTCAGGGAGAAAGATTATGGGCAGAGAATGTAGAATTTTTTTCAAATTTTGAAGTGGCAGAAGGGTGGGGTATGTTGTGTGTGTTTGTGTGTGTGAGAGAGAGAGAAGAGAGGGAAGAGAGAGAGAGAGAGAGAGAGAGAGAGGGGGGAGAGAGGGAGAGGGAAAGAGAGAGAGTTTTCCCCTCCCATCTCCTCTTTAAAAAAAAGTTATTATTCAAAGCACAGAATAGTTTAAAAGTAACGATAGTTGAAATAATGTTTTGTTACTCTTTGGCTCATGCAGCAGGATGCTTTATTCACAAGTGACTGAATAAAGTCTGGCTCCAGGATGTTACACACACACCTAAGAGTAAGGCTTGATGATTTTACAGCAGATATGAGTGAACACATTATCAATTAATGTTAAGACTAATGTTTGATTTTACAGCAGGTATGAGTTAACACAGTATCAATTAATGTATACATCAATGTTGTTTCAGTTTCAAAATTTATGATTTGGACTTTCTTTTTGGTTTGTTTTTTCATAGATAAAAGACTATTTAATACGTTTTAAGAATAATGTATTTCATTTTCAGAGATGGAACGTGCTTGGTGTCTGCTTCTGAAGATGGAACAGCCCGTGTGTTTGATTTGAGGTTCACTCAGTCCTAGCACCAAACTCTTCTTCATCTAGTTAATTAACGTCAGTCACACATGGAAAGTTACAGTAACTTCATTTATCCCAGCAAAAAAGTTTACCTCCAAAAATCCTAAGATTCAGAACTGTGATTTGTATCATTAATTAAACATTCATGGCATTCTGACAGAAAAAAAGTAGCTTGTGTTGATGCTTGTTTTATGGGGGGTTCAGGCAGTCTGTGAATGCTGCAAATTTGGAAACTGCTGACATGAGGGTATGAATTGTATGTTTTTTCCATTGTGTGAAAACTACAGTATAAACAAAAACATTAAAAATAAAAGGGAGGATTGTGTTGGGAAGAAGTAAGAGTTGGGGTTGTTTTTCAAAGCGTGCAGAATCCTTGCAGTAACCAAACTGCTCATACAAATTAAAGCCATTCTGTGAAATATCTTATGTATGTAAATTACGTGTAAATAAATACTTCTGTAGCATGGTATAACTGAGCTGCGCAAGAAAAATGAACACACATCAGTGTTGATGTATTAAATCAATATTTGCTGTGAAAATGCTTTTGGTCACATATTGCTGTGTAGACATGAAGAATGAATGTGGTTATGAAAATTCTACCACTTTCACGAGTTTGTTTACCCAGTTTTCTTCATCCAAACTCCTGCATCTCTGCTGGTTTATATACTTAAACACTGGGACAGGATTTCTTGTATTTGTTTGTTCCTAAGCTTAAGCTCTGAGCTGCATAATGGTGAGATTTGTGCCTAAGTGACTGCTTTTGCCCACCATTAAGGTAGCCCCATTCCAACTTCAGGGGTGACGTCTAAACATGACACCAGTGTGCATGTGGTTTTAACATTTTGTCTTTTGTTCTTACCTGCCCGCAATGGCCTGTTCTCCAAAAAGATGGACTGGGTTGTTTTTTTAAACGTACACAAGATGTGTGGACCTCCGTTTATAGTCTCATCCGAAGGACTCTCATGGGAGTGGAGTCAGTGCAGATGTTAACTCCAGAGGAAAAATCCCCTTGAAAAGGTGCTTACGTGGAGGCTCAAACTCAAGCTGTCAAATCACAGGTGCAGCACTCTAAGCACTAGGCTACCCCCTCCCCCCAACTTATTATTTTGAAAAAGATATATAATAAATTAAAAAAAAAAAAAAGACCAGGAAGACACATCCACAATTTCAAGCCAGAAGAAATACGAGATAAAAATTTTATTTACAAATTCAAGAACTTGAAGAGGTGGTGAAAATAACTAAGGATTCAGATCAAGGCGGGGCAACTGCCCCAGCAATAAATATACAGGTATCAGGCGATACACACTTATTGAACAGGATCAGTGTCAAACCACACAACACATCCAGCCCCCTCCCCCACACCCCCTGCCCCCACCGTGTCCAAGGTAGGAAGCATGCAGACAGCAGCAACAACATGCAAACAGTGGTGATGGGGGAGGACTGACAAGGCAACCCATTGTGTCAACACTTAACAGGGAACAAGTTGTTTTTTTCTTTCCTAGTTCACAGTACTGGATGAGCTGTAAATGAAAACATGGGACATTTGAACAAAATGGAAGATTGCAATATATTTCAGAGTTCAATGCTTGATGATGTGACAATATACTGAACAAAACTGTGACATGTTTTTTTTCTTTCTTTTTCACCTCAGCTCTTTCAAAAATGCACTAAGACTGGTTTTCTTGCCATGAATGTACAAAAAGCTTTAGAAGATCATTTCCAATGTATGCTTAAATGAACCAATCTGTGTCAATATTTCTGTTCTTCATCACACTAAGTATTTGGAGATATGTTTCAACACAAGTTTTCCCCTAACCCTTTGAGGAATTGAAAAATCATGTATGACGCAGTACTTCTTGCACAAGGAAGATGGTTTTAAGAAAAAATCAACTGAACAATTGAGTGTCAACAGATAGAGATAAACTGATTTTCTGAGACAGTTAAAATGCCGGGGAGAAGAGGGTGGCAGCACCCATTTCCAAAATTCAGATTTTGAGTTTTGGATGGGAACTGCCTTTTTTCTTTACACTCCCTCTTTCTTGGGGTCTACTGTCATTGAATTTATCACGCTGGATGTCAACAGAAGAATACCTGACTGCCTGATTAGCAACAAACCTTGGCATATCTTTTCCAAAATTTGAAAACATCTATAGCCAGTGCCATTTAGCATTCCTTCACAACAAATTTAATTGCACATTGCCTGACTAAAAGATAAAATATTTGTGTTTAAAAAAATCACCAGCTCTTCATAATCAAAAGTGTAAAAGGATTATATTGCACAGTACCCATACAGTTTTGAAATGGTGATCAAATAATGTACCTCTACAAAGTCATGTCATACCATGAAATCAGACTGCACTCACGCCGAACAAAAATACTATACAACACTCATACTCCACATCATCCCCACACTTCATCATTTTTAAATCCTTCGCTTAAAAAAAGAAAGAAAAAAAATCTCACCAACCATATCTCACTAATGAAAGTAGTATTTATCAACATGTTATGTTAACATGAAGAAGTGTGCACTTCAGTATGGTTTTGATAGAAAATTTTCACAAAAACAGATTAAAAACCTAGGGCAGATGTACCCTGGTAAGTTAGCATCCTGGGGAGAGAAATCCCAGGAAGCAACGCTAGAAGCATACAATTGGGAAGGGGGTAGAGGTGGGGAGTCATATAATTTATATATTTGAAGAAGGGGGAGAGGGGGTCAGTCTTCAAATTTGAGTACACCGAATCCAAGAAAAATGGGGGAAAAGATGATTTGTATTTCTCTGGTGGATGCCCATTCATCTACCACAACAAATGCTGTCTTCAACACTATCGGTCAAACAGAAATTATCTACATAGTCTGATCAAAGTGATTGTTATCTGATGCACTTTTGAATTTGTTATGCTTCTTGCTTTTGTTCTGTCTGTTTTGTTAGTCTTTTTCCAGCTTTCATGTTGCTTTTGTCTGTCTGTATTGGGTCAAAATAAGTCATATAAAAACTTATACCACAAGTCTGTATTTCAATGCAACTTGCTTACCAATCTATTAAGTTCCTTCTTAGTTTGATCCATTCCTTGCAGACACTCCTCATTACAACATAAGCATAGTTGTTTTTCCATAGAAACTGAATGATAAAAAATATAACCATGATTTTCCCCCCCTCCTTAACTGAGAAAAATAAAATCATTGTGCAGCTGTGTGGAAATCAATACTTTGATGATGTGTGAAAACATTTGGAAAATTAATACAAAATTTCTGATGATGCAAACCGTGTTCTATGGGTAATGATTATGTATTGAAAAGGTAAAGCTGATGAAGACAGTAATTTTTTTGGTGGTTGTTTAAAAAAAAAATTTTTTGTTTACTTTTCTGACAGGGCAATTGAAATACACCATTCATAATATGAAGTGCATGATTGTGGGCGTATATAAACATGTCCAGTTACAAACATTCAAGAACTTGAGAAAGTATTTTTGATACAGTTCTATACTGAATTTGATGCTCTATTGCTCAGTGGCATACAGAAAGAATCGAGTTCATTTCTCCTTTTTTTCTTGAGTCCTTTTTTTTTTATTTTTTTTTATCAACCCCAACATTCCTTGATAAGCAATTATGATATTTTTACACATTTCAAATAGTTTGTTTACTGCAACACTCACACAGACTTCAGTCTCACATAATCTTTGATCATAACTCAATTTACCTTTGGTTCACAACGTTACAAGCAAAATTATCAAAATCACCAGAGATTAAAAAATATTGCACTGTCAAAAATTGAACATTCTAATCCAGTGAACACACTTTAACCAGCTAAATTGAAAAGCAATTAAAGACCTGTATAAGTGTGCACCAAAAAAAAATGTGTACGAAAATGATGTGAAGAATAGCATCATATGAAAAAGTATATCTGTTAAATTAAAAAAAAAACAAATGCTGTTCAAGGACATTGATTTCAGTTATCCAGTACGGAGGTAGTACATTTAACACTACAAAATTAAATATTCATGAATTATTGTGTAACAATATAGTATATTCCAATGTCAGATTCAACTCCAAATGTTAAAATAATCTTTTCAGTCAAGTGAATACATAAAGATCCTAAAGAAAGAATAAACTTGGTTGAATTTACTTCCAGTGAATTCCACTCAGATTCTTTGTTATATGAAATTTTAATGGTTGGTTACAATGTTCTCCCAGGGAAGTAGAAAAAAACCAAACACACAAAAAACCCCAATCAATAGAGAGGAAGTAAATCTTGGAAATAATGGTTAGCCCTGCATTAAATATCTTGTTTTGACTGACAAAGTCTAATACCTCGACTTCATGAAACATTTTACTTCCAAACCTTTTTCACGAAGAGTACAACAGCCCATCAACAAGTGAAAGTCTTGATGACTGGTATAAAAGCAGATGGCTTCTTTAAAAAAAAAAATCCCACCTTTGCAAATTTTTGGTTAAAATGCATCCCAAATATCATCACTAGCTGTGTGATCATGTAACAATGGCTTTCAAAAACTACTACTGATTGCAACTGATGATTTTCAATCAAGAGCATGTCCCTGCCTATCATCACTATAAATTTAATAAAATACATTTTCTTAGAACAGGGCCTTGTTAATTTTAAACATGTTGAACAGACAAACCAACAAAAAGTCTTGCTTTAGTATAAGGTAACCTAAGAAAGAGTTTTACAACCGAGATAAGGTTTTATTTTTAACAGTAGCACTTTACTTGAGGGAGCTGTTTCATTTCTCTAACAAAACACTATTTCCTAATCTTTATGAGATGATTTGTTAAAGAATACAGAATACACAGATATGTGAAAAAAAGGACAAGTCCTAATGGAGTGATGAAGTGCATGGTGGAGAATCTTATCATGGAAATCACTATTGCAATGATCAGCATGATACATGCTGATAACTGATCATGTGTGGTTGACCTTGTGGTTAGGAAACTGGTAAATAATGGCTGCTTATTTAATAGGGATAAACATAGAGGAAAAAATTGTAAAATATTTGAGGACACAAATGCAAAGCCTTCACAACTGTAACCCAGTAAAAAGGGGAATATGAATCTGTCAAAAAGCTAAGGCAAAATAGGATCAGCTAGAGAATAAAGAGAGGGGGAATAAGCACAATGAAATGTCTTCCATCTTGCCATTATGCTTAGCCATTTATTTTCTCTCTCACCTACTTACGATTAGGCCAAACTGCAAATCTCAACCTGGCAGACATTTTCTTATCACTGCACCCTTGAACAGCATTTTCCACACAAACATTAAACTCATTTGTACTAAAAATTTAAAAAAAGGACTGCTTACCACAAAATTTCAAAACAATAAAAAAACAAAAACCCAACCCCAACCCATTCCTATTTCACAGTTGTACTCCCACCCTCATTTTCTCAGTTTTCATGAGGTGGTATTAAGTGCAAAACATTGTACTGCAACTACAACACACCTGTTGAGATGTCCAGCAATGCTAGACCAACTGAAAACCACATCACATGCATGCTGCATATTTTCATTTCTATAACCCATCTAACACTGACATGCACATAGGGTCTTTCCTGTGCACTGTATCTTTCTATGCATGTGTACATGTTTATGTGAGAGGGAGTAATAGATGGCAGATCTCCACGAAAAGATGACAGGAGATCTGATATCCCCTACCTTTATTACATTTGTCTTGAAGTAGGGTGCAAATCTTGCCTGCATCTGGTGGGCCAAGTTTTATCACCACCTTGGTCAACTCCTGCACAGACCCTTCAGAACCTGAATTCCTATCATGCACAAATACATATAAACAAGATTCAGGCGTGCACATTATCAAAGATCCCATAATCTCTTGTCAGTGTTTGGCGAGTCACAACATCATGAACACGCTCAACATGCACCCACCATTTCTCCAGCGCATGGGGATATAACATGCAGCTGGACACGAATCTTGTCAGTGGCTTTCCTGGCAAACATGGTACAGTGTATCTGAATGGCCAGGCCTGCATCACAGTGGGGGGTTTTTCAACAGCAATATCAATTTCATCATACCACTTTCACAAGCAGAAATAAAATCAATCAATAAAGGACTTAAAACCTACTTACACAACTAGAAATCTTACACAAGAGATAAAGGCTGATACTGATGGGTTTTCTTTTTCCCTGCTATACAGTCTACAGTAGCACTTTTGCAAGAGACCAAACTGCAAAATCTTCCCCATGTCTATCCTAAGATTATCTATCATTCAGGCATGCAACCTTAGAGAGGGAAAAGGGAGATGGGGTAAGGAGAGAGAGGGGGTGGGTGGGTCATGAAGGACTGCTTCAGGGTGAAGAGGATGCTTTTCCCCAGGGGTCAGCAACCCTAGACAATCCACAGTTTTTCAAACTTTATTTTACTTTAAAATTAAAACAAAAAGCTTTTTGCTGGGATGACGTGTTTTGGTAACATTTTCCTAGAGTAGATATTCATGAGCCCCCACTCTACTCCACCCCTCCCGAACCCCTTTCTCCTCTGCTCTGAAATGGATAGACTAGGTAGGCCATTCAAACAGAGAATTGCCCATTTTTGCGCTTGTCATTGGAGCAAAATATACAAACTAGCATTTTTCCTTGTAAAAAAAAAAGAGCAAACATTTTTCTTGCCCTTTTAAAGACCCCCCCCCCCCCCCCCATGCTTTTTTTGGAGCATCAAATCAATTTGTGTAGATTCTTCATTTTTAGAACCAACAATCTATCACTAACTCCTTTTTTGGTCCATTCAGAAAGAGTGCAGAAGTTTCAATGCAAAAGCTTTCAAAAGTTCATCAAGCATCACAGAATAGCCCAGCAAACTCTATGGGCTCTGAAACCTATAGCTGGTCTTCAGCACACACACAAAAAATGTCCCAGTTAAACAAATCAGGCTTCCACACTGTTACATGCTGAAAACGCTATCACTATGTCTGAACTTAACTGCTATCTACAAGCAGCCCCGTGTTTACAACCTTAACTATAATCACCAATTTCGAGTTGATAAGAATAAGGAATGGAAAAGGAAAATGGCAAAGGGAGAAATAGCTATAGTATGACAGGACTGGTGAGGCAAAGGTGAAAGAAATATGTGATTATTGACCAAAGTTGAAAGACATGGTACAAACAATCCTTTCTCTTTACATCATGAACATGGAAAAAAACTACTGTGCAAGAGACACCCGGACAACCATGCAGATGAGGAAAAAAAAAATATTACAGCAATGCTCAATGCAGACCTTGTGAGGAAAAACAGTGATAATTGTAATCTTTGTGTTCATGCATAAACAGGTGGGAAGTGAGAACATCTCTAGCTCTCAGGTATGCATGCAGACACACAAAAAGTCCCATTAACAGTAGCAAAGTGCCATTCAAAAATCCACTCAGTTTTGGTATAATACTTGGAACACATTGGAGCCAAAGAATTCATGACAATTAATTAATAGGCATAAGTAGAGGAACAACACTGGGCAACAAATCTAAATCACACACAAAGTGGCTGGCACACATCAATCATCCTTGTTCTCTGGAGAGAGAAAATATACACCCGTTGTGGACATATTTTGAATCTCACATGTTAACAAGAAACGGTGCATTCCACCCGAATCCTGATGTCACGCTCCTTGCACAGCACTGATGCCCGCATATAGGTTGACTTACACAATGAATCTACAGATCACTGCGGCAGTACCGGGGGGTCAGAGTTCACAACCGTCATCATAAAGAGTGAAACAAATCTCCCTTTCCAACAAAAAGGATTTGCAAGAATGGAGGATTTCAACAAAACTTGCACAGTGTAACACTTTTTCACCACCTTCAGTACACTGCTAAAACAATTTAGCAATTCAAGCATAAATGTAAACATACATACTTGCACTTCTCAGTCACATTAATATCACAAAGAAGAATTTTCTTCTGAAATTACATATAAATACAAACTCACCAAAGGGAAAACGACAACAACAACAGCAAAAAAGACCCAAAACAAAAAGTTGCCTGATCTGCTAATAATACAGTTGCCTTCTAAAACTTCTGTGCTCAATCTCATCAGCTGCAACATTTGATTCTCTTACCTAGAATACACCAAAGTAATAAAACCAGAAGTGACTTCAACCAGAAACCTTGTTCCTTTGAATGGTTGGATTTTTACATACACTTGATACTTAATATTCGCAGGTTTTTCAATTTATTTTGGGCTTCCCATGAAAGAATTTAGCTCCAACAAAATAACAAAAAAATGTGACAGCATTTCCCTCAAAGTGGATTTATCAGACTTGTTATCTTGGCTGTGACAACTGTGTACAGCATCCTTCAATACAGGAACAATCACCTCTCTCCATCAGGAAAGAGCTCTTATTGATTTTGCCTAAGGCAGTAAACTGTAAACTGACATGCTTTTTGGTTCTGTCACTAACCTGCCTCACAGACCAACTTAACAAAGCCAAAGGTTTCTCACAATGTTCAGAATACGAGACGGCATTGTGTTTACATTAAAAAACAGTCAAAACAAAATGTTCCAAATAAATAACCAATTTGGAGCATTATTCAAGTAAGCTGAGAAGACAAATCTGCACCTGGTGAGGAGGGCCATAGCAAACTGCAGGATATCTTTTTCTGATCAATATATTTACTAGCTAATGCAAAAAACAGCATAGCTCTGCATTTTTTACACTTACGACAAGGAAAACAATCAATTAGCACAGCTCTGCATTCTTGACTAACAAACAACAACAACAAAGAACACCAACAGAAAATCAATACAAAATGAAATATAGAGCTAATCTAAGGAAAAACCAGATTCCCACACACCTGAGAATAGGGTTAAAATAACACTTCCAATATTCTTTATAATCTTACATTCTTTACCAATCCAAATCAACGCTGTAAACATTTTCTGGAATAAAGCTTTACAGAAGTTTAAGGGTTTCTCCTTATCTTTGAGGAATTCAAACTAATAAAGTTCTAGTTATTTGGCTTATTTCACAACTTAAGGTGCTTATCGCAACGCAGTTTATCTCTGTATCAGGACATTCTTATTATCAGTATATATACACTAGAATATACCTAGAATGAGTACATTCAAAAAATGGATTGCAGTGGTTGTGGAGTTTTGTTATAGAAATTTCAAAACTATTCCCTGAAGCCTATTTTTGTAATCTGTTTCTAATGTGTAGAAGAAGAAAACTGAAACAATATATATGTACACGTGTCAAAAATGACTGGCAAATAAGATAAATTCTACAAGTTCACAAAACATGACATAGAAAAGGAAATCTATCAGTACAAAGTATATAAACCCATGACCAAAATAAGTAATACTGCAATAAGAAACTGTGCGTCAGTGAACCCTTTTTGTTGTTGTATGCTTTGTACAAAAGAACTAAACAGAAGATCTATCATATAAAACAGTTTTAAATAAAAATAAAACTCTCTCAAAATGTAAGATGTCATTTGATGCTCTATGAAAGTCTATTACATATGATGGTATAAAACAAAACCAAAACCACACACCTATCTCTCTCCAAATGTTATACATGTATATCAGTGACTTGTCCACTATGTGTTTACTGACTGCAGACAAGAAGATGAAACCAAGCCATGCTTCCAAACTAGCTAACTCATCATGCGTATGACTAAACAGCTTTTCTGTATTCCCCCCAAGAAGTACATCTCTCTGATGGTACAAGATATTCCATACAATACTACTACATCTACCAAATTACAGACTTCACTCTTGCTTGATCAGCAGGTAACCCATGCCAGTAAAGCCTTGCATGTTTGCTTTAACATGTTCAAGTTTCTGCAAACCACTCAAATGCAAGTTTACACACACCACAGAATCTTCACAAATGCAATGTGGTCTCTATCACATGACTCTGATTAAAGTAATGGCAGGTCTGCACATTTTTGCTGACTTCAAGAGATCACAAAAATCCTCTCTCTTAATCAACTACATCAAGCTAGTGACTTCAGGGGTTTTAGGAAAGCAATAAAATGTTACTGATTCCCACTACTGCACACCTTGAAATTAAGAAAGAAAATATTTTTTGCTCTTTCTCAAAGGAAAAAAAAGACCATACGACTCATCAACTATGACAGAGGTAAACATGATATGCAAAGGAAGTAAGCTGGCAGTTTACAATCTGTTTCCTTAATCATTTCACTTCAAGGTAGCCGACAGAATATGCATTTCTGGCCCAAGTCATGCATATCAGGACTACTTTTAGGAGAAGCTATTTATTGAACTACTCTATGCCCAATGTCTAAAAATGAATCTTCTTGGCTCATCTTTTACAAAAAGTATCATCGTAAAAAAAGTCTCTCCTTTCCATCAGAACAGCCTGTATTACAGATCCGATGCATTCAAAATGCCTCATCAGTGTCTGACACAAAAGACATCAAGAAATCCCGACTCTCACTTGTTCAACTGTAAATCAAACAGACCTTACTTTATTTTGGTCTTTTATTTCGTGGATAATGGAATGAGCACTCATGCGCTTTTTTATTTTTACATCCAGTCCCTGTGTGTATGTAGTTTTGTAAATTTTGTCATCTGTTCCATTCCTTAGGTGAAGACGTCCAACTAGCATAAATGCAATGCAGTTTATGGAGTGTACAAATGCTTGTATCAACTGTGATCGCACCATTACAAAACCCTTAGAAACAGGAAGAGTTGTGATTTAAGCTCTAAGTCCAAAACCACAATACATGTCTTTAGGGGAAAAACCCCTACTTTCAAATCTTTGAAACATCAGCTAAGAAAAAAAATTGACGTGTTTTATGGATGAATGTCTGTGATGTGCTGTTTCATGCAATTGATAACTTCCAATGAAAACTTCTATTATAGCTATCCGAGGTTTTCTGATTTAAAACAATAAAAAATATTTGTATTCATATCAAATGTTAGCACCTTTTCCTTTTTCTTAAATCTTGAGCTAATTTCTTAAAAAGTCTTAAAGGCAAAACAATAAACTGCGTACCTGAAAACTAAAGTACAAACAACATGCTCAAACTATGATTTAAAAACAAAACAAAAATATGAAGAAATACAAAGAAAACAAAATTACTTGCACCATAAACTTTTCAAGTTACTAAAGTCATAGAACAATTAAAAACAATGCCACATTTGGAAGAATTTGCAAACTGAAACTCCTTGGGTTGAGTGAAAGCTGGACACAAACTGAAATGAACACTAAAAAAAAATGATCATAGCAATTCAAAACAAACAACAAAAAAATCCCCAAAACTAAAGACACTGACTGATTATCTGCACAACAAAAGCAATTCACATCGAAAACAAAACCACAGCAACAATTTTTATCAAACTAGTTCTGAAATAAATTACTCTTTCAAATGATGTGCACACTTTTACACTCGTACATGTACCAGCATACATTTCACATTTTAAAATTTAATAGATTCTTAGAATCTTTTAAAAACTTCGAGGAGATAACAGAATGCCTTCTAATCAAACAGAGGAGTCGTAAATGCAAGGTCACTAGTACAAACGGCTTGCACACATACACACAAAAAAACAATCAAACAAAAAACCAGTACCAATCATGACAGTCAAATGGAGAAAGAAGACAAAAGTGCTGCAAACATCACCCATTTCTCATCTCATTCTTTCTACAATTAACAGAGCTCTCTCTCTCTCTTGCTATTTCTCACTCTCACACATCCGTATCCATGCACACAGCACATGCTGAACTCTCCTGTCTCTGCTTCCTCAGTCATACTTTCATATATTCCAGGGTTTTTGCTCTCTGCATACTGAACGCAAGTCACAGCTTGGAGTGGACTTGAGTTGAATGCCTCGTACACCTCACCTTGGCTTCTCCAGCAGTGACACCATGTCTACTGCTGTGCTGTTTGTTTTTGCTTTCATCTATCTGTCACAGATCTGCCTCTGTATCAAGAGGGTCTGACAATATCGGATCTGTCTTGAATTTCAAGCAGCAGAAGTTAAGAATCACAGCACTTGTAGCCCCCAATAGCCCAGGTTGTCTGTCTGCATCCCGTTCTGACCTGTCTCGTCACACTGACTGCACCCTATCGATGATCACATTGTTCCCAGTCCCTGCACTGGACCAGTGTTTCATCATCTCATACTGCTTTTCCATGGAACTTGTCTATTTGTCCTTCTAAAGGCATTTCCAGAATATTGAGCAAAACAGTAGACACTGGGTGGAGGACATCAACACAACATTGTAACACCCGCATGTACACATATTCTTTGAAACAGAAGAAAACAAAGTGGAGAGATGTCTAACTGGCGGAGTGGCCTGTGAAGACAGCCTTGAGTGAAGAACCAGTTTCACTGCACCCAGTGCACAGGACAGCTGTCCCGATCCCGGTCACACCTGTTGTACAGCTGTTCCTTCTTCCAGCACTGCTGCAGACCATTCCTTACACAACAGGACATGCCTCACTTACCCCCCACCTGAGGGGGGCGCTGTGAGAACTGCTGTCCACCTCGGACCTTCACTGTTACACCAGATTCCCCAACAGTTCACCTGTAACGGGAACTGCCATCCCTTCCCCGCCACAGCTGTATGCACTGGGGCACCCCAAGGCCCACTGGAAAGAGGAGGGTAGAGATGAAGGAGGAGGTTGTGGTGGTGGTGGTGGTGGTAGTGGTGGTGGTGGTGGTAAAAAGCTTGGTTGTTAACAAAACACCAAACTGGTTTGGAAGTGCAAATGTTCTTGATCTCTGTCCACTCACTAGATGTCTATACTACCCTGGCGGATCGCAGGGTACTTAGAACTCCTGGGAGAGCTACGTTTGTCTATATGTTCATGGTCTCTGCCACGGCGGTCATGAGAGCGAACGTCACGCTCCTCATGTTCGGGAGAATAGGAATCAGAATCACCACCACCTGCGCCATGGTACGCGTGGCGATGTCGTGCTTCTCTTTCAAAGTCTGATCCATTTGGATTGTGATGGTCTGGTGGGGAGTGGGGTGCACGTGGGTGACGTTCAAAGCTATGCGAGCGCGAGTGGGCCACATGGGCAGGTAAGGTGTTGTGTCGGGAGAGGGGGCTTGTTGGCGATCCCAAATTGCGATCCACGGAGTGCGGGGAGGGTTGTGTCATGGAAGGAGGGTGGGCTGCCCGCCAGTAGGCTTCCAGAAATTCTGCTAAGTGCTCACACGCATCATCCAGCTGGTTCTCATCCAGGATCACATCAAACATCTCCTGCAAGAACAGAATTCACAGTCAGGTCACCTTTTGCTCACTAATATTTTGTTTTATTAAAATGTAGTTTTAAAAATGCTAAAACATGCAATTCAAACAGGGTTGTTTTTTGCTTGTTGGGGCTTTCTGCATTTAAAACCATCTGAAAAGCTGTAAAACATGCAGATTTAGGGATGAGGATATGAGTTAACTGCAGACTTCTGACACAGGACACATCTGTAAGATACCCAGTATTTTGATGGGTAGGGGGGTGGATATGGATGGGGTCCATTTCTTATTATTTTGCAAAAGCAATGTAATGTGACATTTAAACTCTCCATTTCCCCATGATAAATTTGCTTATATTTAGTCATTTTTCATACAATTATCTTTTGCATCTCTTGATAGACATATCACCAGTGAACAGACCTTTCATGTTTTTATGATTCTGTGGAGGCTGCTTGCTCTCTCTACTTGGGATAAAATCAAAACTTTTTTTCCCCATTCCTTGGATAGAGCTTCAAGGTTCACCAAGGGCAAGATTTTTGCATATCTAACAGTTTTGCCCATTACTAAAGTAACTGCATTCCAACTTCGGGAATGATGTCATGACAACAGTGTGCATAACATTTTTAAAAAATACTTTTTTGGCCATCCAGAATCAATGGCCTACTCTTCAAAAAGGCAGAATGGGTTTTAACATGTGTGCAAGATGTCGTGTGCATTCGCACAATGGACTTCGGTTTATAGTCTCATCAGGACTTTGGGAGAGTTGATTCAGTACTGATGTTAACTCTCAGGGCAAAATTCCCTTGAACTGGAGTCTCAGTAGCTCAAACCTGGGGTGTCAAATAGTGAGAGTAACACTGACCACTAGGCTATTCTTCCCCCACCCACCCCTCCCCAAAACCCCAACATTATAACAGGCAACAATGGACAGCCTTTGAGTCTCCCTCCCCCCAAAACAGAAAACGCACACAACACACGCATTCATGTGCTAACATGAAAACATATATTCCTACACTACAACTTACAGGCGCACATTGTGAGAGTTTGTCTGCAGCCACTAACTGTACATTCATATTGCGGCTTTGGGATTTGCCTCTAGATTTGATCAGTCTCTGTAACACCTGAAAAACAGAAGAAAAAACAAATGCATTAAAAGTACTTTAGGTGTAACAAGGCTAAATTCACTCCAAATGAACACAAGGTATTGAGCGTGTTGAGCTGTATGTGTGTATACATTCGATATTTGTTTATCCTGATATTTGTGGACGGTTGCATGTGTGTGAATGATTTGAATTTAAGTGCTTCGATTTGTTTACTTTACAAGATTCAGCACTATATAAATTCCATACATTACTATTATTATTTTTAAAGGAAAGCTTTTTGGTGGTCAGCATGTGGCTCTGAATCATAGAGAGGGTGCTTTTAGGTATGCAAAATCCAAGCACAGCGTAAGAGTTCATTGGGCATTCTATTAAGCATTGTACTGTCTTCAATCATGGCAGATTTCTCAGCATGAAATTTGAGCTGCTCTCCCTGGGAAGAGCACATCATCACAAGAGCATAGCCACCCATTTTTCAAATTTTCCTGTCTGCATGTGTATTTTGTCCCCCTATTGGAGTCAGAGTGGCTTTTTCTACAGCATATAGGACAACTCTCATTTTAATGTGGGTTCTTTTATGTGTGCTAAATGTGTTGCACACAGGACCCTGGTTTATCATCTGATCTGAAAAACTAGTATCCAGACCACCACTTTAGGTCTAGTCAATGGAGGGAAAGTTGGGATTCAAATGGGGATCAATCCCATGACTTGCATTCTGGACGGGTGCATCACCTCTAGACTACTGATCCACCAGTGGTAGTGGAGTTAAAAGACACTTCTGTAGCTGGGAATTGACTGCTCACTATATTTTAGTAGAGAAATACACACAACAGTCCTGCAAATCCAAAGAAAGAGTTCCAATTGATGCTACTATTTGTTTTTTTCCACATGTTTTGTGGAAAACTTACTACATAACAGGAGCAGCTGAATGAACCACAAGAACAAAATGCACTGAAACTGAAGGGTCAATCAATTATTCATATCTCTTGCAGATGATCTTGGGTCATCCAATTATACTGATGTACTTGTACTAGATAGCCTATCTTATGTAAAGCCGAAATGAGGCATACCTTAGGTGATGATATTTTGACATATACAACAATAGGGGCAAGAGAGGTCTTGGCAAGCTGGGAGGGGTGATTGATGGTGTCACAATCCAAAACCACAAGTTGAAGTGTCCGTGCCAGTTCAAATATTCGCTCTATTTCTGCCTGGACCTCCACTGAAACACACAAATATGAGGTCAAATAATTATTTACCATAATAAATGCACTGTTCATCATTTCTTTTTATGCAAACAGACTGCAGTACCAGCAAAATTTAGCCAAAATAACAGATTTCCGATGCAGTAAGCCATCAGATTTTTAGGCAGTGCAAGATCACTGAAATGGAAATAATGATCAAATCCCCTTCCTCTTTATTCTTTCTTTCCCGTCTTTGTGCACATAATTTCTTGCAGAGGATCCTTTTCCTTGTTCACTCTTTCTCATATTGCCCCCTGTGCAAGTAACACTTCAGCAGAACATAAGGTCAATGAAACTGTTAACATTTTGTACCTGCATGTGTCACTTTCTTCTCAGATCAGGGTTGGCCTGTCTGAATTAGTCCTCTGCTTGTATCGTGCCACATAACATGCCATTCAAAAGCTGAGCTACTCTTACTTTGGGTAATCTGAATTTGCACAAAGCTACTGTTTTACAACTGTGCCAACAGACTTTGGCTTCACCTTTCATAACTAAAGAAAATCAACAACAAAAAACCTCCAACTTCTCTCCATTGTGTGCTTGATTTGGAAACAGTAGGGCAAAAGTACCAAAAATACTCCCCTGAAAACATATTTTTTGGGTAAGCTGGATAATTGTAAATGAAGAATTTATGGCTGAAAAATGTATCAGAGTCTAGAATCTTATAATGTTAAAAAAAGAAAAGAAAAAAAAGGTAAATGTGTCCCATGGATAACCTATGCAGTTGTAGGGAAGAGAGGCATCAGAGACCTCGGCTTTTCCAGGAAACCAGCATAATGAGGGCAGCGCCCATCTCCTCTACCTTGCTGCTTTACTTTCCCTGACCCTAAAGAGGGCAGGTACCCATTTACAGATGGTGAACTGTGGCCTGTACTGAAGCCAAGGGTCACAAATGGACACCCATCCACTTGGTCAGGTAACCATACTCAAAGCTGCTTAACCTTAGCTTGGGGAAAGCAAGTGCTCTGATCACCGAGCTGTCCCATCCTTGCTTATTATGTACTTTGTATAAAATCAAGCTTGACAATCATGACCATTGCAGAAGAAACTAACATGTTACTTTCATTCTATTCCTTCATTTTGCAAATAATAAGAGTAAAAAAATAACCAAACAAAATAGACCATTGCAGAAGAAACTAATGTGTTACTTTCATTCTATACCTTCATTTTGCAAACAATAAGAGTAAAAAAAAAACCCAACCAAACAAAAACACAGCATGTAAGGTACAGATTTTGGTAGTACAGCAGCACAGAATAAAAGACCCCCCCCTCCCTTTCTTATTGCTTATTCTCTCTCTCTCTCTCTTTTCTTGTGCATTACATGTTAAAACTATAAGTAGCACAAATTTCTGTCCAAAAATCTTACCTAAGTAAACAGATGATGACATTAACCAAACACTCTTGATCAGGAATGCTCTGTGTAAACTGCTCAAAATCAAACATTCCTGATTGCTAATCATGCCTTTTTACATTTTTGGAGAGATGTTGACTTGAAAGTGACTACTACTTCTTCACCTTCCTAAACTGTCCCTAAAAATGGGTTATGATAAGCTGCATGTGTGAGACAAATGGCTGATTGTATTACAATTTTATTTTTAAAAATTTATTCTATAACAAAGAAATACCTTGTGATACAGATTAATAAGCAAAATCTGTTGTTGATTTTTCTACAAAGCTTGTCAATGTTTTTGAACGTGACATAACAAAAATACTCACAGAGTCCAGAGGAGCGAGGATTGGTTCGCTCCATGATGGCACGCTTGCTGGGGTTGTTCAGCAAAGACCGTTTTGCCAGTGAAATATCAGCAGTTACCCGAGTAATGATAATCCTGCACACAACATATCACAACAGTTTCCTTCAGTGTTTTTAACAACGGTGCAGGAAATTGTTCTTACCTTTCACTCTTTTCTTGGTTAACAAATGCATAGCTGCCAACCTTTGAGAATCCTAAAATGGCATTTGGTGGGGATGGGGGGTGGGTGGGTGGCAAACCACCCTCCTGAAAAAGCAGGGATCAAGGGGATTCCCTGAAGATGAAGCATTGTTATGGGTTGTAGAAGCAAACTTTAAAAAAAAATTAAAATCTCCTGTCAAGATCATGCAGTCAGAAAAAGAAAAGTCTGCTGCACTTTGAAAGGAAAAGGCTGTCAATTTCTGTGACTGGCCGTAGGTGGAAACTGAAAGCAGAATGATCACTTATTATGTCTGCTTTCATGAAGTATAAAGTCAGTAAATAAAATCATTCAAGGGGGTGTTTGGCATCCAAATAAACAAACAAGAACAACATTTAATTTTGCACTTTTGGTGTTTATTTTCAGTCACTTCTAGATAAAACAAAATGTTATGGGAGTAATCTGACCAAAATATTAATTGTAAGTGGTTGCTTATGGTTACGGTGGTTATACTGGATAATAATGAATCTGGCAAATGGTTTTATTCTGCACATAATACTCTAATTGATATAATTCTTTTTGTTTACCATTCTTTTACACTTATTCTGAAGTTCCTCAAGGGGAATTCTTAAAATATTAATAAATGCATCTGCGAGCTCTAAGCAAATAATACACTTTTCCACTACTAAAAGAAACCAAAACACAGACAGGATTTCAATATCATAACTCCCACATTGACTGTCATAATTATAAAATTGCGCTGGCACAGAGCTCAGCAGAAGGCATAACTTTGCCTTGCTGAGCCTGATCAATACATGGAAAATCCTCCTTGTATTTGAGACAACAACAACAACAAAACTGCCAGGCACAGCCGTCATATTTTATGCTTTTCTTCTATGACATCTTGGAGACTGCCACTGGAAACCAGAAAGAGTATTGATTTCATACTTCTTTTACACTTTTTAAACATTTTGGAAACAAGAATATCTTCTAAGCAATTGGAAAACCAAAACTGCAGCTAAAAACCAGAAAAACTCCAGGAAAAAAAGGAATGGCTGGCAGCTATGCAAATGTTCCATCACTTCCCCTAGCTTGCCAAGGTTGATTTACAAATTTGTTAAATATAAATTCTTTTAGAGATATGACACTTTACAGATGAGACAAAATTATTATCTACCAGAAAATCTAAAACCAGAGAAATCAAACAAAAACAGTAACTATCTATAAAAAAAAAAAAAAAAAGACCAACAAAAAAAACCAAACCCCAAGATCCCCCCCCCTCTGAAAGTTTCTAGTACAGATCATGCAAAACTCTCGACCCAGTACTTCTAAATCATCACACCTAACTGGCATGAAAACAAGCATAACAAGATCATGATATTATCTGAACCATGATAAGGAGGATGCACAATGTTATATATGTCAAAAACACTTCGCTGAAATCTGTACAGAAGCCCACAAAGCACTCATGTTTTCTTGTTTCCCTTCTGTTCCAAATTCCTGCAAGTTTTTTTTACTCAACAGGTGGTGAAACCACTGGCATAACTTCATGGAACATACCTTCCTTCAAACCGATGCTTGAGAAAATCGAAGAGTGCTTTCTGCATCATGTCAGTGACCTCATAGCCCTTGAGTGACGGCCCTATCAGCACAACAGGGCGCATGGAAGGCACAACTTCATAGGGAGGTATACTTTCAGACTGCAACACACAAATGAACTGGCATTCAATCACTGTTAGATGCACCATTTCTTATCCACATTTGATTTCCAACAAAGTTGGCAATACAATAAGTCACATGAACATGTTACCGATTCATTCTGAAACAGGAAGAAACAATTTAGTCACGATGTCATCATTTTCAGAGTAAGTATTCATATAAACTACAGCCAATAATGTTAAGTTTACATATATAATCTTTTTTAGTTGTATCACTCGAAAACATACACTTGACACATGTTGAGAACTTTCTACTTTATGCTCCTGATATGAAATCAAATCGCATAGCAAACGCCTCCATTTGGTTATCAATGAAAAGTAATAAAATTCTTATCATACATTCTTCACCAAGATGTAATGGATAATCTAACATGTGAACTGCACAGAGAGAAAGCTTCCCATATGTATGAACTGCAAGGAAGGCTCTGCAGCTGTTTCAATTGAGATACTGGTAACAAAGTCAACCAGCATTTTTGCAAGTCATAACTGCCACAGAATTTGGCACCATCATTTGTTCCTCCTCTCAATCAATCATCAAAAGCGCAAAATGATTCATACAAACCATTCCCTGTAACACTTTGATAAAGAATGAAGACCTTGGTGCCATTCTTCTTTCCTCATATTGCTGAAAAGTGATTTCAAATTCAATTAAAATTTTTTTTTTTTTTTACCACTTTCAGAAATCACTTTTTTTAAACAGGCAAAACCATGCAATACAATATTAACCCTAGTGGCGCGGTTCCCGGAATATTCCGGTAAAGGCGGGTCTAGGCTGTGTGGCGGATCCCGGAATATTCCGGGATGACGTGGGTGGTCATAGTTGAAAGCTTACTTTCGCTTTCAAAGGTCAGCCAATGAATGTTAAGGCCGTTGTAGGCCCGCAGAAAGGGGTGAAGGTCGTTTGACACACACAAGCAACGAAGAATCTGATTGGTTAAGAGTGTATTTTAATTTTTTTTCGGACCAGCCGAGATCGTCTTCAACAAAAATGGCGGCCAGCGTTTGCACTAGAATTTCTTCAAGCGTTTTTCGAGCTTTTTTACAAAATTGACAGCGAGGAGGAGTTTTAGAGGCTGGATTTGGTTGAAATAAACAATGAGAGAGACAATGAGGTAAGGATTGTGGAATATTTTTGAAAAACTTGGTAAAAATCGATCGCGATCGGACTGAATCGAGCGGTGCTAGTTTTGCTGGATGGACTTTTTCGCTACTCGGCGATTTCGACGTCACAGATTGTTTTACTTTATTTTGACGCAACGAGGCTTCGAAATAACTGTTGTTGAGTCAAATCGCTATGCTGCTGAGTACTTTGCATCACATAAAATCAAGCGATCTTTGTATTTTTGTCATAGAAAGCCACCACTTCGCACATTCCGCCATGACGGTCGCGATGGCGTCGATCCTGTCGCTGAACTTTTCCGAGTATTTGGTGACCGATAAAGCGATACAAACTCCTTATTTTTTGAAAACTAATGTCAAGAAATAGTGTTTACCTAATCATGACATTTATGCACCGCAAGAACTTTGCTTATTGTGTTAAAATCGATCCGGGGCCCTGACAGTGGAACAGTGATCGGTAGTGCGAACATGATTTTTTTTTTTTTTTTTTTTTTTACATAATCATAAACACTACACACTATTATAAAATTATACTCATTTAAAAGCATATTATCTCTTCTTTCCAGTGATCTATAGCTTAACACATTTAATTCAGTTTTATATATCAATATCAAGGGTTGTTTGAGCCCACCCTGCTCCAAAACAATGCTAGCCAATGTTAATTCAGCCAATAGAAGTGAGGCTTGTTGCTGTTTATTTAGCGCTACTAGGGTTAAAAAGATTCTCTCCAAAACGATCATTGCAAAGTATATGATGTACTTAAGAAAAAAAATTTAACCCTTTGCTGGGCATAGCGTCCCAAAACGTCCGAACCTATCCTTGGGCACAACAGCCAAAAACGGCCGGCGTCGTGACCGTCACTTCAGTGCGTTCATACATTTGAAATTCCCGCCAATCTCGCTTCAAATATCGTGAAAATAGAAGCAACGAGACTGCCCACGTGACTTCCGCATGTACATTGCAAATGGCGGCGGTTGGAGTGTGTTTGTGGCAAGTTTTGGAGGAAAAAAATCGCAATTTTTCCCAAGATGGATGCTATCTTCGAATCCGACATGTACGATCGTTTTTATGGCTTTCATGCCGAAAATATGACGCTGTGAGATGTGTATCCAGGCTCAAATATCGATGTAAGCGATCTGAGTAGTGTGTGCGCTTCTGACTTTGTTGATTGAAGCGAGAAAGACGGCTTTGACAACAACGAAGTTCGAGACGTAAATCGATCGTCAAATCTAACTTGGCCGATGCGCGTTTTGAATTCTGCTCATAGAATTGGGGAAATTATCGCGGATTTCGAGTTTGGCAATGGTTCACAACTTGATATATTTTGTGAATTGATTGCTATTTGGGACTTTTGTTATGGTAGCGGCTCGAACTGTAAAGTTAACATGCATGGCGATCGTCGGCGATCGTTGGCAAACAAAATGGCGACCGTCGGAATGTTTCATGTTTTCGTGCATCATTCATAAAAAAACGTCAAAACGCAACAGTAGGTTGAAAACTTTTCTTCTGTAATTGTTTCTGAATGTTTTACTTTTTATTTTATCAAAATCCATGCATGCATTCCAAAGCTATTGCAACACTAACTGTGACACATACAAACCGATCAATGACCTTGTGTGTTTATGCATTATAATTCTTTTAAAAAAAATAACAACACACAATAGCAAATAGCAGTTTCTTTATTCATTTCTGCATTTTGCTGTTTTTATTTCATTACAATCCATTAAGCCATTGTGGAGTTATTGCATGTTAAATACACCCACCCACTCAGAGGCCATCCACCTCCATTTTGCTTGCCCAGCAGGAAGTGAACAAATGATTTTGCTGTGCCCAGCAAAGGGTTAAGCAGCGAACAGCAATTATCAGTAAAAAAAAAAAAAAGGGAGAGATGAACATGAACTTAGTTAATGAAGCAACAGACAAAACATTTTTTTATACAAAACTGTAATGAACACAGTAAGGATAACACAAAACTAACATACAGCATAAGCAAATGAAATATCAGAAATGCTTGTTACTTTAATTCATATTCTTTAAGTTTACAAAAAGTGTAGCTGCAGCTGTGCAATAGTCTTTTTCTCCAAACTAAAGTTGATGATCTAATCCATGAATTTTTCAGAAGAACTCCTTGCTTCAAGTCAGTGAAGAAAAGCAACAACAACCCACCAAACACCACAATCAATCACTCTGTGACAAACCTTTTTGAAGAAGGGTTTGCGTTTCTCCTTGGTTGGTGGTGTAATGCTGGCCTTGCTGGATTTAGAGTTACCAACGCTGTCACTGTCCTCAGCAACGTTACTCTCCACCCCATTCTGGTTTTCTTCTATACCTTCAATACATAGATAAAAATACATGAACACCTGACTTACTTTAGTAATAAACTATCCTAATATCAGTACAATCCTGAAGACACTTCTCAATATAGAGTTAACACATGAAAACCTATCTCCAGATGTGACAAAGGCAGGTTTTCTATAATTTTGGTATCAGTAGTTGGTTATGTAATATAAACGTTTTAAAAGACTGGTGCTTGAATTATTTTAAAACGTTACTATTTCCTTCAATACTTACCCATGACTGATATACTTTGCAATATGTCATGCTACCTAAGGATTTACTAAACAATGTTTCCAATGAAGTGAAAAAGGTAAGTATACTGTTCAGTGACAATAGGTTCCCAAACATCAATGCTCCAATGCCTATCCACAATAAGCAAAAAGTTTTGTTTCACACCTTTTACAATCATCTAGCCTGCAATCTGGAGCTAAGCATTCCAATGCCTTGACCAATATTTTACTTCTCCCTACCTCTCAAAGAGGAATTTCAGAAAGAAAATAATCTAAAAAAAGGCAATCTTCTTTTAAAAGATATAAAAGATATCTGCTACGAGGGTCTTACCTGGTGTAGGTGGAGTGGAACCTCTTGAGTTTGTCGGTCTTGAACTCAACAAGTTGTCTATGTTGCCAGAAGAACTAGTTTTACTGAAAGCATAAACACACTTTTGGAATTAGCTGTTTTCATTACTATTTCTAAAAGAAAAAAGTTTCATATAACCAAGCAATATTTTGATGCTTTAAACTATATAATTACAGAATTGATAAACAACATTTTCTTTGAGCAACAGAATGAGAATAAATGGCAGGAAAGGAGAAATAAGGAGATAAATTTGGGGATGAGACAGTGAAGGAGGAAGAGCAAAAGAGAGAAGGGTACAGAGGGAGAGATTGGAAGCAGAGACAGAGAATGATTATGAAACATGAAATTCTAGTGTTAATAAGAATAGGAATCTTTGCCAACAACTGCAATAAAAAAGTATTGATGTGGTTTGAAATCACTGTATTTCTCATGGAAAAAAGTTACAAACATTCATGAATGTAACATTGTTGGCAGTAATTTATATCATACCACATTTTCATACCCACTTCTAAAACAAACAAGCCTTTATATAAATCCCCTTTAAACAATATTATCATGACAATGACTGAACAGATTTGGAATCATTTCTAATCTGAGAGAACATTAAAAAAATACCCTGCCTTTGAGCTGCTGTCAGTTTGGTTCTCCTGTCCTCAGAACAGTCAAAGAACTGGTCACCTTTTATGAAGCACTTTCTCCTGCAGTCCTTTCATTGACATTCTTGTCTAATTCCAACCTAAAAATACCCTGCTAATGGTTCACTTTTACGATCAACACAATTTTCAAAAACTTTTAAGCGTATGCATGTAGACCTAATCCTAACTTCCACTTCACGCTTTCCATTCAAAAACTAAATGCAGGTTTAGAGAAATGAGCAGTCTCTTCACCCACCTTGAATACAGCTTTCCACCCGAGCGGCTACCACCCCCATGATGGCCCTTGAGGTTCTCGAGCTTGGCAGGACTGGGGATAAAGCGAAGGTCACAGCCTTCTTTCACTAGACGCCCAATCCACCAGTCATTGTTGAATTTCTGTCACATTAATTCAGTTTAAGTTTTGAAAGTAATTTAAAAAAAAAAAAAAAAAGCTCTTTGAGTTTGTGTGGATATAGAGAGCATGCATGAATGTGTGCGAGAGAGAGTGTGTGTGTGTGTGTGTGTAAAATACAATAATACCAATCTCTATGTGAGATTCTTACAAGAGAGGCCCCTTTCCTTTGTGCAGAACTACTCCTTTATCTAAGCATTTGGACTAAACTCTACAGGACTAAGCCTTGTGAAAGTAGGATAAGTCCAGTCCACCTGCGTAAAACAGTAGTTACTTCCTATGATCATGTCACCAAATTCTTTATGGAGGTCCTAAAATATAGCTAAGTATCAATCAAAATCATCATAATATTCAGCATTTTCAAAGAAACATTGCATTCAACTCCCCTTTATTTCAGCAATCCCTTTCAATTCCACTCCCTTACTGCATCCCTAAGTGACTTCTTAAACAGAACTGACACTAGATATTTACACTGGCAGAGTGATATAAATTTTACCCTTATTCATGGACACCCTTTCTAGTGACCTTATAAACACCACAGCAAATCATAATCATCCAATTTTTTTCTTTTTTAACCAATCATTTGATAGACTAACCTCCTTGATATGCAGATAATCCCTAACACCGAAGGACACTGCATATCCATGAACAGGAGAATCATCGTCCAACGATCCATCATAAGAAACATTGGTGCGAACAGCAAATGCCACCGGTTTCGACTGCAACAGAAATTCCACACACACAAAACTGAATACAACTGATTTACATCCTTTTATTAAAAACATAGGATAACGTTGATTTTACTACTAAATACCCTATGACAATCAAATGTGACTGAAACAAAGCTGTCATGCTGTTCTGTTATATTCTGATTTATATTCTGATGTATACTATGGCAAGACTGACAAATTCCATGAACAGAAAAGTTGACAAATAAGAAAGAACTATTTGAAAAAAAGTGACAACACAACAGACTCCTAGGGAGATTGTGATTTATCCATATTGGCAGGGTTTTTATTATCATTATTTTTTTAAATACCACTGTAAGCCACAGCAGATTTCTTTGCGTGAAATTTGGGCTGCTCTCCCCGGGGAGAGTACGTCGCCACAAGAGCAGCACCATTCATTTTTTTCTTTCAGCTGTCTACAACTGTATGAGTTTCCCTATCAGAGTGCAGTTTCCCTATCAGAGTGGCTTTTTTCTACAGAATTTTGCCAGGGACAACTCTCTTGTTGCCATGGGTTCTTTTACATGCACTAAATAATTATGTGTAACACACGGGACCTCGGTTTATCGTCTCATCCAAAAGACTAGCTCCCAGACCACCACTCATGGTCTCATGGATGGGGCAAAAAGTTTCGGGTCCAAACGGGATTCGAACCACCCCCACACTTCTGACCCGGACTTTCCGCTTCCTAGGCAGGCGTGTTACCACTAGACCCCCC
The DNA here is from genome assembly GCA_028751875.1 of Rapana venosa. Lineage (NCBI taxonomy): Eukaryota > Metazoa > Mollusca > Gastropoda > Neogastropoda > Muricidae > Rapana > Rapana venosa. The sequence continues at coordinate 84,221,472 of CM054134.1, read as the reverse complement.
AAGCTGTCGATTTTCTGGGCATCTAGACAGTGAGTGTTCAGGTTTTGCCAGAACGATGGGCAGCAGTACCCTGATTTTAATGTTATTTCCAGACCTTAACACAATGCATCCTGAAATAAGCAACAGTAAGAGGTGGAGATTCACAAAATATACAATAATTCTTTTTAAACAACAACAACAACCAAAAAAAAGGACCAAAAAGACCGCAAATCCACCATGGGTATGTAAAAAAGATGGCTTGTGTTCCTTACCACTTCTTGTCTATGCTCCAGTAAACTGCATTTGAATATGCACAGTTATTTAATCTATAAAAAAACAACAACCCAAAACAAAGAGTATATTTTTACCTTTGCTTTTTCTAGTTGTTGCAAAGCTTGTCGTTCTGTTTCCCGACGAAGTGCTTCACGCTCTTCATCCAAAGATATATCTGATGATGGTTGGCTATAGTTAGAGTCAGCAGAACCCTGAAACATACCACAAGCATATTCACATTACTATACTGTATCAATCAATACTGCTTTGTATTCATACTACAGTGCAGGACTGATTCCTTTGTGCCTTCCAGAGGACAGTATGTCACCACACCACAGCATTGTCCTTCTCTCTCTTTACTGCCTTCAAGTGTCTGCATGTGTTTTTGTGTTTGGTGATAAGAGAGGGTTTTTTGGGGGGTTTCCTTTGCAGAATTCAGTTGGAAATAACTCATCAATTGTCATGATATCTTTCCTTTACATGTATCACACATGGGACCCCACTTTTATGATCTCATCCAAAAGACCATGGCACTTGAATGCCCCCCATGATGTCACAAATGGAACATAATTTCAGCTTCAAACAGGATTTAGGACCTCTTGCTTTCTAGATGGGGGTGTAACTTGCAGACCACCAAACCACCTGCAGTTCCAGATCACCAAACCACCTGTGGTTCCACTCCACCAATGGTTTTAGACAACCAAACTACCCATGGTTCCAGACCACCAAACCACCTATGGTTCCAGATCACCTGTGGTTCCAAACCACGAAACCACCCACGGTTCCAGACAACCAAATCACCCATGGTTCCAGTCCACCAAACCACCTGTGGTTCCAGACCACCAAACCACCTGCAGTTCCAGACCACCAAACCACCCGTGGTTCCAGACCACCCATGGTTCTAGACCACCAAACTACCTGTGCAACTGTACCATAAAATTCTACACAAACTACCTACCATGATAATGCTACACAGTTGAATCACTCCAATATTTTGTATTAAAAAAAATTAAAGCATGCCATGTAAAATTTATTTTCAAAATAATTTCAAGTCATTTGCTTTTGTTTGGTTGCTGTGATAAAATCAAAATGCTTAATGTTTTCTTTCAGTATTCCGGCACAGGCATTACACAGTGTCATCTTGTTTCAAAAACAAATTAATACTGAAGCTGGGTTAAGAACCAGCTTATAAGCCCCCCATAAGAGATCAACGGTTAAATTTTACATCTGAGAACACAATAGGTGGGGAAAAGTTCAAACAAATCAGTGAATGTTACATTTTAAAAAACGTTACCATTTCACAAAACAATAAAAAAAATTCACTGAAACACAAATGAAAAAATCACTGTTTAATCAGGCAGGCAGGAAGACAGTATTAATGTTACCATTACTATTACAGTATTAGTTCAAATCCCAATAATCAATGTCTGTTTACAAAAGAGAATACTGACCACTTTCATAAGGGCACTGGGGTGAGGCTGAATGCCTGCCATGTTATTAATGCACACATATACATGAACTCGTTAACTGAAAGTAATGCATCACACAGCCTTGAAGTTTTTCCACTCACATCAATATAAGTTCTATCACAAATGCATGAACTATGGAGTATGAAAAGAACGCATCACATAACCTTGAGGTTTTTCCACTAACTTCTTCTCTCCGAGGCTTAAGCAATCAAGAATGGCAGCAAGTTAAAAAACAAACAGCATACTATCTAAATGTCATGTTAACAGCCCAGAAAGTTAAAGATGGTCTGTATGACAAAGCATAAAGGGAAACAAACCGGAGAAAGCAGAAGAATTACTGTGATATGCATAAACCTCAGTTTTGATTTTTGCTAACAACACTGCACAAACATGATATACATCATGGTCAACATTGCAAAACTGGTGAGTACATGTAAAGGAACAGAATTTCTGTTGTCTTCATTTTTATCTGTATTGACTTTTCAAATCCCTTCTCACTCTCATATTCTTAGGCACCCACAGCCATTAAAAAAAAAATTATGCACATGTACATGTATGCAAGCATGTGTTCACAATACACACACATGCATGCACACACGCCACACACACACACACACACACACTCCCTGTTACAAAATGCCAGAAACAAGCTGTGAACAAGTCAAGTTAGCACAGTTGTCAAACAAATATTTAGTCCTACAATTACAGTAACTGTCTCAGAGTTAATAACTGGAGCAACAAATCAGCATGCAGGTGTTTGGCTTGATTTCATCAGACAAAATTAATGAAGAGAAAGGTAGTTTTTAACTTATTCATCACCTTCACATTTTCATCTGTGCACATCATTTCGTTATTCAAAAGTATGAGCAAACACATGAGGAAGACAAAAGTGCTACGCTAACTATCTCTCACTGAATGCATCTTTCAAATTATGCATCATGAGCCTGTTCTATGTTGAAGTTACCTTGAAAGAATGATAACTATAGTATGAACTATCTGATCAAACTATTCCAATACAATCTTGTTGTTTTTAATTATAGCCACCTGTCATCTCATCAACTTTAAAAATCTCAGCTGACCTAGAACTAAACAATCAACAGCATATGAAGATTGAGAGGCACCAATGATACCACATCATGCCATCCTGCATCACTTTTCCCTATTCCAGCCCTTATTTGGGATTCCAGAATGATTAGTCTTTGCAAGATATACTATAGCGCTATATAAATTCCATTTATTATTATTATTATTCCCTTTGTTCCTACCACTCTCCATCTAATTTCTTCTTTTTTTTAAACTGCTCTAAATGTTATGAACAGGAAGCTGGATATACTTTTTTCATTTATCAAACTCATGAGTAACTGGATAAGATTCTGCTGGGAAATAAAGTATGTCGGAAATTAAAAGTCTGTCGGAAATACACAATCAAAGTGAAACTGCATTTTGTCCAAAAAGTTATGAATCAGAAAACGAAAACTTCCCCCCCCATATTCTTTTTATTTATTATGTTAAGCGGTCAGCAGATTTGTACCATTTTCTTCATTACCGACAAAGCTGGAGGGGCATGAAATTACTCAACTGTTGATAGGAAGAAAACTATATAGAAAATAAAAGCAAACATGAGATCAACTCCATCATGGGGTCTTTCAGGACACCTAAAAATCAAGCAAAAAACAAACAAACCAGGTAAAATGAATGTTTTTGGCAGTCAAGCAACCCATCATTTGAAATTCTAACAGAACACTAGTTCCCTGCTGAGTCTTTGGTTGTTCTCGACTCCATCTCAAAAACCCTTTCAGCTTTGTCAATCAGTGATTTGCACTATTATTTTGTTTTTAATCTTGGTTTTTGTGCCACCTTTGAAGGCTAACACTTAACCTGCAACTAAAATCCACATATACATGTGCATTTGATAAAAGCAGTCTGCAAACATGGGAAAAAAAACACCCAACAAAACCCCCCACTATGCAAATTATCAAATGATCTGAAATCAGTATAATTCATATGGTCTTATTGGAACAGGTAAGATTACATCCAGGTTTGTTGGTTTGTTTCAAGAATCATGTAACAAAATATGCCTCTTGCCATACTTCTAAGCCATATTTCCTTGAGCCATGCATCTAAGTCAAGTTTTTTTTATACTGATTAGATACTTCTTTGTTTTCATTAGTCAGTGTCAAACAAGCCAAACAACCTACCATCGCCCCCAGCTCTCCCCCCCAAAAAAAACAACAACAACCAACAACAAACCAAACAACCAACACCCTCCCCCCAACAACAACAAAAAACAACCTAACCCATCCAAAACAAAAACAAAAAACCCAGAAAAAAGCAAAAGCACGACAAAGCCAAAACCAACACTCAAACACACACACACACTAATCATATATTACTGAATTCATTTAACAGCTAGAACTCTTTAAAAAACACACAAAACCCTTATTTTCCAGTTTCTTTCCTTTTTTTAGGGAAGGGGGGTGTGGTGTGGAGAGAGGAATAACAGGACTTTTGACCTAACACTGGTGATGCTAAGTACATCTCTCTCAGTTCTCACTGTAACACCACAGCATGTGTTACTCCCATGATATGAACAGGCAACCAAACTGCATATATGTACTTACCCATGATTATAAACACGTGATATATGGCAAGCTATCAAAAAACAACAACCACCAACAACATTAAATCCAAAGAAAAGTCAGTCCACCACAATGTTTTTTGTTTGTTTTTAACTTTATTATCTTTAGAAATACAAAGCAAAAGTGGTCAAAAAATGTCTTGTAGTCAAAAACATATTAATGCCAGAAGGAAAGAAACTGATGAAAAAAAGTGTGATGAAGCCCCCCCCCCCCCCCAAAGTGACTGGAGATGTCACCATCCTAGAGACAGAAGCAAAAAATCAATAGAAAAAAGCACAATCAAATGCCCCCACCCCCACCCAAAAAAAAAAGTGACCGGAGATGGATATCACCATCCTAGTGACAGAGTCTATGTCACCAAAGCAAACCTTACTTATCTCAGGAACACTATTTTGCCTTGCCTTGCATCATGGTTCAATCTCCCTATCAGAGCTATACATCCAAACACTACAGACACCACAACTGCCACGAAACATCCTGGTCTACTAATCCAGGACAACAAGAGAACCCCCCTGTTCCTAACACACACAGGCTGCTGCCCGGATCCACACAGCCTGCCACTCTCTTCCTTGTCATCACCTGTGTCATGTTTTGATCTGCCACCGACGCCCAGGGATGTTACTCCACTTTGTTTGCCTCCTGCTCTGTCCCACTCACTGGCTGCCTTGTCACTGTCCCAGCAGTGATCCAGCTCATCAAGTTAACAGCATGGGGTTGGGGCCTGCCATAGCCCCCAACACCCCACCCCCGACCACACACGCTTTCAACACACACAGCCTATGTGCAGTCAACAGTGTCATTATGTTAGTTCTCCTTTGACAGGCTCCATTAGTGCACAGACATTAATAATGCCACCAGCGAGCAACATCCCATAATATTACGTGCTGAACAGGTTGAGTAGAACCGAGGCCGGGCATGCGTGCCTCCAACACTGGGAATCCCAGCTGACAGCCACACACACACACACTGAGGCAGGCACACGCACACACACATACACACACAGAGAACCGGATCAATACTTGTGTCTGATGCATTCTCTTACATTCCAGAATGGATGTCAACAGTCACAATGCACAATCAGCAGCACTGGATCCCCAAGGAATAACATGCACGATGGATCACTTCACTTGTCATGATTACCAATGGCCTAATCTACCATGATGCAGTCGACTGCTACTGCCTTGACAACTCACAACTGAAAATCAACACTCTGGACAACCATTTTTTCTTTCTTTCTAATTGCAAATGCCGATAGTTGGAAAAAGCAGCAGTTTTGGTTGCTATGCAATATACCTAGACACATGGTTTATATGGAGTAGTAAGGTGTGTGTGCGCGCGTGTGTGTGTGTGTGTGATAGAGAGAGACAGTGTGTGAGTGTGTGTGTGTGTGTGTGTGTGTGTGTGTGTGTGAGAGAGAGAGAGAGAGAGAGAGAGAGAGAGAGAGAGAGAGAGAGAGAGAGAGAGAGAGAGAGAGAGAGAGAGTTTTACTTGTTCTCTTATTTCGAGGATAATGGAATATGAACTCATGTGCTTTTTAAAAAATTATTTTAAAAAAACCCATCTAGTCCCTGAGTGTATACGGTCTTGTAAATTTTGTATTCTGTTCCCACCAGCAGAAATGGCCTACTCTTCCAAATCAAAAGGTGGAACAGATTTTAATGTGTGTGCGAAATGTTCTGCAACGTACGTGTGTACATGTGTGTGTATGTGTGCATGCATGCATGCATAAGCGCTGTATGACAGCATGCTTGCAGTCATAAGTCATGCAAAACTGTACATATGTACCTACCTATCCACAAATGCAAGTAAAATGAAAGAAAAAAAACAACGGAGAAAAACAAAACAAGTTGACACAAGGTAAGAACTGGAATAAGGCACATATTATGTAGGCCTATACTTAAAATGAGAGCATTGTTAGGTTTCAGTTTTCTTTTTCAGTTTCTAAAGAGGTGTGCCATGGCATGTGAAATATAGTATTCACATATGCTACACCACATTTGCCAAACACTCTGCCATGCAACATCCAAATTAACGATTCATCATTTCAGACCATGGGTACTGTTCCACAAAAAGATGTAGGAGAATTAGATTCCAACAGACTTTTAAAAAACAACAACAACACCTTTGCCACATTCAGTGATTCACCCTTTCTTAGTTTCTGAGGTTCTGGTCTTACCAACCGACTTTTAACTGTCCATTATATAAAACTTCCCCCCCCCAGCATAAAAAATATTAGCTTTTGATATCTGGAGGATTTTCTTTTTTTACTGGCTTATGAGTGATAAATAATATTAATAGGTATAAAAATGCAACAGACATGTATATGAGTAATAAATTATTATGACCGCTGAAAGTTTCTATGCCAGGAAATTGCTCCTGACAAAAGTAAGGTCTGATTTCCATCAATTAATGAGTTATAAATCAAACGAAACATTTCTTGATTCTATTCAGAGTCAATTTTCTAAAACGAAATGAAAAGTAATCTTTCTTTTGAACTTGATAAGAAACGTAGAAAATGAACCTGATGATGATATTCTTACTGCCAGTCACAGAAAGTTTGAAAGAAAACTCAAAAAGAAGGAAAAAGACAGACCCTATGCATGTCAACACACTACAGTAATCAGCGGACATTTGATGAGGTACTATACAGGACCTTTTCAGAATGAAAAATTCAGACTGAAAGAAAACAATGCCTCAAATTTGTTTTCAATACATTCTGCTGTTCCTTCTTCCCAACTCATTCTAAACAAAACAAACCAAAAACTATGAATCTAATTTCTGAAACGCAGTGCCAGTTCTCAAATTTCAAAGTGTCCCAAAATGAAAATGCCTGAACAACTTACATCATAAGACCATGACTTGAACTTTACCACATCACAGTTCAAGATATCTGAGGCGGCAGAAAAGCAGAATACACAAGCATGCTTGCGTTCACGTATCTGTATGCATGCACATGTGGATGCATGCATGTGTGTCTATGAGTGTGAATAAGTGCTCGAGTGAGTGAGTGTGCCTGTGTGGTGTGTGTGTGTGTGTGTGTGTGTGTGTGTTGTGTGTGTGTGTGTGGTGTGTGAGAGATTCAGATTATTTTATTGCTATTTATGTAGACTTATTTGACACAACAAAAACATCAATTTTAATTATCTACTTGGCTAAAAATGATGAACACTAAAAAAAACCCATGTTGCATTCTACTTTTTTAAATTCTCTCTTGGCTGGTTTGCCGGCATCATCCATCCACTCCCTTCAACGCATACAAAACTCTGCAGCTCGACTGGTCCTTAGAAAGAAAAAATCTGAACACATCACTCCTCTTTTGCGATCTCTTCACTGGCTGCCTGTCTCACAAAGAATAAAGTATAAGATTAATACCCTTTGTTTCAAATGTCTCCACAAATCTGCACCTTCTTATCTCTGTGACTGTCTTCACCTGTACACTCCGTCCCGTTCCCTTCGTTCATCTGTAGATACGTTGTGCTTTCGAACACCCAGATTTAAACAAACCACTGTTGGCCGTCGCTCTTTCTCTGTTTCCGGTCCCTCTACATGGCATGACCTCCCTCTTCCACTTCGCCAAAAGCCTTCATTTGATTCTTTCAAATCTAACCTCAAAACGCACTTATACTCTACTTGAGATCTTCCCCTGTTATCTGTTCCTACTTCTCAATAGCTGCCTTCACCTCCACCACCCCCACCTAAGTGTGTTGTGTATATAAATTTGATATTTATCTTGATATTTATGGATGGTTGCATGCGTGTGAATGATTTGAATGCAAGCACTTTGATTTGTTTACTTTACAAGATTCAGCGCTATATAAATTCCATACATTATTATTATTACTTCTTTTTCTCTTTTTTCAAAGCATTCATACACATATCCGATATCTCTTGATATATATATCAACTGTGATTATGTCACTTAATTTATGTACACAGTTTTTGTGTTCTTTGTCTTTGGTTTTTATTTTTAATAACAAATTATTTCTGAGTTCATCATATAAGATACATTAATCGAGTATATGAAATTAAGCTTCTATTTTATTACAGTATCTACATTTTCTGTCCACTCTGGATATATTTTGGTGCCTCCCTTTCTCTATCATTAGAGGCACCGTGGTCGAGTGGTTTAGGCGGTCAACTTGTGATCCAGAGGTCGCGGGTTCGATCCCCGCTCGGCTCGGTGTTGTGTCCTTGGGAAAGACACTTTACTCCTATTTTCCTCACTCCACCCAGGTGTACAAGTGGGTACCAGCTCTGCTGGGGAAGTATCTGGCGACAGACTAGCGTCCTGTCACAGTGGTGGTGAAAAACCATCAGTTCGCTTAACGCTACAGAAACCGGGATAAGCTCCGGCTCTATGGGCCTTCTGGCTCGAAAGAACATACTACTACTACTTTCTCTATCATTAAATTGTGACAGCTTGTGCGAAACTTACAATATGTCTTCTTATGGGTTTTCATAGTGTTATCAAATATAGTTCCAGTCTGTATTCTTTGGTAGCATAATCATAAAATTTTAGTTTTGCAAGCTCTTTCTTCTGGTAGATCCAAAATATTTTATACATCATCAAGCTTTCTTTTAACAGCATAACTCAACTGATGAACATCAAGAGTACTTTGGTTCTTCCAGACATATTTGAATCCAATATTGTACAAAATATTTTTCACTGTGTTGATCCATTTATCGTATGCATTTGTCTGATACAAATAATCATTATACTATTCTAATATAAGAGTTTGGTTTTGATTCTGTCAAATGAATCCAAAAGGATAGTATCTGGCATATGATTTTAAGGATCAGTGGAAATCTTCCTAATTTACCAAAAGTGGGTAGTACTAATGCTTTTTTTAAAAAAAAATTATATGAACTCCTAGTATTTGTTTACAAAATTTTACATGAAAATTCTCATACAAAGACTTATTTGATAAACATGCCTTTAACATTTTATTAAAATGAAATTCAGTCTCCCCATTAAAACAAAAAACTTCTGCTCCATAGGTTAAAGTAGGGGTTATCGTTATATCAATGAGTCAAATAAACGCATTATTAAAGTAGTGTTTAAATTTGGTCCATGAACTGCTCTTTTAAAGGCATATATTGCTTTGTTTTACTAAATGTTCTTGTGGTTGCTTGACATTTCCCGATATGATGAAGAACTACACCTAGATATTTATAAGTTTCTACTGTTTCAATTACATGCTCTCCACATGTGTGTGTGTGTGTATGTGTGTGTGTGTGTGTGCGTGTTGTGTAGTGTGTGCACACACCTGGTATCTGTATGCATGCACATGTGAATGCATGCATGTGTGTTTATAGTGAGTGAGTAAGTGTTTATGTGTGTGCGTGTGTAGACACACCTGGTGTGTGTGTGTGTGCATGCGTGCATATGCACGTGTGGATACATGCATGCTTGAGTCATTCAGTACACATATATTGTGCAAGTACACAGGTGGGGTGGGATAGGTGCAAGGGAACTGAGGAGGGTGTGACAAGGCCGTGGGGGAAAAACAAAAAAGCAGGAATCTTTCAAAAATGCTAGCAACGAATGTTTTGGGGTTTTTCAAAAATATTTTTTTTTAAATGTAGTTTATACTAATATATCCATGGAAATCCTATTTGGCAAACAGTTTGAGGAGAAAAAGAGGAACACTCGTATCACAATCGACATCAAAGTCCACCGAGGTACACCAGTTACATTACAACTTTTACAAGCATAAGCACAATACTGATATTTTAATCCAATACATTATACCCCATTCCTAGTTCTTATACACACTGCATATACAAATTATACAATGTCGTCTGTTTATTTAGAAAAATATTAATCATTATCAAGTATAGTTCAATCACTAGCATGTGCATAATTAGTCTTAAGTTTTAGAAAGAGATTTAAATTATATATGGAGGTCATGGCACTTCTGAGTACAAAACTAGAATAGGATATATATATATATATATTCACTGTATGTCTATCAAACAATAACATTAAATTATCGAGTTCACTGTGTTCATCAGGCACTGCATCACAATACATTGCTCTGGCACACTGATAAATCACAAATCAGCAGCCTGGACTGACAAAAGCCACACACTCTGCTTACTGTTGACTTAATGGCTGCATGCCTTCACACAACTGTATTACGTTACTGTGCGAGCAAACCAGTAAAAAAAAACAAACCCATCAGAGAAACATTCTCCAAAATAGGTTACTTGAAGAAGATTTAACTGTTGTGTTAGTATAGTGCAGGGACACACCAGTATTACGGCAGCAATACCAACCTGTCTGACGAAGCTATTTGAGCTGTCTGAGAAACTGCCATCAGACCGTTTAAACTTGCCCTTCCGCTTCCCTCCTTTACCCTGCACATTCAAAGTCAGGGAAGGTTCCAATGTACACTTATTGGGGTTTTAAGCTGTGCTCATCATGCTTGATTTTTAAAAAAAATCCAAACAGCACGCTATAGTATACATACAAAAATCTAAGTGGTACAACTACCTAATGCCCATTCTTTAGATTGCCTCTTTTAGAAGTTGTTTTAGCTTATTAGGTCAAGAAATGACAAGCAACAAAAATATAACATGTACATTATTGTGACTACAGTGTCTTATTTAGAAATCTTTTAGACTAGAGAAAGAAAAAGAGACCAAAAGGGAGGGGGGGGGGGGGGGGGGGGGGGGAGTAAGCCTGAAGGCTTGGGTTTAAACTAGTAGAACTACTGTCCAGTATGTTGCTGATTTTTTAAAGAATAAAACTAATACATGGTGACTTCTCCTGAAATACCCAGATATGATTTAGAATACGCAAGCATGACTATTAACTAGTTTTGTTATGCTTTTTAACATGAAATTACTACTTTGCAAAACCTCTGAAATATATTTATTCACCTGATCTCACAACTACAAAGAAAGAATTCAAATAAATGTCAAAACAGCTCAACATAAGGACAATTCTGATACTAGTCTAGTGATACTGATAGTCACTGGAAACGTTTCAAGCAACAGTCTATGTCAGAAAATTGGGTGGCAGAATGCTGAACCATATGACTGTCAGATCTGCCAACCCATGAATTGACTTGAGAAGGATGTATTTTACATTTTAGTGGAAATATTTGAATTGAAAGCCGAGTCAGACTCAGAGTGGAACAAGTAGACTTTAGGATACAACTCAAGATACTCAGCTCAATTCACAATGCTCAGAATGGTGTGTAACTTTCATCACAAAGCTTGTTTGACTTGAAGTGAAGCTAATGCATAATGACATTTTAATTTCAATTAAAAGATACTCTGTATGCTACAACACAGCAAAGATAGCACTGGCTGACAACTGACTTCACAATACACTGGAACTTATTGGTGTTATCATAAAACTTTCAGAACTTAAAAAAAAAAAAAAATTGTTAGTTCATTTGTCATCACACAATGCTATCACTCCCTTTTGTTTAGAGCTGGATGCATGATGATGGCAACTAGGAATAGGTCAATCAGAGAATGGTGTTTTGGTGACTTTAAACACAGCAATAATGTCAATGCCTGTTGGCTTCATAAGAGAAAACATCATGAGAAGTCATAAGCAGGCTGTAAAAGCTGGCTCTCCAGCTACTGGAAAGGCCATCACAAGCAAATTCAAACTTTTTGCTTTTTAGTTTTTTGCTGATCTGAAGTCAGTTAAAAATTCTTAATCAGTAAATAGTGATTAATAGTACTGTTAGTAGCTTTACCATTTTGCTATCATAACATTCTATTCTGTTCTGTGTATCTTCTAAAATAAAGAGCACCACCTAAGTTAGACAAAGAGAGAAACTGTAGAAGCAGTGGCTAAGGTAAGTAAGGTAAAAAGATAAGGAAGGCCCGGTCGGTCTGTCTAAGTTTAACTCCCATATTGTTCCCATGTTCTATTCTCTCTCTCTTTACCAGAAGTCATAAGATCTGAATCAAACTTAAAAAAAATTAAAAACAGGTTGTACAATTACCTTATGGATCTCTCTGACTTCATCTGTCGATGTCCAAAGATGTATTGAGAACAATGTTATATATACATATATAATTTCCCCCAAAATGTTATTATAATTGGAGTATATTTCGTTTCGATATACATAGCTGATGATCTTCATCCCCCCCCCCCCCCATTCTCTCTCATGTTTGCATTCTCTCTGACACTTTTTTCCCCCCTGGAAAATGTTGTTCAACAATATGACTTGAAGAAAAATTAGGTCTATGTGTGTGAATGCTAACAAACTACTTTTGTCATATCATTATTCCTTCAAGCTCCATAAAGTTTATACATTATAATTATTTTGTTTATGACGATGGTGGTGATGATTGTGATGATGATAGAGGTGATGATGATGATAGTGGTGATGTTTATTGTGATTATTATGATTCACTTTGTTTATATTTTGTCTGTTTACTTTCTTTAGAACTTTCTTTTTGATGGCTGGATGTAAAAAAATCTTGTACTTATTCTATTACCCTCAGAAAATAAAATTTCTTTATCATCATTATCACACACATTTCATAGGTTTACAAATAGGATACCAGAGCTATTGGCATGATGTCAACCTGCTTACAATGAACTTTAACAAATCAAGTTGTAGAACATAGGTACCAAGATACTACAGGAACATGCAAAAAACATAAACCTGAAAAGGAGGTGGGGGGTAAATTCTACTTTGAAAAAAAGGGGGAAAAAAGGAATGAGAGTCAAGAGACAGATCTGAAATTTAAAAAAACCCAAACTAAAAGATACAATGTCAACTTATCATAACATTCAAATTGTGAGGGGAAGTATGCAATGATTATGCACACATAGTGTACATTCTACATGTACAAGTCATACACGCTTTAACTCATTGGAGTTGTGCCATGTGATGTGCCACTGCCATATGTGACCCTCCACCACAAAATGAGTCTCATAGCACATGGGGTCAATTTTTAGTTAATATCTTATCAATCTGCAATAAGAAAGGCTGTTCAATAATAATAATAATAGGAACACCAATCAGACTGAGAACCAGACAATTTATGACAAGTTATTCCAAAAGTTATTTTTTAAAATGCCAGACTCCAGGAAGAGACAAATGATGAGGGGATGGTCATTTTATTTTTAGGACAAATTTTTATAGCAAAAGGAAACAAAATTCTGCCTTGCGACTTAAGACAGTATGAGGCAGAAGAAAGCTTATAAATATGTTTATAATCAATCAAAATTGGCAACTTGACCACCACCAGCCTAAAATGGCTCCTAGCTGAAAAGTGGGTCATTTGCAATGTGACTCATTTCGAGGTGGGGTGTCACATATTCCTGAATTAGTGCAAACTTTCTCTCTCACTCACTCACTCACTCACACACACACACACACACACACACACACACACACACACACACACACACACACACACACACACAATAAAGTCAAAATCAGCCTGATCCAGTCGGACAGTTGACATTCTGTGGCCCTGATGATGAAATGTGCATACAAGATACATGTATCATACAAGTCCATCACATTACAAATCATTTGTCAAATGGTTGTGACCATCTCCATCTGACTGGTAAAATAACATCAGGAAACTGGAATCATCAACTTACATGGAATAGAAACAGCACAGTAAGTGAGAGGCTGGTATCTCATCAATAAGAGTGCAAAAAATGGGGGGTTTATACTGCACACCCTGAGTGGCTATTCTCAGTATTCTGTAGTGATGAGAACCATCTCCAAGTCAGACTCAATTAATGGGTATAAAGTCACACTGAAACACATTATGATCCAATATTCGGGACAGACCAGGCTAGCTCCCCTGGCTGAACTGTTATCATATTTTCTACTTCTGTAGTTTCTAACCCCGCTGATTCCTCAGGCCCACATCTGGGCTGAAAACATTCTCTTAACAGGAGGCCAGCAACATGCCCTACGCGTAAAAGTGACAACTCTTCATGTGTAATGGCCATGTCAAGAAAATATATCTTCAATCTATAATCTACAAAGTGTTTTCACATTAATACCGAATAACCCTACAAAACCAGACGTCTATATATTTAAAATGGAATGAATACTGCACACTGGGAGAAAAGCATCAACAAGCCTTGTGGTTGTTTCATTTGTTGCTATGGCCACCTCTGGCATATATTCTATTCAACACGATTCAGACAGATTGTTCAAACCTGTTCATCCAGACCTAGAACCTGTCAGTGTAGAACTAGAAAGGATCTGCCAGTGCCACATAAAACATTTGAAAAATATATATTACATAAGGAGAAATCTGGCGTGAATCCCAAGGTTTCAATTACATACTGATACAGAAGGCACACACGCTCATGTGTACAACAAGGTCATAGGCTTCAAGCTGTGGATAAATTGGCTGGAGGATGGCAGCCATCTGTTTGAGACAGAACGGCCTGCTTTGGGATCTGTTTTGCCATGACTGTCCCAGCTGTATGGTTCTGGAGCGACTTCATCATTGTCTTACTTCAACTTCAAATCACATATTCATGAGTTATCATTTCTACTGATGAAGAAAATGGAAGCATTAGGATCTAATAGTACTAAAATGTGAAAAAAAATCCAAATAAAAATTTGGATGCTTCACCCTTGAAGGAACCATCAATGTAATACATGTAAATGGGTATGATAATGCCAGATTTTGAATAAACAAGTCAAAGTTGACTATTTTATATCATGCTTTAGAAATATACAACTTTATTTCTTGCTAATGATGTTTTCTTCATGCTGCAGGAGCAGAAATGCTAATTTTTCTGTCATACTTCCTTTTCATTATAAATATAGTGAACTGCCTCTTTCAGCTCCCATGCAGCTCAATGTCACATGCCACTCCCATTATACTAGGTTTTTTCTACTAAATTCTAGTATAATGCTATTGTATCACCACATAGTAAGTCCTCAGGGAACACCTAGAGGAAGTCTGTAGCACTGTGAACCACCTCAGCAATGGCACCTCATTGGCTTTGGTCATGTTGTAAGCCATTGTGCTTTGACAAAAACCTCATGACATTATTGATAAAACCAACATGTTGAAGAACAAGCAGAAAATCACAAGGAAAAGTTAAAAAATTTTCAGGACTGCAAAACTATGAATCATGTGACCCTGTGTGGGACATCATAAAATAATAATAATGAAATATAAGTTGCACATTTTTCCATGAATGTAGTCTGGTTGGACATTACAAACATGGGGTCTTCATGTAATCTGTAAAATTTTTTTATGAAATTGAAAAAAACTGTCCTAGCATTAATAGCATTGATATTCAATATGCATTGAAAGCAGACAAAACAAAGAATGAGGTCACCATGACACTTGCATAAAAAATGTCTGCTGAATATGATGAGATTTTTTAGATCAATGAAGGTAAGAACAATGACATGATGTTATGGATTTTATTTAAGGTCACCTAGTACTAGTAGCACAATACTCTATATATACTTCATTGTCTTTTTAGATTGCAAAGTGTTCAGGACGGATCAGACAGATACCCATTGAGTTAATTTGGTAATTTTTCCAATGAGCAACATGAATAAATTTGTTCAAAAGGGCAAATAATTACTTAGAGGCTTCAATCTTCCCATTGCGACTCCTGCATACTTCTGGACTAAAGCAGCTGAAGCCTGAAAAAACAGGCTCCACAAATACAAGTCTCTAATTTATTACCATAACTAAGGATCACACCAATGGACTCCACATGAAATGCCAAGATGCATGTTTCAGGACTTCTGATCGTATTATAGGAACTATCCAGTATCATCAATAGTAGATGACAGCTGTTGTGTGTCAAAGGTAAAAGTTTGACTCTTGGAGTATTGCTCCTTCAGCCATTATGATTCAAATAATCGCTGAAAATACCTGTTTGCATGGTAAATGTCTTTTGCAAAAAAGAGATATAGAAAAAGTTTTTTTCGGCATAACTTTCCATCATGCAGCTAATTTCAGAAACCCAGATTAACAGGAAGTCAATGTTTTAGATAAGAAGCAAACAGGGTCCCTCTGTCTGGTGCCCACCCCCCTCAAAATCCCCGCCTGACATTGATAGGCTACCTGTGGACTTCTAACCCTGAGGATGCTGCATAACAAATCCTGGCAAGGCTGCGGCAAAGCGACTAAAATGAGTGGCGTGGGAATGGTAGGACAGGAATATCATAGAAGACGAGGCAGCAGCAACCAAAAAACAAAAAAAAAATAACATTAAAAAAACCCAAACACTGAAGGGGACCACCTTCAACAAATTCATGAAACCAGTGACTTTAGTTTCAAGCAAAAGCTCAAGAGTCATACTTGATACTATCAACACCAGTTTGAAGTCATAAATGAGAGAGCGAGAGAGAGAGAGAGAAAAGAGAGAGAGAGAGAGAGAGAGAGAGAGAGAGAGAGAGAGTGGGAGTGAGTGTATGTGTGTGAGAGAGAGAAAGTGACTCCATGTGAACATGAGTGTATGCTGTTGTATGTATGCATGTACATGTACAAGCGTGCATGCTTGTAAAGTTCTATATGTAATAATGCAAGCATGCATGCATGTGTGCGCGCGCATGCATGTGAGTGTGTGTGTGTGAGTGTGTTGTAAGTGCACCTACAAATGGTGAACAATTTTGTAATTGAGTCTTTCTTAGAAGTCTGTTGACATTCTATGGAACCTTACATACTGACATAATGAGAGGATGTATGACACTGTGTACCATTATTCTTTGTTATGCATTTTCTGCTTCACCACAAGCTCAGTACATATAATAATGAAATGCCACATGGATGCCATACCCCAATTTCTTTCACAATAAAATAGTTTCAAGATGATAACAGATAAGCTGCGCACAAAAACAGCTCTGTATATATATACATGCCACACAGATTCCATACCCCATCTTGAAAACAACAGTTGAAGATAAACTGAACAATAACAATGTGTTACACAATTTAATAGAAATAGTAAGCCCTCAATCTTAGGACTTAAATAGTAAATCCTTTAATGCCATGAAGCTCTGCACTGCAAATTTTGTTGACAATGTGGGTATTTCTTGAAAAATCCGGAAAATGAAAATTGATGAAACCTATCCCTGTGCAGGTTGCAAACTGCATGGTAGGTCTGCCACTGGCCATAGCTGGCCAATCCTTATTTGACAGATCCAGTTTGGTTAATTGTCACCAACTTCTGTCTCTGACTACTGGATCAAACAAAATTGACAGCAGGGAGTAGATTACTAACTTAAAATTATTTGATTTTTCACCACTCATAGTTTTATCATTTGATGCAGTCTTATAATCATACTCACCAGCTGTTAACACCATTTCAGACTTTTCTCAGCCCAATGACATTGAATCGTAAGTAGTTCTGATTCAAATCTCTTATTTTCCTGATAAAAATCTAGCTGAGAAAGTTAAAATGAGAACAGGAGGTTTTGTTTTGTTAAATGGATTTTACTTATCATTACACTAGCAACAAATGAACAATTGATATATATATACAGCTCCAGCCAAGATTTTTTAAAATACTTGTAATAGTTTAAGATTCCGACCTCTTAAGTGCAAATTCAACCTTGCAGATTTTTCTTGTTCATAAAAAGATAACTCTTCAATATCCCAGCTTTTCAAAGGTTAGGTGTAAATCAATCAAAGGCGATAATGAAACTTTTTTTTTAAAAGAGAAGAAAATGTGGTGGGGGTCTGGTAGGTGGTCCCTCGGGGCAATGCCTCTGGTGGGGAGACATCTGAAAATTATACTAGAAACCCCCCACTTTGTATACAATAAATATATAGGAATTTTTGTGATAAAGTATTGCTGATAAGTTTAATCCCTCTTTGCTTTATTTTGAAATTATTTGTGCACTGCATTTCTTAAACTGAAGTTAAAGTGCTTAATGTTAACTGTTATGGAAATCAGTGCCCTTGCACTGCCCTGTGCATGAACTTGCACGCACACTGTTAGTATACAGTATGAGTTAATGTTAACTTAATCACAACCAAACCAACTTTTGGTTTACCAAAAATCACCCATACCTGTTTGACAATTAAACTATTCCTACCTTCCCATATTTGTATACACATCAGTACCTTATTCTATGAAAGTATGATCCAGCTTCTAATACTAAATACTCTTTATTTAAATTTTGAATACTGGCCACAAGAACCTTTTCATGAGTTGTCAGTTTCTTGTGCATTGATGTTTACAATTTAAGTCTTTAAACGCTACGGTTTCAACTTCAAGAAACATGCACACAATTATCTTTATTTGGTGGTCTTTGTAACACTTTGGGGATGGGATAACTTCAAGAAACATGCACACATTTATCATTATTTGGTGGTCTTTGTAACACTTTGGGGATGGGATAGCCTGATGGTTAGAGTGATGTGCACTGCACACATGATCTGCTGACCTGGGTTTGAATCTCGTTCAAGAGCATTTTTCCTCTGGAGTTATCAGTGCCAACTCCACCCCCCCCCCCCCCCCCCCCCCCCAAAGTCCTTCAGATGAGTCAGAGACTATAAACCAAGGTACCATGTGTGAACATATACAGAAAATCTTGTGCACACTTTAAAACCTATTCCGCTTTTCAGAAGTGTAGGCTATTGTGTGCCAGTGAGATTGGATGACAAAATGGACAAAAATGCATACACGCGCGAACTGGATGTAAACAAGCACATGAAAGCTTATTCCATTATCCTTGAAATAACTTTTTTTTTTTTAAAAGAATAAAAACAAGTTCTAACTGACCTATGATCTCTAAGGAACTGATAAAGGAAGTGGTTGTTTCAGAAACTCCAACAGCTGACGAGCAAATGAACAAAGCAGGTTTGGCTCATTTGCAAAGTAAGAGTTAGGATCTTGATTGATCCATGTGAGAACCTTTTAAATGAGAGCAGCCTTTGGGATTGAAGCTGCCCAAGCATCAAGCAACAGTGTATACTGTATTACATCACATATCCTAAAATTTTTCAATGGATTTCAACTGATCTTAAAAATGGCCTGGCCCCTGTCCCAAAAAAAAAGGAGCAGAAATCCAGAAAAAGAAAAAAAAAAAAGGCGGACAATTTTCACATCTGATCAGTGTGTTATGGATTCTGACTTGCTTCCAATTCCATCAAAAATGATTATCTTTTAAAAATGACAATGTCTACGAAATGCTTTTCTCATGAATTCACTAGTAAAGTAGTATAGGTCATCTACATGATCTAGTTCATTCATACACTGATAGATCTATGCTTGTGTAAAATCAAAGGTTTTCAGGTGAAAAAACAAAACAGAAACCTGTTCCCGAGTTTGCCTTTCTTTACTCTTTTCTTTAATCAAATTAATGAGTTGCCAAAAATGTCACCAAGCACCAAACTAAGTCTATTCAGTATGCCTGAAAAAGGAAATAAAGCATAATAAACCCTTGTTGAGTCTTTCTGGATGCGACTTAACCACTAATATTTAGTAATCACCCCCCCCCCCCTTTTTAATTTCAATGAATAGACAAGTAGTAAAAAAAAAAAAAAAAGCTCAATACTATGCATGAAATGATTTCCCAGTAATGTAGAGCTTACAGCACTAGTAGTAGTATACTGTGAATGTGATGAAATATGTCTGGGATCAATAGTCGCAATCTGGTACCATAAGAGTTTAAGACCACCAAAACTGATAAACATACAAAAGTATTCACAAATCACTATTATTATACAAGTCCAATTATCTATCATCTGAAACCACCACCACCCCCTTTATTGGGGTGGTAAGTTTAATGCAATGATGATTTTAGTGATTCTTTAATTAAAGTTTAAATATTTAATTAAATTACGTGTTCAACTGTGATAATTGTTGACTTGAACTCAGTTGAAGTTGGTAAAATTTTCCCATAAAAAATGGGAAGTGTGCCAAAGAATGCATCAAATGTTGCAAGGCACAATCTGACAATGGCTTTGACTGACAGTGACACATGATATGTTTAATTTTTATATATTACTTACTAGAAAAACTTCAAAAAGAAAGGTAAGTTATGATGTAATAAATTGATAATACAAGAAAGCATGTTCACAAGCTTCATAAATGATCAAATACACTGTGTTAGAGTGTATAACCACACCATCCACCCCCACCACCATTTCACATGGGTGCTGGGAGTGTTTAGTATTTCTATTGGAGTATTGCATTACTATTCCATACATCTTAACTAATTAGCAATCAATCTCCCAATATAATATTCAAATATTAGTAATAAGTGGGTTGGGGTGGTGTAAGGAAGGTATTTCTCTTTAATATCTTGCCTATATGTTTTATTTCTTATTCTGAATCTCATCCAGGGCTGCCTACTTAGTCTGTTTTCTCAGGTGGCCCAATTCCAGACGATTCTGATGTCAGAGCATCACATCACGTCAGGGTGTTCAATACTTTACACTGATAAGCAGCTGAAAACAAAACCCACACAAAAAGTATTTACCAAGCAAAATAATATTTTACATGAGCATTTTACATAAACATCTTTGCACATGAAATTCAGTACCTGTGAAACTGGCGGCATATCTCTGTCTATGAAGTCCTGGAACTGGGATGTTGGCTGCGCCATGTTCGTTTCCTTTCAATAGATGCTTGAGCAGCCGCCATAAGCACCAGTGGGGGCTTAACATACATCTGGGTATGCGATAATCACATAGTAATCATAAAAATAAATTGCCAGAGAAGATAACTAACGATGATTGTCAGCAACAGAACCTACACAACGAAGATAAGCCTATTTTCTGATGCACTAATTCACGGAGAATCTTCGGATGTTGACTTTCAAAGGAGGTTTTCATGGGTTACTTTCGATAACAAATTTCATGTTTTATTATTTGCTATTTCGCATAGAAAGAAACTTCTTTCAGACCTTTTCGTATGCATTATATATGGGTGCCCTTTTTTCCCACAAACGCTCAGTCAAATCTTTCACCACGCAAAAAACGATTTCACAAGGTCATATTCAATTTCCAACAACCCTTTCTGGTCTCCAGTCCCAAAACAAATTACAGCAGCCCAGTGTAACTGTAACGCAGAATTTTATTGGCTCCCTGCTGGCACACAAGACCAAAGAGAGCCAACACAATGATCGTTCAGCAGCTGCTATTGGTTGCGTGAAAAAGCAGACCAAATCTATCTGGGTAACTTAACTTACATGTGTGATATACATATAGGCTATGCTGCATAGTTTTCCATATTTATCTGCGCAGCTAATTAACAAACAAAGTATTTCCTAGCCTGCTTATTTTGCTATCTGTTTGGCATAATGAAATATTATTGATATTCTGTCATAATTTCTGAAAGTAACATAAAGCACATTGTTATACACATCTCGTCTCAGCATGGTTATTATATATTATGGCACAACACAACAAGATCACACAGAGACTTATGTATGTAATGAAGTTACATACAAACAAACCTCAAAGGGAAACTATCATAATCATTTTTGTGTTCCACTTTGAAAGGGGCACCGAAGCGAATAACAGGTACTATAAAATTGTTTATTAATTAATGTCTACACCCAGCCGTTCACTTCATGCCCTTAAAGCAGCCCCCCCCCCCCCCCCCCCCCCGCCCAACGCCTCACCCCCCTGCCGCGCGCGCGCGCGCGTGTGTGTGTGTGTGTGTGTGTGTGTGAGAAAATCAAAGGCAAATTCTAAAATTTTCATTTCTGGATAGTACACTAAATAAGCAGTAGCCTACATTTGCTATTTTCAGCAAGCTACCCATCGTATCACAAACAAACGACAAAAACACGCACAAAAAGCTCAAAACAAAATAACAGAATAATAGTAACAACAACGATACTACTGCTACTACTACTACTACTACTACTACTACTACTACTACTACTACTACTACTACTACTACTACTGCTGCTGCTGCTGCTGCTGCTGCTGCTGCTGCAGCTGCTACTACTACTCCTGCTGCTGCTGCTCCTGCTACTACTACTACTCCTGCTGCTGCTGCTGCTACTACTACGTGTGTGCGTGCGTGCGTGCGTGCGCGCGCTTGTGTGTGTGTGTGTGTGTTGTGTGTGTGTGTGTGTGTTTCTTCTTCTTTAATTTAACGTCTTTTCACAATAAATGATATTAGACAATGTGTGTGTGTGTGTGTGTGTGTGTGTGTGTGTGTGTGTGTGTGTGTGTGTGTGCGTGCGTGCGTTCGTGCGTGCGTGCGTGCGTGTGTGTGTGTGTGTGTGTGTGTGTGTATGTGTGTGTGTGTGTGAACAAAACAGATCCACAACAAGAACTGGCATACACTCCCATCCCCCCAACCCCCCCCCCCCCAAAAAAAAAAAAACAACAACCCCAACAACAGCCAAAAAACCCAACCCCAACAACAACCAAAAACAACGACAAAACAAAAACCACCCTAAAACACCACCACCACCAACAAACCAAAAACAAACAAAACCCCCAAAGAAAACAAATCAAAACAAAAACAAACAAAAAACAATCCCCCAAACAAAAGCAAACAACAACAAAAACCCACAAACAAACAACCCAACAACAATACAAAAAACAACAACAACCCAAACAAACAAAAAACCCTATTGCAAAGTCACCTGAGAGCCCGTCTTAACATAAAGAGAGCGAGCACTCACAAACAAGAATAGCGCATCATAACTGTAAACCCTGTTTTAAAACTGGGTGTCATCCAAAAAACCCCTGAGTAAACCAGTTATTGAAAATTATATATAACACGTAGAAGGTGAATCGTATCCAAAGTCTACTTGGTTAGTATCTTACATTTTTAGAGGACGTTCACTTCTTGCACTGCATTGAAACTTGACATCGTCACTCCATCTGTACTTAGCCTATCATCATGCCTAGGTCACTGGCATTGCGGTAAAGGTTAAGACTGCCAGTAACCTTGTCAGCACTTCAGTTTGGCTTCTTTTGTAGTTTAAAAAAAATTGAGGGGGGTTGGGGGAGGTGGGGGGCGTGATTGAGGGGATGGGAGTGGATCTTTTGGCTTGGTTTGTTTTGTGTTGTGGTCTTATGTTATCCTGTTCCAAACCTTAATGAAATGAAAAGTCCTTCCAATGAGACTAGAAACCGAGACCCCGTGTGCATATGCACGCAGAACATCTTGCGCACACGTTAAAACCTGTTCCGCTTTTCGGAAGGGCAGGCCATTGTGTGCCGGTGGGAACGGATGACAAAATTTACAAAACTGCATACACATGGGGACTGGATGTTTAAAAAAAAAAGCACATGAGTGCTTATTCCATTATCCTCGAAATAAAGGAATA
This sequence comes from Rapana venosa, assembly GCA_028751875.1. Taxonomy (NCBI): domain Eukaryota; kingdom Metazoa; phylum Mollusca; class Gastropoda; order Neogastropoda; family Muricidae; genus Rapana; species Rapana venosa. The sequence goes on along the minus strand of CM054134.1, from coordinate 84,197,880 downwards.
AATGAAATAAAGCTAAGTTTGTGTGTGTGTGTGTGTGTGTCTATCAATCAATCAAATTTATTCAGTTTTTGCAGGCCGTAAGACCCATATGAACACAGAATATGAGAAAGCAGCCATGGAGCAGTCGAGGTGATTTGGGTGAATGTGGTAGATATCCAATATGTATGTATGTTTGTCCGTCGTGTCCGACGATGACCTACAAAACAACAGAGGAGGCAGCTGCTGTTTTGGAAACTGGGCAGAAATTTGATTATAGTGGAGATGCCTTGCCCACAGTACATCCCCCTCTCTAGGCCAAGTGGGCATAAGGACAGTCAGCGTTGGAGATGTTCTCCAAAGGCCAACCAGCCCCCAGGGCTGCAGCACATGACTGTGCGAGTCAAGCCTCCTAGTCAGAGAGTCATAGTCGATCACTAAAGACTAAGCTGTAAAGTGGAATTCCATGAGTGGGAGAGCCACTGGTCATACAGCCTCTCACTTTGCTGTTGCCCCCAGCGTCAATGGTTTAATCAAGAACTGTGATACAATGATACTTGTACACAAGTGATTAAATTCTGGATCAGACTTCTTGCCATGCCTGAGAACAGATATCCCAAGCAGTGTTACTTCATGTTGCTCAAGCATGATCAGATGGGCAGAAGAAACTGAGTAACTCACGTAAGACCTATGTTGTGTTCAAACGGTTTGGATATGTCTGGGAAATGCACGATACTGGAGATGTTTTTTTTGTGTTTATCAGAACTTTACAAAACCAGACTATGGGACTCATATCACCAGAACTGGCATGACTCGTTGATGTCTTATCCGATTATTTGAATCACTATCCTGATATATGTAGAGGAAATTGATGTAGGACTTCTGGTTTCCTCTGAACACCGTCGTATACTTTGCTTATTAAGAAGTTATACACTGCCACTAAGAAAACACCTGTAAATCCTTATTGTGTTCAGTGTGACGGATCTGCTGTTGAAGATTTATGTCACTTTTTGCTCGTATTCCCTAAATATGCAGCTTTACGAAAACGTTATATCCCCCTTTATTATCACAGGTTTCCATCAGGCTTTAAGGTGCAGATGCTGTGTTCAAATCCTCCTGAGAAACTAAGTGTGTGTGTGTGTGTGTGTGTGTGTGTGTGTGTGTGTTTTCGCGCGTGCTTTTGAAAAACTGGTTTTGACTATTGTAATTTATATTTCATAGATTAGGTCTGCAGCCTACCATGTTTGTTTGTTTAAACTATTGATTGTTTGTTATTAGTTGCATGACTGTGTAAGAATAGGTTGAATGCAAACGCTTTGATTTGTCTTTGCAACATATAGCGCTATATAAATTCCATTTCTTCTTATAGATAATTCATTTCTTCTTTGCGTCTTCTGTTTGCACCGAGATGACAGCTGGCCACTGGCTGAGTAAGATGGACGGACTACTCTCCCTTTCCCTTTTTTCTTAAAAAAAAAAAAATAGAGGCAGTATGCGTGTGTTAGTGTGTGAGATGTTTATTTTGCAAGATGTGGTGTCTTGTATATATTCCCATGCACAAGGAATTAACTGAAAAATGAACAAATATACACAGAAAAAAAAAGAACAAAAGTAAGGAAGAAGGAGAGGAAGAAAATACCAATAAAACATTCGATACGATCCGAATTGAATTTTAAGTACATAACAGGGGACACAGGAACTTTTGGTTTAATTAAGATGAAACATGTAATATTAAACATAAAGATTTTGCGGACAGATATGTGAAATGGCTTTATATTTCGTTTGTTTTTCTCGTATCCGCTGGGAAACGATTTAGCTATGAACCAATACTCTAGCTGTGGTACGGCAAGCATAGTACTTCTCTCCCTTTGACCACAGAACCACTTTTTCAAGACCTATGTGCTGTGCTCTGCAGACCGGCTTGTGATGTTAAGTCAACACAAAAGCGTATGCGCTCAAATAAGCAAGCATAATAATAATAATAATAATAATAATAATAATAATAATAATAATAATAAAAATAATAAAGGAACTTATATAGCGCTAATCTCAAGACAAATCAAGCATAACACACACACACACACACACACACACACACACACACACACACACACACACACACACACACACATCCGCAAACAAACTGACACCAAAAACAAAAATAAGACAAACCCAAAACGAAAACCACAGTTATGAAAAACAATATAATACCTCCGTTAATTAACAAAAACAAAGACCATAAATTTAATAGCCATGAACGGTGACAGTATCTGATACTGTCTTGTGATTTCTTCCACGTGGCTGTGTGTGTGTGTGTGTGTGTGTGTGTGTGTGTGTGTGTGTGTGTGTGTGTGTGTGTGTGTGTGTGTGCGTGTGTGTGTGTGTGTGTGTGTGTGTGTGTGTGTGTGGTTGTGTGTGTGTGTGTGTGTGTGTGTGTGTTTTCTTCAATTTGACGTCTGTTCGAGATAAGTGATATTAGACATAGACACAGTGTGTGTGTGTGTGTGTGTGTGTGTGTGTGTGTGTGTGTGTGTGTGTGTGTGTGTGTGTAACATAGACACAGTGTGTGTGTGTGTGTGTGTGTGTGTGTGGTCTTCAATGTTACGTCTGTTCATGTATGATATCACACACACACACACACACACACACACACACACACACACACACACACACACACACACACACACACACACACACACACACACACACACACACGCACGCACGCACGCAAGCACGCACGCACACACACACACACACACACACACACGCGCGCACGCACGCACGCACGCACGCACGCACACACTGTGTCTGTGTCTAATATCACATATATGGGAATAGGCGTAAAACTGAAGACCACACACACATAATAATTATAATTGTGTGTATATATACACACATATATATACCGCAATGCCAGTGTGTATCTATCTATCTATCTATCTATCTATCTATCTATCTATCTATCTATCTATCTATCTATCTATATATATATATATATATATATATATATATATATATATATATATATATATATATATATATATATAGAGAGAGAGAGAGAGAGAGAGAGAGAGAGAGAGAGAGAGAGAGAGAGAGAGAGAGAGAGAATGAGAATTAGTGCTTCGTTTGCTTGCTGGTAAACCTGCACGCATGGGAAAAGAACAGAAGAACAGAACAGAACAGAACAGAACAGAACAGAGCAGAAAGCCGCCCAGGCTACCGCTGCACTGAACACACCCAATCCGCCTGTCAGATGCCAGATCGCACAATGACTTATCGACGGACAAAAAGTGACTGCAAGCCTATAGGGGGGTATCAAGACCTACCCGACTTTTTAGGGTAATATTTAATACTGGGGCTCTCCTAAACCCCCACCCCGGTGATGAGCTACGGAGTGACCCCTATGACAAATCTGCCCCCCTTCCCCTTCCCTTTCCCCTTCTTTGGAATTCTCTGTGTACTGCTAAAAGATATTGCGTAACACACGTTGATGGAGTAGTTATGAATACGAGCTATGTTTTTGTGGATTGTTTTAGTCTATCTTCTGTGCATTTAGTTGTGTGTGGTGTGTGTGTGTGTGTGTGTGTGGTGTGTGGTGTGTTGTGTGTGTGATGTGTGTGTGTGTTGTTTCATTTTTTCATTTTAATTTCATTCTTTTATTTCGAGGATAATGAATCTCTCTCTCTCTCTCTCTCTCTATCTCTCTCTCTCTCTCTCTCTCTCTCTTCTCTCTCTCTCTCTCTCTCTCTCTCACACACAGAGGAAAAAAGAGAGAGAGAGAGAGAAGGATGAGAGGAGGAGAGGAAAAAGAGAGAGAGAGAGAGAGAAGGAGAGAGGAGATGAGAGGAGAGAGAGAGGAGAGAGAGAGGAGATGAGAGAGAGGAGAGAGGAGGAGAGAGGAGAGAGAGCACGCTTTAAAAGCTTTCAGAATAAGAGAGATATGGTTATCCTAAGTCATATTTTTGTAGCTGACTATTTGTTATACAGTAACATGTTGTCGGTTTTTTGTTGTTTTTTGTTTTTGTTTGTTTGTTTAACTAAGCAGTTCGGCAACCCCCTTCATGTATGGGCCAATGGCCTTTTTGTGAATAAATCATTCGAGTTCGAGTTCTCTCTCTCTCTTTCTCTCTCTCTCTCTGTCTGTCTGTCTGTCTGTGAGCGCGCAAACACGCACGTAGCCACGCACGGTGTGCGTAGCAATCTATTGCAATATGATATAGCTGTAGTCAAATATCACACGGGGCTGGGTGTTGTTTTCAATACAAATCAATAGCGTACAGTCATGATGCTGCATTTTGCTGTTCTTTATTTGCGTCACGGTTGAGTCATCCGCCGAAAATCAATTTGTGGCTAGAGTCTGGAAACACATTGTTTTGTGTTAAACCTCCATATGGAATGCTGTTATTGTTGTTGTTGTTGTCGTTGTTGTCGCGCGTTCCCCAGTTTAACACCCTGGGGGGTCTCAGAATGTGCACTCTGACTCCCTCATCCTACCTGGGAATCACCATGAGATTGGAGCTGCACACTGGATGAGAAGTTTGCGTGTATGACGGCTTTTAAGCACCTCGCCATATAGGCAGCCATACTCCGACTTCAGAGGATTTTTTTCTCCCTAAAAAAGGAGAGTGCAGGTTGCTATAGTAAGAGCTTGTCAAGGCTGAAGACAATATCAACATAACATTTCATAACATAATATGACATAACATACCATTTTAGTGTAGGACTTGGCACTTAGCTTACATCAATCTTCGGATGAGACTATAAACCGAAGCCCCGTGTGCGAACGCACGCAGAACAGCTTGCGCACACGTTAAATCCTGTTCCGCTTTTCGTAAGAGTAGGCCATTGTATGCCGGTGGGAACAGATGACAGAATTTACAAAACCGCATACACACGGGGACTAGATGTAAAAAAGCACATGAGTGTTTATTCCATTATCCTCAATATAAAAGAATGAATAAATAAATAAGCTGACTAGCTTTTGGTCTGGGCCAAGAATGCTTTTATTATGAACTTATAATTTAAACGCTTATTGGTTTTTCCCCTGGGAGAAAACAGACATATACTTTCCCATCACAAATACAGATTGAAAATCCTTTGATGTTGAACAGAAAAAAACCATCAAACGAATGAAGATGTGGAGAGTGTACTTAGGCAGAGCAAAACAGAAAGCTGTTATCTATTTACCCTTGGGGATAGGGAGGGGGGGGGGGGGGGTTCTTTCAGTGTAAACAGTATCGCCACCTTTTGGAAAATCTGCGTTCGAAATTTCACATTTTCTATCATTTCTTTGTTTCTGTCTTCTTCTTTACCTTTCTGTCATCTCTCTTGTTTAAATTTTTTTGCCCCCCCCCCCTCCCCCCAGTCCACTATTCTGCTTTTTCTTCATGCAAATCTTACAAATATTTTCATTGCAGTCGTGGCAAGATCTCACTATTGCAGATTGAAGTCGCGGCAAGATCTTACTATGGCAGATTGCAGTTGTAGCAAGATCTCACTCTTGTAGATTACAGTCGTGGCAAGATCTCACTATTGCAGATTGAAGTCGCGGCAAGATCTTACTATGGCAGATTGCAGTTGTAGCAAGATCTCACTCTTGTAGATTACAGTCGTGGCAAGATCTCACTATTGCAGATTGAAGCCGCGGCAAGATCTTACTATGGCTGCAATAGTTGTAGCAAGATCTCACTCTTGTAGATTACAGTCGTGGAAAGATCTTAGTATTGCAAATTGCATTCGTGGCAAGATCTTACTACTGCAAGATTGCAGTCATGGCAAGATCTTACTACTGCAGGATTGCAGTCGTAGCAAGATCTTACTATTGCAAGACTGCAATCGTGGCAAGTTCTCACTGTGGCAGATTGCAGTCGTGGCAAGATCTCACTTTGGCAGATTACAGTTGTGGAAAGATCTCACTATTTCAGATTGTTGCAGTTGTGGCAAGATCTGACTACTGCAAGGTTGCAGTCGTGGCAAGATCTTACTACTGCAAGATTGCAGTCGTGGCAAGATCTTACTATTGCAAGATTGCAATCATGGCAAGATCAGACTACTGCAAGTTTGCAGTCGTGGCAAGATCTTACTACTACAAGATTGCAATCGTGGCAAGATCTGACTGCTGCAGGCGGCAGTCGTGGTAAGATCTGTGCAGACTGCAATCGTGGCAAGATCTGACAATTGCAAGATTGCATTCGTGTCAAGAACTAACTATTGCAGATTGCAGTCGTGGCAACAAGATCTCACTTTTTCAAGATTGCAGTCGTGGCAACAAGATCTCACTATTATTGCAAGATTACAGTCGTGGCAACGAGATCTCACTATTCCAACCCAGTGAACTCATTCATAAACATAACTGCATAATAATTTTATTTCAAGCAGCAACAAAAAATACCCAGAAGGAAAACTTACGTAGGGGAGGAGACTTTACCCTTGTAGCTTACATATACCACCAGCATTGAAAGAGCTAAGAGTGTGTGTGTGCGTGTGTGTGTGTGTGTGTGTGTGTGTGTGCGTGCGTGTGTGTGTGTGTGTGTGACGTCCTTGTATGTCTGTTCTGAGTGCAGGTGATATAGGGAGAGAGAAGAAGGAGACTTGGGCCGGCCCCTCCCTTGATAACCACACAGCAGGTCGCCCCCCCCCCCCCACCCCACCCCCCCCCCCCCCCCCCCCCCACGACCCCCCTATGGGCCTTGATAGCGACTGTCAAAAGACTGGGGTAGGGTAAAGGCTGGGCATAATAATACCGTCCACAGGTGGGGGGAGGGGTATCTACATTGTAGAGCCTGGCGTTTCTGGCAGGGGGATGGATTCAACAGCGCAGTGTAAACTGACTGACACAGCGTGCACATGGCGAGCAGGGCAGGGCAGGGCAGGGCAGGGCAGGACAGGACCACCTGTTAGTGGGAAGTGTAGGGCCGCCCTTACTCGTTCACGCGCGTGCATGATAATATGTCAGTTACCACATGACAACACACTCTCTATGAAAAAATTCATCACCCAGACCTGCCAGTCGTGCTACTATCAATTACGGCGTATTAGTGCAATTCGAAAGTACCTGTCCACAGACGCAACATCCAAACTCGTGGCATCTCTCATTCTTTCACGTCTGGACTATTGCCATTCTCTTTTGGCTGGTCTGCCAGCATCATCTATCCACTCCCTTCAACGTATTCAAAACTCTGCAGCTCGACTAGTCCTCAGAATGAAAAAATCTGAGCGCATTACCCCTCTCTTGCGATCTCTCCACTGGATGCTTGTGCCACAAAGAATAAACTATAAGATCAGTACTCTCTGTTACAAATGTCTCCACAAAACAGCACCCTCCTACCTCTGTGAATGTCTCCACCTGTACACCCCTTCTCGTTCCCTTAGCTCTGCTGCAGATTCCTTGTGCTTACAAACACCTAGATTCAGCCAGTCCACTGTTGGCCGTCGCTCTTTCTCTGTTTCTGGTCCATCGATTTGGAATGGCCTCCCTATCTCTCTTCGCCAAAGACCTTCTTGTGACACTTTTAAATCTGGCCTCAAGACATATTTGTTTCAAACCTAAGAATTTCCTCTCCTGTTTCATTTCATAGCTATCCCTGCTTTTCAACAGCCAAAAGTTCCATCACCCTGCCAAAGTGTATAACGTGCGTGCGTGCGTGCGTGTGTGTGTGTGTGTGTGTGTGTGTGTGTGTGTGTGTGTGTGTGTGTGTGTGTGTGTGTGTGTGTGTGTGTGTGTGTGTGTGTGCATTTGGACTTGTTAGAACTATTACTTGCTATTGGTTGCATGACTGTAAGAATGAGTTGAGTGCAATCGCTTTGATTTGTCTGTGCAAGATACAGCGCTATATAAATTCCATTTATTAT
>CM054134.1:84162553-84170053 GCA_028751875.1 Rapana venosa | reverse complement strand
TTTGTGGGTTTCTTTTCCAGACGTTTCATCGATTTTTCATATTGTATCGATTGTTATGATGTACACATATGCATGTGTTACAAGGACAGATTCTAAGACTAAGCCTGGCCTAAAATCTTCATTCCTGCGTATCAAAGATCATTCATTCATTGATTCTCTCTCTCTCTCTCTCTCTCTCTCTCTCTCTCCTCTCTCTCTCTCTCTCTCTCCCCTCTCTCTCTCTCTCTCTTTTCTCTTTTCTTTCAAACACACCCACACACGCGCGCGCACACACCAGCAACAACAACACCAACACCAATATCCACACACACACATACACTCGCACACGCACACACACACACACACATACACACACACTTTGTGTGTCTAATATCACTTTTATGTGAACAGACTAAAATTGAAGAACACACACACACACACGCGCGCGCGCGCGCACGCACGCACACAAACACACACACACACAACACACACACTCAAACACCACCCCCCCTCCACACACACACACACAGGGGGACGGGATAGCCTAGTGGTTAGAACATTGCTCGCAATCTGACCCGGGTTCGAATCCCGTTCAAGGGGATATTTTCCCCTGGAGTTAACATCAGTGCAGACTCTACTCTCCCCAAAAGTCCTTCGGATGATACTATAAACCGAGGCCCCGTGTGCGAACGCACGCAGAACATCTTGTGCACACGTTAAATCCTGTTCTGCTTTTCGTAAGAGTAGGCCATTGTTTGCCGGTGGGAACAGATGACAAAATTTACAAAACCGCATACACACGGGGACTGGATGTAAAAAAGCACATAAGTGCTTATTCCATTATCCTCGATATAAAAGAATTAAAGAAAAAAATAAACACACATACTTCCCCCCCCCCATCCCCCATCCCCCCCCCCCCCCCCCCACACACACACAGACAGGATACACATCTGTCACAGTTTTGTTAACACAGCCTTCCCTTCCCACACCCCTCCACCCACCCAACCACCCCCTGTCCCCTTGCACCTCCACCACCCTCTATAGGAAATTGATCCTCCGTTCGTGTGTGTGTGTGTGTGTGTGTGTGTGTGTGTGTGTGTTGTGTGTGTGTGTGTGTGTGTGTGTGTGTGTGTGTGTGTGTGTGTGTGTGTGTGTTTCCAGCCGATATCCCGACCTGTACAAACTGCACATATTTGGCTATTATCTATGACACACATCCATCACAGCTCAGAGCTATGACAAGGTCAGCGAAAAGAGATGAGGAAAGAAGAAAGCCACACAGCGTGTGACAGGCTACCTGATAGATCGTTCTCTGTCATATCATATCATATCATATCGCCGCCAGCTCTTTCTGTCTCTGTCTCTCTCTGTGTCTGTCTGTCTCTCCCTTTCTCTGTGTCTGTATGTCTGTCTGTATATCTGTCTGTCTGCCTCTGGCTGCCTGTCTGTCTTTTGCCTGCCTGCTGTCTGTCTTCTGTCTGACTCTCTCTCTCTCTCTCTCCTCTCTCTTATATTGATGAAAACTACATTCAAACATTTGTCGATTATGACGAACGTGAATTGATTTGTGATGAATATTCAAGAAATGGGTGATGTAATTTCTTTATTATTGTGATATTTCATTTCATATTTATATACATTGATAGTATGTGTTTATAACACTCATGTCATATGTCCACTCCACACACCCGTCATTCCTTTGTATTTGTGGCCTAAGGCCGATGTACAGTAAAAGTCTGAAGTCTGAAGTCTGAAGTCTCTCTCTCTTTCCATGTCGTCTGCCTTTTTTTGTCTTCACCCATTTATTGCCCCTTTCCCTCCTCACTCATATCCCCCTGTACGACACGCGCATACGCAACGTACACATCACACACAATACACGCACACACACACAACCATACACACAACACGCACACACACTCCACACATCATCACACCACACCCCTCAAAACCACACACTCACACACACACACGCACACAACAACACATCACACCACAAACCAACACATAACACCACACCACACACAAAAAAACACAACCACACTCACACGACCACAGCAACCCACACTCCCACACACACACACGCACGCAACAACACACACGCATTCCTTTTAAAAGAATGAACCTCCTAAAGCCGAGCTATGAAAAGGTCAGTGAAAGGACGAGGACAGTAGAGAAAAGGCCGCGTGTGAAGAGCTATTGTAGATCTTTCCCCTGTCATATCATAACACCCTCATTGTCTGTCTGTCTGCTGTTGTCTGTGTGTCTCTGTCTCTCTCTGCTCTGTTTTTAAATTTTTTTATTTATTTATTTATTATTTTATTTTTTTTATATCGAGGTAGGAATAAGCACTTATGTGTTTTTTTATTTCTTACAATCATTCCCGTGTGATGGGGTTTTTTGTAAATTCTGTCTTGTTCCCATGGACACAAGGGCCAAATCTTACAAAAAAGCGGAAACAGGATTTAACGTTGGCAAATGTTTGCGGCTGCGTTCGCCCCGGGGCCTACTCGGTTTTAGTCTATTGAAGGACTTTGGGGGGAAGTGGAGTCTGCACTGATGTTAACTCCGTTGTTTATTGTCTGCATCTATATTATTTTCTGTTGTATCTGTCTGTCTGTTTCTGTTTTTTTGTCGCTGCCCCTCTGTCTCTGTTGTATCTGTTGTTATCTGTCTTTCTGTCTGTCGACTTTTCTTTTCCCCTTTTGTCTGCTTCTCCTTCTGTTTTATTCATTACCCGCCCCCTCCCCCCCACTCTCAATACCCACCGTATGTGCGCGCGCAAACACAAACACACACCCACACACACAACCCCACCACCACACACAACACACAAACAAACACAACACAACCACACACACACCATAACACACAACACATTTCTCTCTCTCTCACACACACCACACACACACACCCACACACACACACACACACACACACACACACCACCCACACACACACACCACACACACACACACACAACACAACACAACTCTCTCTCTCCTTCTCCAACACACCACCAAACACACTAAAAACCCATCCCACCCCCACCCCCACCCCCCCCCCCTACCCCACCCCCCCCTTTTGAATTTTTCTAAAAAGGGTTTTTGGCGAACTTGCATTTCATTTGGCCCAATAAATACAAAAAAGGCCAAAATTTCTCACCCCTTCATTTTTAAAAATTTCACAGTGCAGTTCATTCCAAAAACAAAGACCTTTCTTTCACCCCCCCCCCCCTCCCCCCGCTATTTTTGCCCTTACGAAACCCTTTGATCTCTTTTAAATGGGGTGAGGTGGGCTGAATGTCTTTTTCTGTCTCCTGTCTTTGTCTGTTATGTCTGTCTCCCATCTTCCCTGGGTATGCTACTTGTCTATCCTTTTTCTTTTTTTTTTATAGGATAAGGGAAAAAAAAAAAATGTAAAACCCCTAAGTGCTGGGGAAAAAAAAACACAGACCACGCTGCCCCCGCGCGTGCGCACACCACACATCGGCCGCGCGTGGGTGCACGCGCACAAAAATGCACGCAAATACACGCACACGCACGCGCGCACAAACCACCACACACACACACACACACACACACACACACACACACACACACACACACACACACACACACACACACACACACACACACACACTGACAGAGAGTGACGGGATAGCCTAGTGGTTAGAACATTGCGCTCGCAATGTGACGACCCGGGTTCGATTCCCGTTCAAGGGGATATTTTCCGTTGGAGTTAACACCAGTGCAGACTCCACTCTCCCCAAAAGTCCTTCGGATGAGACTATAAACCGAGGCCCCGTGTGCGAACGCACGCACAACATCTTGCGCACACGTTAAACCCTGTTCCGCTTTTCGTAAGAGTAGGCCATTGTGTGCCGGTGGGAACAGATGACAGAATTGACAAAACCGCATACACACGGGGACTAGATGTAAAAAAAGCACATAAATGCTTATTCCCATTAACCTCGAAATAAAAGAATTTAAAAAAAGAATAAAGAGAGAGAGAGAAAGAGAGAAAGAGAGAAAGAGCGAGAGAGAGAGAGAGAGAGAGAGAGAGAGAGAGAGGGAGAGAGAGACAGGCAGACAGACAGACAGACAGACAGACAGACAGACAGACAGACAGAGTGCACTTAATGTATTAGTGCACAGAGTCAGTCGGTGCACTATGGTGCGGTGGTAAAAGAAATCTGACGAGATTAAAAAAAAAAAAATAAAATAAAGGACAGAAAACAATTTCATACATGAAAGACTAGGAATAGGCCTTTATTGCCTACTCAATTTAGAACAGGCGCGGAGCGTAGAGAGAAGGAACAAGCTGAAGTGAACATAGAAAGAGAGAGAGACCAGTTATGCTAAAGGTTAGGCCTGATAGGTGATAACTGCAATATGCATTTTGGAAAATTGTGCAGAAACAGCCCAGACACACACACGTATGCATGTTAGCTCACGCATACCTGAACCCCCCCCTCCAGCCTCAACGCAGACTCAGATATAGACATATACAGACTATTACAGACATAGACCAGTACAGACACACACTGATGCGCAGACACAGACACACACAGTCAGGCAGATAGACAGATAGACAGACACAGATGCACACACAGACTACACAGACACAGACACAGACACAGATACACCACACACACACACACACACACACACACACACACAACACACACACACACACACACACACACACACACACACACACACACACACACACACGCACGCACGCACGCGCGCGCGCAAGCACGCACACACTGATACGCAGACACAGACACATATACACAGACAGACAGACAGACACACTATTACAGACACAGACACAGACAGAAACAGATCTACACACACACCACACACACACACACACACACACACCACACACACACACACACACACACACACACACCACACACACACAACACACACACACAACACACACACACACACAACCACACACACACACAAATAGTAATGATACTTCTTGCTGCATAATCACGTAGTATCAGAGATTTATTATTATTATTTTTATTCTTTTATATCGAGGATAATGGAATAAGCACTTATGTGCTTTTATACATCCAGTCCCCATGTGTATGCGGTTTTGTAAATTTTGTCATCCGTTCCCACCGGCACACAATGGCCTACTCTTACGAAAAGTGGAAGAGGATTTAACGTGTGCGCAATATGTTCTGCGTGCGTGCGTGCGTTCGCACACGGGGCCTCGGTTTATAGTCTCATCCGAAGAGTGGAGTCTGCGCTGATGTTAACTCCAGGGGAAAATATCCCCTTAAACGGGAATCGAACCCGGGTCGTCAGATTGCGAGCGCAATGTTCTAATCACTAGGCTATCCCGTCGAGAGAGAGAGAGAGAGAGAGAGAGAGAGGAGAGAGAGAGAGAGAGAGAGAGAGAGAGAGAGAGAGAGAGACAGAGAGAGAGAGACAGACAGACAGACAGACAGACAGACACACACACACACACACACCACACACACACACACACACACACACACACACACACACACACACACACACACACACACACACACACACACACACACACACACACACACACACTCAGACTCTCACAGATACAGAGACAAGTACGCAAAGTTCCCACCCACCCCCTTACTTAAACTTTTAAAACAAACTAAAAAAAAAAAAAAGCCTGCTTGAGAAATTTGTTTCCTATATATTTTTTTCTTGTTCTGTTTTCCCCTTCATCTACCTGGCATGTCAGTTTGATTGATGATGAATGAGTGGCAGGCAAGCTCAGGTGCAGAACCCAGGTGTTCTCTGTGCACAAGTCTACTAAGGCAGTCAGTCTAGCAACTTAAAGGAGGAGAGAGCGAGTTGACTTTCAAAAAAAATTATAGATTAATGAGGAAACACCTGTTTTTGCCAGTGCTAGAGGAAACATCAACGTGTTCTCTGCCAATCTGTCCATGATGCATGATGACGAGCGGCAGTTTAAGGCATGTCCCACCAGGCATCAGGGTAGGGGATAACCTTTTCTTTGCCAGTGTGGGTAGGGGATAACGTTTTCTTTTGCCAGTTTGGGTACAGGGATAACGTTTTCTTTGCCAGTGTGGGTAGAGGATAACGTTTTCTTTGCCAGTGTGGGTAGAGGATAACGTTTTCTTTGCCAGTCTGGGTAGAGGATAACGTTTTCTTTGCCAGTTTGGGTACAGGGATAACGTTTTCTTTGCCAGTCTGGGTAGAGGATAACGTTTTCTTTGCCAGTTTGGGTACAGGGATAACGTTTTCTTTGCCAGTCTGGGTAGAGGATAACGTTTTCTTTGCCAGTTTGGGTACAGGGATAACGTTTTCTTTGCCAGTCTGGGTAGAGGATAACGTTTTCTTTGCCAGTCTGGGTAGAGGATAACGTTTTCTTTGCCAGTCTGGGTAGGGGATAACGTTTTCTTTGCCAGTTTGGGTACAGGGACAACGTTTTCTTTGCCAGTCTGGGTACAGGGACAACGTTTTATTTGCCAGTCTGGGTAGGGGATAACGTTTTCTTTGCCAGTCTGGGTACGGGGATAACGTTTTCTTTGCCAGTCTGGGTACGGGGACAACGTTTTCTTTGCCAGTCTGGGTACAGGGACAACGTTTTATTTGCCAGTCTGGGTAGGGGATAACGTTTTCTTTGCCAGTCTGGGTAAGGGGATAACGTTTTCTTTGCCAGTCTGGGTAAGGGGATAACGTTTTCTTTGCCAGTGTGGGTAGAGGATAACGTTTTCTTTGCCAGTCTGGGTAGGGGATAACGTTTTCTTTGCCAGTCTGGGTAGAGGATAACGTTTTCTTTGTCAGTCTGTCGATGATGATGAGCAGCAGTTTTGGACATGTCACAGGTGGCATCTGGGTAGAGGATAACGTTTTCTTTGCCAGCCTGGGTAGAGGATAACGTTTTCTTTGCAAATCTTGGTAGAGGATAACGTGTTCTTTGCAAATCTTGGTAGAGGATAACGTTTTCTTTGCAAATCTTGGTAGAGGATAACGTTTTCTTTGCAAATCTTGGTAGAGGATAACGTGTTCTTTGCCAGTCTGGGTAGGGGATAACGTTTTCTTTGCAAATCTTGGTAGAGGATAACGTGTTCTTTGCCAGTCTGGGTAGGGGATAACGTTTTCTTTGCAAAACTTGGTAGAGGATAACGTGTTCTTTGCAAAACTTAGTAGGGGATAACGTTTTCTTTGCAAAACTTAGTAGGGAATAACGTTTTCTTTGCAAAACTTAGTAGGGGATAACGTTTTCTTTGCAAATCTTGGAAGGGGATAACATTTTCTTTGCAAATCTTGGTAGGGGATAACGTTTTCTTTGCAAATCTTGGTAGAGGATAACGTTTTCTTTGCAAATCTTGGTAGGGGATAACGTTTTCTTTGCAAATCTTGGTAGGGGATAACGTTTTCTTTGCAAAACTTGGTAGAGGATAACGTGTTCTTTGCCAGTCTGGGTAGGGGATAACGTTTTCTCTGCCAATCTGTCGATGATGATGGGCGGCAGTTTTGGACA
>CM054134.1:84137553-84152553 GCA_028751875.1 Rapana venosa | reverse complement strand
CACAGAGGTAACTTTATATGCACACAGTAGTGGTTTTTCCTTTTGTTTGTTTGATTTTTTTTTTTTTGGT
Source organism: Rapana venosa (assembly GCA_028751875.1). Classification (NCBI taxonomy): domain Eukaryota; kingdom Metazoa; phylum Mollusca; class Gastropoda; order Neogastropoda; family Muricidae; genus Rapana; species Rapana venosa. The sequence continues at coordinate 84,152,483 of CM054134.1, read as the reverse complement.
GGTGGTGAAGGGGGGAGGGGGGGGGGGGGATGTTTTCAAATTCTTTGGCAGTGGCAGAATTTAGAACACCGATGAGCTCAGGTATTCTTTTACAGCCTGACTACGTAAACAGTTAACACATCATCTTGTATTATGCGTCAGCAGCAGCAACTGTACATTTCACCATTGCTGTTTGTACTGTGCACGATTCACTCCCTTGCCAAGTTTTAATTTTGTTTGTATTTCACATCAAAATTATGTGTTTATGAAGAACAACTACGAAGCAATAACAAAAAAAAAAAAAAAAACATAAGCAAAAACTCAACACAACAAAACACAACCAAACTTGACCCGTTATTCTTTCTGAGAAAACACTGATGACGAGCTGACACTCTTTATAAATGACCATTGTTTTTGTGGGGAGGGGGGGGGGGGGGGGGGACATTTGAATTTCGTAACCGGATGAAAAAAAGTGTTTATTCCTTTTAGAATAAATGTTTGTACAGCATTCTAATGAGCGCCGCTGACGTAATTTCCCTCGAAATGACGTAAATGCGTGCGACAGGTTTATACACTTGAATTATGCGCACGCGCTGGCGTTAAGTAGGTTAGCTAAAAATGCCCCCCCGGCTTATATTACAAAAGGTCTGAGATGTATTAGCAACTGCTCTAATGATGAGCACAAAGTGGGCATCACCAGCGGTGATAAAACAACAAAGAGGCAAGTGAACCAAAGAGCTGACAATAAACCACCCAGAAACATGAAGTTACTTTACTCCGTAGCAAAATGTACGAAGCAAATCTTAATAACCCCTACCATCCTCCCCCCCCCCCCCCCCCCCCCCCCCCCCCCCCCCCTTCCCCTTCGGTTCAGTGTTCCCTGCACCACCGACTCCCATCGCTGACTGGCTAGTCTGGTTGGTTAGAGCGTTGCGCATTGCGCTCGTGATCTGCAGACCCGAGTTGATTCCCGTTCAAGGGGATATTTTTCCTTGGAGTTAACATCAGTCCCAACTCCACTCCCCCCCCCCTTCCCCTTTCCCCCCACAGCTGGGTGTTGAACGAGGAGTGGAGGAAGCTGGTTGCAACATCTTCATTGGTGCCCCCCACGGTCCAAGGGACTACGGGAAAGGTGAGGCGAGGAGGTGAACTGGGAGACTGTACTTGAATGAAGCCAAGACACACGAACGGTCGTTACCCATCCGCCAGGTAACCGCGCTCAACGCTGCGTTACATTTAGTGTGGGGAGAGCCAGTGAGCTATCCCCGAAAAGGTAGCGAGAAGTCATGATATCAGGTACCAGTGTCAGAGATAAAATAATAAAATCACATCCTCCATAAACTATGTAGGTCTACCTAAATGATAATTTATTTTCATTTTCAAAATTTTGATTTTGTTCATTGATGTTAATTTTTTTTGGTAAAATCCTCCATATCCCTGAATGGATGACAGGAAATACGAAGGAAGGTGGCAGGATGGTTAAGACGTTTGCCCGCCAACAAGTAAACCGTGAGGTTCTGGGTTCGATTCCCAGCCTCGCCCTTTCTTCCCAGTTTGACAAAAAAATCGAACTGAATGTCAAAGCCCTTCGGATGAGACTATAAACCGAGGCCCCGTGTGCGAACGCATGCAGAACATCTTGTGCACACGTTAAATCCTGTTCCGCTTTTCGAAAGAGTAGGCCATTGTGTGCCGATGGGAACAGATGACAAAATTTACACAACCGCATACACACGGGGACTGGATGCAAAAAAAAAGCACATGAGTGCTTATTCCATTATCCTCGATATAAAAAATAGTCATCTGAGCGCTTTGATTTGTTGCTTTACAAGGTTCAGCGCTATATAAATTCCATACATTATTTTTAATTATTATTATTATTATTAAATACAGAATTTGAAATCTTCTCTCGTTCGCTTTTTACACCGTCAGATGTGTTTGGGAGAAATAGTGGCAAGTCGTTTCCAGCGCAAGAATTTCAAATATATATAAACAAATTTGGTAAAATCAGAGTTTTGATTTGGAGGCCAGATCAATCACACCAGGACACCAGACTCTGCAACCATAGGGTAATATAAGTGCAATCTTTTTATCATATAATTATTCAAACTGGACAGTCATCTACAAGTAATATTACCCTATTACAGTTCCACAGAAGACTGAAAAACGCTCTATGAGCTTTATCTTAGAATTCTTTTTGTGCTACACGAAAAAGTTGTTGCCATTAAAAAAAAATCCTAAAACATTAAAATCCAAACTCCCCGTGGAGATACCGGTGGCTTGTCACAATAAACAGCATCCCCCACCTTCTGGAAAGTTTGGGCCAGCAATTCCCTCTTTTCTATCCCTTTCTTTGTTTCTGCCTCGTTCCATTTCTTCCTGTCACCTCACTTAATGCCGTCAGCGCCTGGGCTTTATCACAGTTCTTGATTAAACCATTGACGCTGGGGGCAACAGCAAAGTGAGAGGCTGTATGACCAGTGGCTTTCCCACTCATGGAATTCCACTTTACAGCTTAGTCTTTAGTGATCGACTATGACTCTCTGTAGGAGGTTGGGTTCGCACAGTCCCTTTTGTGCTGCAGCCCTGGGGGCTGGTTGGCCCTTTTGGGGAAAATTTTCCAACGTGACTGTCCTTATGCCCACTTGGCCGAGAGAGTGGGGTTTTACTGTGGGCAAGGCATCTCCACTATAATCAAATTTCTGCCCAGTTTCCAAAACAGCAGCTGCCTCCTCTGCTGTTTTGGAGGTCATCGTCGGACACGACGACAAACATACATACATACTTCTTGTCTATTTTCCCGCCTTCGTGGTCCATTCTCCTGCTTAATTTTTGTTTTTAAAATCTCTGTAACAAAACTGTGGAATAGTAAACCGAAACATTGTCGAGGTGGAGAGAGGTGGTCAGACATTACATCAGACTGGTTACGTGACTTCCAAACGGTGTTACGGACCGATGAGGGCTACCTAGTTTAGGATTGTCTCCTCGCTTATCATGGGCCTTGTCTTCTTGTCCGAACAGTCTAAAAATTATTTTGGGGAGTCGGCCGATTCAGAAGTCCCGTGGACAAGGGGCCTACTTTTAAGTTTTGTGCCGCAGTCACCATTCCCACCGCCGAAAAAAAAACAATAGAAATATCGAATGTAGTGTGAAAAGTGGATCGTGATAGATTTAAAGTTAGGGGCACGTTTTTTAAAAAGTTTTGGGGGTTTTTTTGTTTTTTTTGTTTGGTGGTTGCTTTAAATCAATTTACCTGTAATGTCGCTTATTTTTTTTGTTTTGTTGTTGAATAAAGCCTATTAAAAACCAAAAGGGTTTAAAGTTTCTTTAAAATAGTTTTTTTAAAGCCCTCCTGAAGAAAAATATGTGGGCGTGTTTAAAAAAAGAAAGAAGTAAAAGCGGTGTATGATAGGGGTATGAGGGGGGGGGGGGGGGGGGGGGGCTGTCAGTTAAATAGAAACCCTCCCTTTGGAAATTGTGTGCTGGGGATTTCCCTCTTTCTTTCCTCTGTTTTTGCCTTGTTTTTCCTTTCTGTTCCCTCTTCTTGGCTTTTTTTCCCTTCTTGTCCTTTCCCCGTTTTTTTCCCCAAAAGACTAAAAAGATGCAGTTCCTCCCACAACGAAGTTGGATGCGGGGGCCTGATTTGTCAGGCGTTTGGCGGCAGTGCAACGTTTTTCCCTTAAAATATAAAAACTTCACCTATCCCGAAAGTCCCGTGATCGTGGGAGCCACTAAAGATTTTGCAAACCAGCTTCCCACTCCTGCCCCGAGGTTTTACCTTGTCGTGGGGGGATGGTTGCGTGCTTAAATGACCCCAGAGCTATGTGGGGGGGGGTTGGGCCCTCTAGCAGGTTCAACCATGAAAACGGTCTGGGGGGGGGGGCCAGATAACATGCCCCCCTGGTCCTCCAGGTTGGGGGTTGTGCATTGGGTAACGACCCTTTTCACAAAAAACCCTCGTTACTGAAACTGCAACAATCCCTCTTACGAGCGACAGGTTTGGGGGAAGAGTCCTTTGGTAGAGCTTGAGTGTGCTGGTGAAAGCCTTCGGGAAGCCAGTGCCCGAAACTCTTTTAAAAACCCAAGTCAACAACAGGATGGGGGCCCTGGAAATCAAAACCTGTCGAAACCGGTAAAACAGAAAGGTGAGGGAAAAATGCCAGGTACAACCTAAAGATTTTTCCCTGTGCGAGCCCGGGGAAAGGGAAACCGGGCGAAAAGCTTGCGAGTGGAGACACTATCTTACTTGGACGGGAAGAAGCCGCCCCAACATGGAGTAGCGCTGCTGAGAGCCCTAAAGCAACGCAAGACTGCTTTTGGGGGAAACCCCGTGTCACACGGCCCTCACAGCCGTTTCAACAAAAAAGGGCAGAAAGGTTCCCATTTTTCAGTGCTACCTCCAACAAAACAGCGAGTTAAAAGAAAAAGAAAACTTTTCGAACAAGCCCAGCCCATCATGGACAAGCCCCAAAGAGGGACCTAAAATATAATGGGAGAAAAATCCCAAAGTGGGGACAGCAACACAAACAGAAAAAATGATCGGGGCAGGGCCTGGAGAACCCAAAATAAAAACGGAAAAACTTTTAACAAAATTTTCCCAGTTTAACGACCTGGTTTTGGGAGGCACATCTTTCCTCACAAAAAAGTCCCAAGACCAATGGACTTCCCCGAGGGCAAGACAGAAACGATTGCCCACTCCCATCGGGAAAAAGTGGAGAGGAGCGATGATGTGGGTAAAGCACGGAGCAGTGCAGCATAGACCACATTTTGTTGTTGCCACCCTAAAGCCCAAGCTCAAAGCTACATCGACCGGCAGGAAGACCATAACAATTTAAATGTAAAAAGCTTAAGGAAGAGAAAAAATAGAAAAATTCAGGCTCGAACTGAGGAACAACTTCAGTGTGTTTTCCCCAGCCCCAGGGGAAAACAGTGAAAGAAATGGCAGAGTCTGCGTGGCCCGGGAAAAGACAACATGAAAACAGATGGGAAAAAAAAAACAAGAAAATAAGAGTGGCTGAAAACAAAAAACGGGGGCATGATCCGAGAGAAAACAGCTGAAGATCAGATCAACCCAAAAACAAAATCAAGGAAAGAAACAGGAAAGAAACTGTACTTTTGGGGCAAAAAGGGCAGTAAAGAGAAATGCAAAAGAGCAAGAGAAAATTCATTGGGAACTGATCGGAGCAAGACGCCCCCAGGGAAAGAAATTGAAGAGACTGTCGAGTCACGAGAACTCTTCAGGAAAAAAAACAAACCCAGTGCCCTGTCAAAAAATAAGAAAGGAATTCCATTTAGGTGGGGGGACCAGGAGAAGGGGCAGGCACTCAAAAAAAGCTCAAAAGACCTGCACACCCAGCCGCCTGACATCCCCCCACCCACTGAAATCCTTGGCTTAACACCGGCCCCCCCACCAAAAATGAGTCACCCAAAGCCATCAAATCGTCAAATCAGGCCCAAAGCGGCCAGAGGTATCCACCCGAAGCATGAAAGGGAGACATCCAAACTTCCCCTGGATGCTTACCCTCCTAAAAAAAGATCTGGGGGGCAAGAAGAGTGTACAGAAGACTGGAGAAAGGCCATCTGTAAAGCTGCCCAAAAAAAGGGGACCTGTCCTCCCGCAACAATGGGAGGAATCTGTACTGTCCATCCCCAGGGAAAAATATGAAAGGATCATGCTAGACAGAGAAGCAGCATGGACAAGACACTTCGGGTTTAACAGGCAGGTTTAGGCAAGCGATCATCAAGATCAAATCGACAATGCGCCATCACGGCAGTCCTGGAGTGGAGACCCCCCCATATTCAGTCTTTTTCAACTCCGAAGGCTTTGACAGCGTCGACAGAGATTCATTTTTGGAAAATGATGATCACTTGGCTTTTCCCCCAAAATTCATCACCCTCATCCGCAGCTATATGAAAATGCCACCTGTCAAGTATCCCCTGAAGGGAAAAAAGGAAAATTTTTTTAAAAAAGGGGATTCGGGAAACTTCCGGGGTTTTTTTGGTAAAAAAAAAAATAAGGGAAGAAAAGGGGAAAAAGAAAAGTTTAAAAAACGAAAGGCTCTTGTTGGCTGCGAAGCTGGTGGCCCCAAATCCTTTCGGAAGCGGAGGTTTTTGAGGGGAACAAAAAACCAGACCCTGGGGGGACTGCAGAAAGAAACTCAAAGAACAGCAAGTTTTTTTTACCCGGGGTGTCTCAGAAAGGGGGGGGAAAAAAAAGAATCAATGCCGAATAAAAAGCCGTCCGCCTTTTTAAATTCGGGGCCAATTTTGGGGGTCAAAAAGCCTCTCATTTTAAAATTTGCTTGGATCACAACACCAAATTTAAATCGGCCATTTATGGCTCAAAAAACCCGGCGGGTAAAAAAACCAAAACCCCAAAAATCCCGTCTTTTACCAACAAATCCTTAGGTACATCCCCAACTCATGTGGCCGGAAGTATATCCCCAAAAAAACTGTGGGCAGGACCAGACAAACCCCAATCGCGTCCCTCTTAAAAAAAAGGAAGTGGGGGTGGTCGGCCATACTCGGCAAGATGCGTCAAAAGTCACCGACAGGTTGATGGAACCCCAAGGGAAGCGGGGAAAAAATTTGGTCGACCAAAACGACCTGGCGCAGAAAGTGTTGACGGAAGGAAAAAGAAGGGAGCCGAAAGCATGGGCCCAGTGAAGAGGATTCCCAAAACCGTGTTCGTTGGGGGGTGTTTTTGCAGCCCCATGTTCCCCAAGGGAACCAGAGGGGATAAGTCAAGTTCCTCATCCCGCGGTGTTCTGCTTTTCCCTGGGGAGTAGAGGAAGCTGGTTGCAAAATAATATGAATACAACAATGTTGTGCCCGGCGTTCGCGACGATGACGAAGAAGAAGAATACCTGACCCACACTTAGTTCTGCTCGGGGTTTAAGAAAAACGAAAACTCTAACAGCTTAGTTTGTTTCGTCTTTGGGAGCACCCGATTCTTAGAGGGAGGAGAGAGGAGGAAGATTGAGAGAGAAAAGATGAGAGGGGAGGGAGGAGAGAGAGAGAGAGAGAAGTTTTCAATGTTTATTGCGAAAACTTTTTCCCCCTTCAAAGAGGGAAGTGGGGGGGGGGATGGGAGTTTCCCAACACACACACCCCCCAACAACACAAACCCCAACAAAACCCCACACACAAACCACACACAAAAAAAAAAAAAAGGGAGAGGAGAGAGAGAGAGGGAGGAGAAGAGATGGAGAGGGAGTGAAGAGAGAGAGTTGCTGTGTTGTTTTGTATGTCGCCACCCCCCCCTAAACAACGCTGGGTTTTTTTCCCTGTTTGTATAATAAAAACCGTCAGTCTCATGCTGATTCTTCCCCCCCCCGCCCTTGCGCGCGCGTTGATAGATGCGCGTTTTAAAACACAATTCCCCTTCCCTGGATGGCCCCCAGTGCTGGAAAAATCCCGACAGAGGGGGGTTTGGGTTGGGAAGGTAGATAGGCCTGGCTACTGCTGGGTAAGCTGGTACATCGGTTGTTGAGTACTCGTCTTTGGGTTGGTTTGAAAAAAAAAAGGTTTGTTTCCCAGTGTTGTTTTAAAAAATTAGAAAATGTTAGATTTGTAGCGATATAAAAAAAGAATTTTGAAGTTTGCAATCCCCGAAGGTGTGAGCTGTTGATTTACGAAATTTTGATTTTTATCCCTTTACGGGATGCTATGGTAGAGCACTCGCTTTCCCTCAGCTAGGTTAAGCAGCATCCAGCGTTTGGGTTTCCCTTTGGGGGGGTGACGTTTTTCCCGTTTGGGGGCAGTACAGTCCCAAAGTTCACCCCGATGAAAAATTAATGGGTCCTGCCCTCTTTTAAGGGCAGGGAAGGTAATGCAACGAGGGAGAGGAGATGGGCGCAGCCTTAAAAACTGGTCCCCGGAGAGAAGTGGGGCTCTGATCCCCGTCCCCCCGACCCCGTAGGTTATGGGGACCTTTACCCTTTTTTGCCTGACAAATTTGTGATGACCTGGGTGTGTTGTGTGTGTGTGTGTGTGTGTGTTGTGTGTGCGTGGTGGGTTTTGTGTGAGTGAGTGTGGTGTGTGGTGAAAAAAAAGGGGGTTTTTTAGGTGTAGTTGTGGGTTTTGGATGGGCAGAAGTTTTCACACCAAAACCACAAAACACCCCCCACACACACACACCACACACACACCACCCCACACCCCAAAAAACCACACAACCACCCCCCACGCACGCACGCACGACGCAGCAAACCCCCCCCACCACCACCACACACACACACACCACCAACACACCCACACAGATCCTTTGGATGAAATATAAACCCAGGCCCCCCTGTGCGAACGCAGCAGAAAATTTTTGCGACCGTTAAAATCCCGTTTCCCCTTTTTGAAAGGTAGGCCATTGTGGTGGTGGAACAGATGACAAAAAATTTTCACAACCGCATACACAGGGGACTGAGTAAAAAGAAAAAGGTGCCCTTTTCCCTTATCTCGATATAAAGAATTAAATAAAACACACACCACAACAACACACACCCACACCACACACACACACCAACCCCCACACACCACACACGCGCGCGCGGGGGGGGGGGTGGGGGGGTGGGGGGTGGGGGTTGTTTAAAACGGCCCCCATACGCAAACTTCCAACGGAGCTCTTCTCTTCCCGAGGAAAAGGGAAAAAGTCGGTCAAGTGATTAAGTTTCTAAACACTGATCGTCACCCCAGTATGTCTTATTTTTATTTTTATTTAGTTGTGTGTGTGTGTGTGTGTGTGTGTGTGTGTGTGTGTGTGTGGTGTGTGTGTTGGTGGCCCCCCTTTCCCCTCGTTCACTTTTGGGTTATAAAAACCACGGGAAAAAAAAAGGGGTTTGATTTTTTTTTTTGCAAGATATAGCGTATATAATTCCATTTATTTTATTATTATATTATTATTATTTTTATTATTATTATTATTATTTTTATTATTATTATTATTATTATAATATAGCTACCTCCTCTGCAGAACCTGTCAGCCACCACAATCATATACTTTTTAGTTTCCTTCCTCGACTACAAGCTCCGAGGTTCACTAACAGTGAGGTTTCGCATGTGCGACCGGTTTTTTAATATTTTTTTACTATCACACGAAGATAGTTGCATTTCCGACTTCTGCACATACTAAAGCTATATAAAAAAAAAAAGGTAAAGGAGTCCCATAACCTATAAGGTCGTAGGGGAGCGAGGCGTCAGAGACCTCACTTCTCTAGGGCCAGCATATTGAGGGCGGCGCCCATCTCCTCTCCCTTGCTGCTTTACCTTCCCTGACCCTAAAGAGGGCAGGTACCCATTTACAGCTGGGTGAACTGGGGGAACTGTACTGAAGCCAAGGCGCGCAAACGGTCACCCATCCAACTGGTAACCACGCTCGACGCTGCTTAACTTGGCTGGGGTTAAGCGAGTGCTCCGACCACTGAGCTATCCCGTCCCCAAAGCTATATAATGTATACTAATATACTGATGATATATGACATACACAAGGCTAATGAACGTCACCGCCCTACGGCATCAGCAGCAGCAGCAGCAGCAGCAGCAGCAGCAGCAGCAGCAGCAGCAGCAGCAGCAACAGCAGCAGCAGCAGCAGCAGCAGCAGCAGCAGCAGCAGCAGGCGATCAATGCCCGTCCCTGTAAGCAGGTAATCAGCCGGTACTGACTGGTTGGTGGCTGGCTGCCTCTGTAGTTATGGCCCCAGTTTGATGGTAGTGATGGGGGTGGTGATGGTGGAAGGGGTGGGGTGGGGGGTGGGGGATGGGGGTTGGGGGTGGGTATTTAGCTGTCACCCAAAAGTAGACATGATCACATCTTTTCTATCTATCTATCTATCTATCTATTATCTATTATCTATCTATCTATCTATTTTCTATCTATCTATCTATCTGTCTGTCGTCTGTCTGTCTGTCTGTCTGTCTGTCTACTATTATCTATCTATCTATCTGTCGTCTTCTGTCTATTACTATCTATCTATCAGTTTGGCCCCTAGCTTGTTTCAGCTGCCTCACACGCTGGCATTTTCAACAGTAAACTGCCCGTGAGAGATAGCTTAAAAATAAAATAGGCATAGCTTGGACTAAGGTTGTTGTTCTCTTTGTGTGTGTGTGTGTGTGTGTGTGTGTGTGTGTGTGTGTGTGTGTGTGTGTGTGTTGGGTTGTGATGTGTGTGTGTACACGCTTGCGTATGTATGTGTAACTTTGTAGTACTAGTAGCCTTCGATTTTACGTCCTTCCACAGAAAGTGATACCGGACAGAACATATTTTGAATGCATGAGCGCAATTTCATTCCTGTCTGTCTGTCTGTCTGTCTGTCTGTCCCTCTCTCTCTCTCTGTCTCTCTCTGTGTGTCTGTCTATCTGTCTGTCTGTCTCTCTCTGTCTGTTTCTGTCTGTCTGTCTGTCTCTCTCTCTCAATCCAAAATTGCCAATGGCGACGACACCACCACACCTAAACGAGATCTATAGCAGAAAAAGTCTCTTTCCTTGGGGAAAAAAGCAGTATAGTATTTCTTGATTATCCTTCACCGTGGCACGATGGATTCATACAGTCAGTCAGTCAGTCCTGGAGATACCAGGTCCAATATCCCTATCATCGTACAACGGACAAAATCACGAGCACCCTGTACTAAGCTCAGTACAGCACTATCTGAATCCTGACACTCTTCAGGTTTCATGGCAGAACAGTACAGTGCAGTACAGAACAGTACAGTGCACTGCAGAACAGTACAGTACAGCACAGCACAGCACAGTATAGTGTATTACAGTACAGAACAGTACAGTACAGCACAGCACAGTACAGAATAGTGCAGTACAGTGTAATATATTACAGCACAGTACAGTACAGTGCAGTGTAGCAAAGTACAGAACAGTACAGTACAGAACAGTGCAGTACAGTACAGTACAGAACAGTGCAGTACAGTGTAGTATATTACAGAACAGTACAGTGCAGTGCAATAAGTACAGAGCAGTACAGTACAGTATAGTGTATTACAGTACACAACAGTGCAGTACAGTACAGAACAGTACAGTGCAGTACAGTATATTACAGTACAGAACAGTACAGTGCAGTACAGAACAGTACAGTATAGTAGAGAACAGTAGAGTACTGTACAGGGTCGATGGGTTGTCTGTCATGACTGTGGACTGACATCTGTCATCAGGCTCCCTGCCTGCCTGCCTGCCTGCCTGTAAGTCACCTGCTGTCATGTCATCCGTCAGTCATTGCAGGAAGGAGGCTTAATGTCTTTCTTACCTTCTCTCTTTGTTTCTCTGTCACTGTCTGTCTGTCTGTCTCTGTCTTTGTCTCTGTCTGTCTGTCTGTTTCTCTCTATATCCCTCCGTCTCTGTCTGTCTGTCTGTCTGTCTGTCTGTCGCTCTCTCTCTCTTTTTTCCTTTTGTTTGTTTGTTTTTTGTTGTTGTTTGTTGTTGTTTGTTGTTGTTGTTGTTTTTTTTTGGGGGGGGAGGGGGGGGTATTAGGGTTTTCTTTTATTTGTTTGGGTTTTTTTTGGTGGGGGGGGGGGGGGGGTGAAGGCTTATTTCCCTTTGTTTCTACTGTGTGAGAGTATGAGTATTGGGTTATTATTAAGATGTATCTCTACGGGCGGGTACTGGATGTAAAAAAAGCACATGAGTGCTTATTCATTATCCTCGAAAAAAAGAATTTGTCATTTTTTTCTCATCTCTCTCTCTCTCTCCTCTCTCCCTCTCTTCTCTCCTCCTCTCTCTCTTCTTTCCTTCCTTTTCTCTTCTCTCTCTCTCTTCTCTTTTCTCTCTTCTCTTTCTCTCTCCCTTCTTTCTTTCTTCTTTTTGTCTGTCCTGTCCCCCTTTTAGTTTTTCCTTTTTTGCCCTTGTCAACATGGTACTTTTTTTTATTTTTCACTTTTTTTTTTAAGGGCGAAAAGATTTCAGTCCGCACAACAATCACAACTCTGATTTACTGTGATGCTTTAAACTGGATTCTGTCTTAAACTGGATAAAGACGTTCGCCTGTGGAACCTGTCAAAAAAGTTTAAAACTCATGCCTCTTTCAATAACCCACGAAAACCGACTCAGAAAAGGGAATAAAAAAAAAAAAATGAAACAAAAAAATAAAAAACTCCCAAATTTCCCAAAAAAAATTTTTGGGGCCGAACCCGTTTTAAAAAAAAAAAAATTTTTTTAAACTTTCCCAAGGGGAAAAAAAACCCCGGGCTGTTTTTTTTTACCCTTTTTTTTTTGCCGTTTTTTTTTTGACAGATTTTTTTTAGTTTCTTTTTCCCCCGGCTTGTTAAAAATTTCCCCACCTCGGATCCTGGGGTCCCCTTTCACCTTTTTTTAGCCGCCTTTTCAAAAAAACCCTTTCTGTTATTTTCTCCTATTTGGTATTTTGTTTAGAGATTTTAAAAGATATTTTTTAATGGAAGTGGAAAGGTGGGGGATTTTAGTTTAAAGAGGTATTGTTAGTTTTTGGGGGGGTATAAGAAAAAATTGTTGTGTTGGCTTTTTAATTTAGTAGTAGTATTTAAGTATTAAAAGTAGTAGAAAGTAGTAGTAAAAAGTATTTGAATTTGTGTAGAAGGTATGAAGTTTTTAGTAGTGTATGTAGAGAAGAAGGAAAAAGGGAAGAAAAAAGAAGAGAAGAAAAAAAGAAGAAGAGAAGAAGAAAAAGAAAAGCGTTGTCTGTGAATTTGTACCCACCCTTGTGAAGCAAAGGAGAAGGTGGTTTTTTTTTTTAATAGTTTGTTTGTTTGTTTGTTGGTTTGGGTTGGTTGGTTTGGATTTTTATTTGGAGGGGGGGGGGGGGGCGTCCACGGAAATTTTCCCAGCCTGGGGCGGGACTTTTTATGGGTGAGGTCCACTTTCGACAAGACATTTTACGACACTAATACTTTCCACCTTTTCCCACTTTTACTCGGTGCTAATCTCCTTCTCTATACAACCCCCTCCCGTCTAAATTTGTTTGTTTTCCCGTTGTTGTCTGGATGGCTGGTTGGCGGCTCTCTCTTCACTCACAACCCCCCCCCCCCATACATTTTTTTAAACCCCCTTTTACCCCACACACAACACACCACACACACACCACCACCACACCCCCCCCCACCACCACACACACCACACAACACACACACACACCCCCCCCAACAAACAACCCCCCGACCCCCCCTCCCCCATCCCATCTCTCCTCTCTCTCTTCTGTTTGTCTCTCTTGTTCTGTTCTTCTGTCTTCTGGTCTCGGTTCTGCTCTTTTCCTCTTCTCTTCTCCTTTTTGTCTTTTTCTCTGTCTTCTGTTTTTTCTTCTGTCTCTTCTTTTCTGTCTTCTCTCTCTCTCTCTCTCTCTCTCTTCTCTCTCTCTCTCTCTCTTCTCTCTCTCTCTCTTCCCCCACGGGTCACCCTGATATTTTTCGTATTTGTTTAATGAAAAAAAGGAAAAAGCAAACTACCCCGGGGGGTGTCTAACCCCATCCCCCGCCCTTTTCCCTTTTTTTCTCTCCCCTCTTTTTATTTACGCTATTTCTGTCCGAAAATGAGTTCAGGTGAAGCACCCCCTCCGTTTCCCCCGTTGTTGTTGTGCGTTTTTGTATTTTGTTAGGGTTTGGGCTTCTCCCGCCTTTTCGTCTACGACATTTGCATGTCTGTTCTTGTTTCTGTCTGCTCACGTCTCTTTCTATATGGTTTTTTGTTTTTATTTTCGTCAATAAAAGTACAAGTCCCTTTAAAAAAAAAAACAAACCTAAACCCTTTCTATAAAAGTGTAAGACATTCTTTTTTTCTTCTTTTTCTTTTTGTTCTTCTGTTCTTCTTGTTCTTGTTCTTTTTTTTCTTGTTTTTGGGTTGTTGTTGTTTTCTTCTTCTCCCCCTCCCCCTCTTTTTTCCCCCTTCTCCTCCCCCTCCTTTTTCTCCTCCCCCTCCCTTTTTTTCTCCCCCTCCCCCTTTTTCTCCTCCCCCCCTTCTTTTCCTCCCCCTTCTTCTTTTTTCTTTTCTTCTTCTGCTGTGCTGTGGTTTCTGCGCTGCTGCTCCTTTTCCTCCCTCCTTCCTCCCCTCCCCCCCCTCCTCCTCCCCCTCCTTTTCCTTCTTCTTTTCTTTTTTTTCTTCTTCTTTTCTTTTTCCCCTCCCCCCCTCCTCCTTTTCGTCTTTCCCCTCCCCCTTCCCCTTCTTTCCTTTCTCCCCCTTTTTTTTCCTCCTCTCCCCCTCCCCCTCCTTTTTTCTTTTCTTTTCTTCTTTTTTCTTCTTCTTCGACCCCTTTTAAAATAATATTGTTGCTGTCTACAACCGTCTTTTTCTCGGTTTCAGTGTACGGTGAGAAAGGGTTTTTGTCCTGTATTGCAGGGTTGGGGGGTTCTCCCTTTTGGTCAATGTTGTTAAGGATCAAGGTTTTGATCTTGTTTTTTTGATTTTAGTTAAACTTTACCTCTCTTTTTGCCCGTCTCCTAACACCATAACTAACGCAGCCCCTAGTTTTTGCTGTACGAAAAAAAGTCCTCTTTTTGGGAATGTTGTTGTTGGTTTTTACAGAAGGTTTCCTGTCTGTCTGTCTGTCAGCTCTGTCTGTTGTCGTTGTAAGCTCTGTTCTATCTCTCAAAAAAAAAAAATTTTTTGCTTTGTTTTTTTTGATTTTATTTAGTTGATCTCTTTTCTTCTTCTCTCTCTCTTCTCTCTCTCTCTCTCTCCGTGCATTTCTGAATCTTTTTGCGTTTAAAGATGGTGGGGAGAGTAAGATGGGGGGGGGGGGGGTATTGGGGGTGTTTTGGTTGGAAGGGGGTAGCGAGGAGGTGGGGGGGGGGGGGGGGGGGGGCGGTTGTGTGCCCGGACCCCAATTTTTACCTTTCCCGTTTTCTGTCAGTCCCAAAGGTCTGTGGTCTTTGTTGTGTCTGTCCGTAGTCCCTCTTCTTGTCTTTCCCCTCTTCATATCACTCACTCAATTCTTTCTCCTAACACACACACAACACAAACTTAAAAAACACACCACCACAAAACCACACACAC